>OZ023284.1:1680747-2159733 GCA_964007245.1 Hypomecis atomaria
AATTAATGCGTTGATTATCCGATCTAAGTAATTTTGCGAAATAACAATTTTCGATTTTGCTGAGATTAAAAATATATGAGAGATGGATAGATATTCTTTATTGTTAACACAAAGAACACAGATAAAAAATATTAAAACCATAGCGTGTAACAAGAGGCGGCCATATCGCTAATAGCGATCTCTGCCAGGCAACCTTTTGATGGAATAGGAATATAGAAAGGAAAGATTTGTAGACCAAAGATTAAAGTATTTGAGTCAAAGGTTACAAAATGTCGTCAACAGTGATTGCAAAAAAAATATTGTGGCAACGCAAAAAGGCATTGTAACTATTATCTAATCTAACATAGGAGAGAGACAATGTGTGTGACGAATTCAAGCCCGGTATCGATATATTTATATTTTGGCTAAATAATATATTTTAACAATATTGTTAGCCTCAAAAGAAAAAAACGGATCCCTCAGAACCCGAGGAGCATTGCCTTAGAATACACAAATATAGTTATAAATCTGAAAACTACATTATTAATTTAATCACAAAAAATAGGACCTAAATGCAAAAAATATCGACCCATATTTCAACGTACTCGTATGTAAGTAAGTATAATGTCACGGGTATCATATTATGAAAGAACTCTATTATCACAGTTTAAAACAGGTTTTTTATGATTTTTACGATGTGTAATTTTCGACGTATGACGAGAAAACTGAATAAAAAAACTTTTACTGATGATTAATAGTTACGCCCGTTTAACAACTAACAACAACAACTTACTTCCCAATTTTGAACGATTCTCAGCATTTGTACGGAATCCTTGGTGTGCCAACCTGACTCACACTTGTCCAGTTTTATTTTATTAAACAAACTTTGCAAAAAAAGATCGCAGATGAGTTTCAAAAAGTTTTAGCGCCATTACCGAACAAAAAAATAACTCTACCGTTTCGTTTTCATTATTTTCAACTCTTTGGTAGAGTTCAAGCATCCGTGAGAGCCAGATATGAGAGAATAGTGCTACGTGTACAATAGCACCAGAACACATATAATTGTACTACATTATACAATTGTTCAGGCGAAAATTCTAAAGAAACTACATAATTTACAAAACGTGATATTTTTGCAATAAAAATAGCTTTAATGGTCTTTTAACGACTATAAATGTAGTATAAGTACATAGAATCCACTTAATTAACATTGCAACACGAATAATTACAAAATTGATCGAGTGTAAGGGAAGATCTCCGTTTTAGAGACGGCAATTTTACTTTCCTCTGTCCAGATGTTGGCTTTAGTCTACACTTCTACAGGCTTCTACAGGTGTCCGAGCCAAAACCCTGCCCAAGCTATGTAGTGGGCAGGCTTTTTAGTTAGTCGTTAGGCGATCGCACGCCAACTACAACGCCGCGCGATGCCAAAGTGCTTGGTTACAAGCACTTATTAGGTGACATAACATCAATTTTCGAGAAAACGGGTCATTATGAATTATATAATGTAAATATAGAAGTCAGTATTTATGACGGCAATAAATTTTTTTTTTACTTCCACTTGGGGATTTATAGATATTAGCTCAAAGTCTACAGGTCACATTTTTCAACGGACCTCGACAAAACTTGGTAGGCAGGTTATATAAATTAACAGATTTTAAAATTTCTCTCCTTTTTAACCCAAAAAGGAGAGAAAGTTTCTGTTGTGCTTTGGCACCAGTATTAAATCCTACCAAATCGATTAAGAGCTAGTCGAAATATAGGCTGATGAAGGTTCAGTTTTTTTATGTCGAATAATTCTACATTTGGCTACCAACTCGCCTGATTAAAAGCGAAGTTGAGGCCGAAGATGGAGGATGTATCCCTAGAAGATACCCATTCACTCTTGACTTGAAGATATCTAAACAATGACGGAGGCAGGGCATTCCAATCCCTGGCTGTCCGCATTATGAAGGAAGAAGCGAATCGCTTAGTACCAGCATGTGGTACGTCGACTATGTAGGGATGATATTTATGCGACTTCCGGCTTGTTCTGTTGTAAAAAGAAGATAAAGGAAGGAAGTCTGGTCAGTTTAAGAATTATCGCGAGATATTCTATACTAAGAACTACTCGTAGGTATCTATACCTACTTATTTAATACATAAGCTTATACGGGACTGATGAAAGTAAGCCCCACAACGTACCACGGTATATTTGTACTATAGTGATGTATTAGCATGTAGCTCTACGCATATACATATAAATATAGAGTAGGTAAAACCGATATTAGAGGTTTCTTCAGCATGAGACAGCGCGTGAGCGTTCTTGGCAGTAAACAAGAGAAACTGCGCTGAAGACGTGCTCATTACCCCGCGGTGCAATATAAACTTGCTGCAGAGAATACATCCTCATTTCCAGCTTCAATTGCCCTATCCTCTGCCGAAAATGAGGGAAAATACAAGTTCTAGCCGCGGAGTAATGGTAAACAGAGAGACAACATGAGCTGGATCTGTAAAGGAATTGTTCATAATACCGTAAAATTGGATCACCTGTTCCAAATGTGAATTATTAATTATTTTAAATATTAGAACTACTTATACTTATATATCTAATTAGTTTGAACCTGCGGCTTCGCCGCATGAAATTTTGTTTTTTGTGCTATCCCATGGGAACCCTTTGTTTATCCGGGACAAAAAGTAGACTATGTCACTTTCCGTCTTTCAAACCCGAGGCTCTACTTTACCCTTAGAAAAATATTTTTCTAAGACTTTACCACCCTTAATAAAGGAGGTGGAAAATTAAAAACGATTTGACGGTTGTTCGATTGGACAGTTGTTTTTTTTTTGACATTTCTAGAAGCGTACTCTAGAATAGCTTGCAGATAGCAGATTTTTTCCTACTTATTTAACACTTATCGTTATATTATGGAAAATTTACGCAATATTATTATAATTTATAGCCTGTGTGTTTTTCTGATCTATAAGCTATATTACTGCAAAGTTTCATCTCAATCCGTTCAGTAGTTTTTGCGTGAAAAAGTAATAAACATCTATACATCCATCCATCCTTACAAACTTTCACGTTTATAATATTAGTAGGATTTTATAATATTTCATACTTTTGTTATTATCCTGTTGACCCAAGATTTGAGCCAGCTTCCAGGATAACGCTTACAGTCAGGATAGCAAGCTTGATAATCTTGATCATAATTACCGTGAAATGTGGATGGAATGTGGATCATAATTACCCTTTTATGGTGGACATTCCGCGCGTTAGAACCAAGCGTTTTGAATCCTCATTCCTCATACGAACAGCTAGAATGTGGAACGCTTTGCCTGGGTCTGTCTTCCCGCTAAAGTACGACGTGGGTGTATTCAAATCCCGAGTAAATAGGTATCTTCTAGGTAAGCGTGCTACATCCTAGACCGCATATCTGCTCAACATCAGGCAGTATGTAGTCAAAAGCAAACCTATATGGAATAAAAAAAAATGTTTGTTTTGACTGTGTCGGTGGCTCAGTGGTTAGTGACCCTATCTTCGGGGTCAAAGAGTGGGTTTGAACCCCACCCAGGGCAAGTATTTCTGTTACGAACATAGGTGTTTGCTCTATGTCTGGGTGTTATTTAGTTACTATTTATATAAGTATGTATTTAAAAATATGTAGGTATATGTAGTATTGCAGTCTCTGGCAGCCAAATACAACACAAGCTTAAATTAATCTATAGGTCGAATCATACAATTTGGCGGCTGTGATTATAGTTATATTCTGCGGATAACTCAATCCTCGCACAGATGTTAAGTGGGCTTCAGTCAGGATTGGGCTATCTACCTATACAGCTCGTAGTTCTTAAACGATCTCTTCCAAGCAAACTTTGCCATGATAGTTTATGAAATAGATTTTTATGTACCTACATCTGGTCTGCTGTAGTCTGTGCCTACGAATTGTAGGGAAATAGAACACACCTGGCATTCATATTAAAATGTCTGGAATAAAAAACAACTTTCTGAATGGAGTCCTTTCTTTGAATAGCGCCATTGTGAGGAGCTGAATTTAGATTGGGATTTTAATTCGGCCTATCTGGGATCAGTTTTGTCTGGGAAACAATGACCATGGGCCGGTATTAAAACGTGACTGTCTAAAGCGGCTATAATTGTCATCATCATCAACTTAATGTAGCAACAATTACAGGCACGCTTTATCAGATAATATACTTCTCTTCGTTCGAACACGGAATTTTGTTTTTGCTTTGTCCAAATGTGGACATTCCGCGCGTTAGAACCAAGAGTTTCGAATCCTCATTCCTCATACGAACAGCCAGAATGACCCTAGACCGCATATCTGCTCAACATCAGGCAGATGTCAAGTATGTAGTCAAATGCAAACCTATACGGAATGAAAAAAAAGGTTGGTTTTCTCTTTAATTTAACTTGACAGACCACAGAACACAGACATCTCATGTCACTCTACGGTAAGTCATTTACCATTCTTAATACTGGTAGTAAGATTGGTAGTAACAATGGTAATTAATCCTCTTATCACTATCACTACATACTGTACTGTATATAATTATATATTACAGATTTTTTCACTACTAGGTACTCCTAGGTCCACATCAACTCTTTTTGTAAATAAAATGTGTGACATTGTACTTCAGATTTTTAGAATTCTACATCAGTGAAAAATCTAGATTAATAAGCTGAAATTTGTTATTTCTCTAATACAGATCGCACACTTGGTGGCTTATAAGCCAACTATGAATTAATAAGTAGGTATATATTGATTTTGCACAAAGAAGCTAACATTATTATCAAATTATATCCAAATTCTGGCCAGCCACAACATATAAACATTTCAATTTAATCAGTTCGAGCGCTGAATTTTAATCATCAATATCAGCCATTCTCAAAGTGTACTCCGTGGAGCCCTAGGGTTACGCAAATGCTCTATAGACTTTATGGGCTCCATGAGAATACTGATAGTACCTAATGAGTAATAGTTTTCAGCAGAGTACCTACAAAAAATATATTTTTGTTTACTTTAGGGCTCCGTCAAATGTAGATAAAAAAAAAGAAAATGTTCATTATACAACAAGTAGTAGTGGTATAAACAATGACGGTGGAATATCGCAGAAGTACCTACCTTTAGAATATTTGGACCTTACACTAGGTCTCTTAGGAGCCTGTATAGCAGGGTATATATCAAATATTTCACTTTCCAAAAGAGCACCGTCACCAAACAAGTTTGAGAACTGCTGTTCTGTAACATTTTACATTGGTATGCATCGGCCCGTAACAAAGTTAAGAAAATAAATGCTTTTGATGCGATTAAAAAACTTTGAAGCGAAACTAATTCAATATTAGTTTTGTGATATTGGCAGTTTAGTTTGTGCGTGGTTTTAGGTAAATGTAGTTTTAAGTCCTTCAAATTGAATAGCTGAAGTATTTTAATATCGAATGTATGTATAATAAACGAATCGAAGAGTCGGCTGAAGGCCTCTGATATGGCTAAATTAAGTAGAGTACCTATAACCTAGTTTTCCGTTGTCTCGTTGTAGTAGAAGTAGTAGAAGATAAAGTATTAATTTATTTATCAACTTTATTTAATTTCGCATTTCATTAACCACACGTCTAATAGGTAATCTATAGACATAGACGTAGCCACCGGTATCTACCTATCATGAAAACTGCTTTACCCACCCTAGAAAAGTTTTAAATACCTACAACGCCTTCTATTTTTTACAAGCTATTATTTAGTCTGTCGGTCTGTAATCAAATCTTGCAAGTTAAATTTGATCCACTTCCCGGTTTCCGATTAAGTTGAAATTTTTCATACATGTGTAAATCGCGTGATAATGCAATATTTTGATGACATGGTGCTGATCTGATGATGAAGCTGGAAGGTGGCCAAAGGAACTTAGCAATGAAACGACACAACCTCATCGAGTTTGGGTTCATTTGAATCGTCATGACGAGTAGTTTGTCTTTCAATGGTAACCAGGGTCTGATGATGGAGCTGGAAGGTGGTCATAGGAACTCTGTAACGAAATAACGAAAACCCATCGAGTTTCGGCGCGATTGATTCGTTTTGGCGAGTACTTGCTCAGTAAAAGCTAGTTTTAAATGGTTTTTTTTTTTTAAATTGTTCTTGTTCTAGGGTGGAGCTACCTTTGCCACAGTCAAAATATTATTTGTTGCTAGAGATTTCATCTAAATAGAAGTAGAGAGCTGGAGATTCTCTAGATTTTCCGAGAAAAGCTACTAGAGCTCAAGCTACGCCAAAAGCTGCAGCGCAACCACCAACATGACAACAGAATAATCTGCCAAGTACGAGTCTGACTCGCGCATGAAGAGTTCCGTACTGTATGGGAGCCTCCCTTAAATATTTATTTTATTTTAATTTGATTATTTGTTATTAAAGTAGGCACACAGCTAAATATTAGGTAAATAGGAAATAGAAATAAATAGAAATATATAAACATATATAAATATATAAATATATATAACAGAAATACATCATCTTTGAAAATTTCAGCTTTCTATCTATAGCGGTTCATGAGATACAACCTCGAGACAGACTGACAGACGGACAGCGGAGTCTTAGTAATAGGGTCCCGTTTTTACCCTTTGGGTACGGAACCCTAAAAAATGCAAAGTCGATGAGCGCAATCGTAACGATCATAGCGTAGTTTGACTTGCTGTTTCTTGGCCATCATCGAAGTAAACCAACGTTTGGCTCGTTCACTCATTGAATGAGTGACCGCCGATGGTATTTGTAACTGAGCGCTACCGTGGCTCTGACACGTTTTTTTGGTCCCGATTGCTTTAACGGTTTAGCTGTGCCGAAGGCTTTCAGGCGGCTTAAAAAATCTGATACTTACCAGGGCCACGTCCATCCATCCATCAGCCATCACGACCATTGCTGGACATAGGCCTCCCTTGCAAATCTCCAATAAGACCGGTTGGTAGCGGCTTGCCTCCAGCGCGATCCTGCGGTCTTAATGAGGTCATCCGTCCACCTTGTGGGTGGACGTCCTACGCTGCGCTTGCCGGTACGTGGTCTCCACTCGAGAACTTTTCGACCCTTCGACCAGGGCCACGTGACCTATACGAACTTACTTAAGAAGATTGTGATCCGACCAGTCAAGTGATTTGTTTTCTGTAGACCAACGAACAAAATTTTCGGTAAATATTTGATAAAATTTACGTTTCGGAAGAAAATTATTTTCATCCCTTAAATTGTAACAATATGTTGTTTAATTATTTCTAATTACTTTAAAAAAGTTTAACTTTTCCGTTGCTCAAAAAACCAGGAGCCACAGAAATAGTCGTCAGTCGAGCGTAAATATAGGGTTGCCATCTCTAAAATTTTGCAACCAGGTGCGTGAAAACCCCAGATTTCAGAGCCCAGCGCCGCGGCTTAAAAAACATGTCCGGGGACATAGAATTATTCTATGTCCGGGGACTTGTCAACATACGAGTATTTTTTAAGACACGGCGTGCGGGGCAGAGTGTGTGTCAGGAGACTCGCGGGCGACCCGAGACTTTAAATTTTTAAACCCGGACTACAAATGAAGACCATTATTACCTATCATTATTATTTTTTATTCAATAGTAATTATTTTCACTATCCATGTTACTATGTATTATGTTGATAATGTTTTTTGTATTAAGTAATTTTTATTGACATTTTATCAATATAAAACTTACAATTTATGAAGCCCCGTCCGGACGCTTCCCGGATGCCTTCTAAACCAGAACAAATCCGGGAATACCCGGAAAGACGGGAACGCTTTTTTTCAAGGGATTTTTTATAGATACCACCACGCCTTCAGGGCAGGCGGGTGGTTACGTGAGAGTCCCCGAACTGCGGTATACCCACCAAAAACACTGGGTGTTCCACCATTGCGCTTCCGCACTCCTCCGCGGCACGGATGGCAACCCTAAGCGTAAAGCTTGATCGAGCAGACCGCCGCCACCGGCGAACCTTTTCTCTTAGCCACTGGAAGCACTTCTAAGCCTTTTAACTGGAAAAGAAAAGCCTGAAAAAACAACTAACTAACTACAACAAAGGTATATCTTTTGAGAAATACAAAGTTTAGGGGAATATTAACTTAGATATTGTTTATTTTAAACACATCTTGGAACCTTTTAGAATGTAGTCTGTGTTTCTAACTAATATATCTGACTGTAAAATATCTGCAGAAAAAAAAACAGCTGTTAAAATTAAAGCGTATGGTATGAAGACAAATGATGGGTGGTCCCATAGTAAAGGTCATAATAATCTGTATATCCTAGAAATTTTGTCGACTAGACTTATTGGAGATCCTCAAGGAAAACCTATGTCCAACACCTCGGACGTTATATGGCTGATGGATGGATGATGATGATGATGATTGATGATGGAGATTCTTTAAATAAATAAATACATATTTGCAATATAAACTTATTTCTAAAAACTGACACCTAAGTATTTTGAAATGAAACTTCTAATGCGACTTCCAACAAGGTTGCGTTAAACGTTTAACGGTACCATGGAGGGGATATGAAAGCACTGATGCGTCGAAGTTTCACTTCTTCCGCGCAGAGGGACTCTACTTGACGGTTGTTTTTTTACAATTTAGTTCCTCATGAGGAGTTCCTTTTTTCTGGAAAATCGATGTGCACTGGAACCGACACTATGGTGACCTATGCGTCGTGGGCTCCAGAAAAAGGTTCTTTGCCTTCAATCAACCTCTTTAATTTTGTTTGTGTACACAATAGAATTTAATTATTATTCACCCATTTCAAAGGAGTTGCCCACTGCTTTGACGTGAAAATTACAATACGTTTTTCGCATCAAAACTGCCTAAACCAGAAATTGCAAGAATACAGCAAATTCTTGACACGAAATGCCAATAAATTGTATCATAAGTGCGAAATGGAATTCTTTGATCGTGCCCAATTCCATTGACAAGGGATTTAGGAGAATTTGCAAGGATATTGTAATGTAGGTATACCTACAGGGCGGGATTTAGCGGAGGGTTACCGGGGCTACTGCCCAAGGGGTCCACAACCACAAAAGATTACAGAAAAAATCTTTCAAGTTCAAACGAGTTAACACTAGCAAACAACGTTTCTTTTTTTTCGCTGTTTTACCATTACCTTCAGAGCACTTTGTATCAAAATGATTATACATTGATAAATCTAGAGGTATATTTGTTCACTCTAATCAGGCAATCAGTAAAATATCAAAATTCCTAATCGTATAAGAAATATGAATAGCAAAGCATAGTTCATACTAGCTATTTTTTACATATTTTGTCAATATGCGCCGAGTGACTAATTGTATTATCAATAGTGTAGCCTAAGAATACATTTTCTTTCCTGAGAGAGTTTCCAAAAACACCTAACTTCGATTGATATTGCAAGCTATACTTTTATTAGAGTTCAGAATAATACCATTACAATCAAATTGTTCTTTCCTTAGTGTTATCTTTTTTTTCTTGAAGGCTATCAATATTTTTGTCTCGAATCATATACATCCAGTCTGGCATAGCATTTGTCGTCCTGATAAGTAGGTAGGTACTTACCTCCTAATTCCTCTGTGACCAGGGGCCTCCACTCCTTTGTTGCCCCGAGGCCTCCAAATGTCTAAATCCGGTCATGTTTGTACAATAGTTCTTAGAATCAAACTAGGTTGTTGTAGGCGTCCATTTTTTATTTCAATGACCCTTTTCCTTTTTTGCGGTCTCAATGATCCCTACCGTACCGTAGTGGCTTTTGATATACCTATACTACTTATAAACTTAGGCCAACCCTTGAAGGGCTAGCCCAGTCGCGAGTTGGTGGACTCACTTACGATACCTTTCTTCTTGGGACTTGTGCTGGGTTCTGTTTCCTCGCCAACGGAAGTAGTATGAAAATATAGAACTTATTGACATAAGATGGCGATTGAAACAACGACAAAAAGCTGAAAAATAACATATACTTACCTATTGAAGAATTCAGAAAGAATATATTTCAAAGTGGGATACCAACTCCTATTTCTAAGCGGACATATTTTCAACTAAGTTATATATGTCTTGAAGCCTGACGGGCAATTTGTTTGTTCGGTAGCGTTCAGTACAATATGGGTCAGTAAGCGCTTTGCATAAGTTTAACTGGAATTAAATTTGGAAAGCAATATATTTGCTAATATTGGCGGAAAGAAAACTGCGCGTAGAATTTCTTAGGAAAATCCATCTGAAGGCCCATTTGTGGCGCGACATTGCTTGCGCATTTCATTATGTAAATTACTACGGATCCCTAAAAAGATTAAAGAAACCTAAATAAAAAATACTCTACATATAGTTAAACAAAAACACTCTTAATTTTATTACCCTTACACCCACCAGTGGGTTAAGCCTAAGCCGTTCTGTCAACAGAACTTCTCAACAGAACAGGTGGGAGTAGACGAGCCAGTGGGTGGACGGGTAGCGAGCCACTTTTTTTTTTTTTTTTTTTTTTTTTATTCAATATAGGTTTGCGTTTGACTACATACTGCCTGATGTTGAGCAGATATGCGGTCTAGGATGTAGCACGCTTACCTAGAAGATACCTATTTACTCGGGATTTGAAGACACCCACGTCGTACTTTAGCGGGAAGACAGACCCAGGCAAAGCGTTCCACATTCTGGCTGTTCGTATGAGGAATGAGGACTCGAAACGCTTGGTTCTAACGCGCGGAATGTCCACCATAAAAGGGTGGCGCTTTGGTCGCGTCTGTCTAGCCGTACGATAGAAGAAAGGGGCAGGTGGGACCAGATTGTGCAACTCCTGAGCGCACTCTCCGAAGTGTATCCGATAAAAGGCCGACAAACACGCCACCTTACGTCGATGCTCAAGACTTTGCAGCTGCGACTTAGTCAAGGTGTCGTTGTCAATCAGCCTCCTGGCTCGCCTCTCAATCGACTCCAGAGCCTCCAGTTGATATTTGGCAGAGCCATCCCAAAGGTGAGAGCAGTATTCCATACAAGACCTGACTTGTGCTTTATAAAGACTAAGCAGTTGCTCAGGTGTGAAATACCGTCTCACCTTAGCGAGAACACCAAGTTTTTTGGAGGCTAATTGAGCTTTTGACTCTATATAAGAGCCAAAGTTAAGAGTCGATGAGAGTGAAACGCCCAGTAGTTCCAAGCTGTCAGTTACCGGAACGGAGACACCACGGAAAGCGGGAGACAATTGAAAGGGTCTCTTTTTGGCCGAGAACAAACAGCCTTGAGTCTTCGTGGCATTAAACTTGACCAGGTTAGCATCGCCCCAGTCACTTTTTCTGAATCTTGCTAAATATTTTTACATATCATTCAGGGTTGGTTTAAGTGGCTGCGTAGATTAAGAGTTTCTCAAATTCAAATTCAAGGGTCAAATTTAATGTGGTTTTGAGATGAAACTTAGCAATAATAATGCTTATATATCAGAATAACACATATGCTATAATTTATATAGATATTGCGTGAAACGTAAATCGCCGGGTCAGCTAGTTACCAATAAAAAAGAAACAGCTGAGCTTTAAAAAAATAAAATATTTAATTCATCATTCAATCGTCATAATCTAATACAATTCAATAACAATCAATAAAAATGTTTACGATGTACATTGGCTATAGAAAATCACCTGTCGGGCATATACCATCGCTCACTCGCCTGCTCGGCCGGACAAACAAGATATGAAAGGTTTAAATTGCTAAGGTTACATTCACACCTATGAAAAAAACTACAGGTTACACTCCGGGAGTGCCGGCAGAAGTAAAAACTTGCTCCCTCCGTCTTACGAATTTTCGATCAGGCTAAAAAACATGCGACCACGAAAAGCGACGAAAAGAACTCATTTCGACGTGTGAACAAGTGTCAGTTATATACTTTGCAATAACTCTGTCTCGTTCTGACACTACGAACGAAATAATTCGTGGCGCGCATACTAGCCTGGCAGGTCACATATCATTACGCGAGTTTAACATTTTTTACCCGTCCCAAAAAGTGCACAACGCCGGAAAAGAGTTTTCACTTCAAAAATGTCGTGAAAAATTTTCGCGGTGAAAACCAACAGGAGTTACTACTCTCGACGCTACAAAATCTGTAAATAGAAAAATTTTCATAACAAGATTATTAGTTATAGTTTTGCGCGGTGCATCGCAAAAATCCTCACGACTTTCCAATAGAATGACATGAAACATAGGTTTAATTTTTGATATTAATTTTATTGATATCGACATTTTTATTTTTCCGTACACCGAAAAATGTCAAACCCTCACTGCGTTTATTAATTGTCGAAATGAATTGTAACTTAGCCGTAAAGAAAGGCTTTTAAAACTCACTTCAAACTACATCATTATAGTATACTAGCGACCCGCCCCGGCTCGGCACAGGTGTATTATACAAAGAGACCTTCCTCTTGAATCACTTTATCTATTTAAAAACCTGCATCAAAATCCGTTGCGTAGTTTTAAAGATATGAGCATTCATAGGGACAGACAGACAGGGAAGCGACTTTATTTTATACTATATAGTATGTGATAAAAAAGAACGAAAAATCAAATACATACAAGATTTTCTAAAAATTTTCGCGACATGACTGTATAAATGAAAATCGAGTGGACAAGACTAGATTGTGACTAGAGCCTTATTTTACGGCAGCGTGATATTTTACCACAATAATAGTATTTAACAACTATAACCGAGCATTTTCTGTTTACTTTTTAACCCCCGACGCAAAAGAGGGGTGTTATAAGTTTGACGTGTCTGTTTGTCTGAGTGTCTGTCTGTCTGTCTGTCTGTGGCATCGTAGCGCCCGAACCACTGAACCGATTTCAGTTTAGTTTTTTTTGGATGAAAGGAGACTTAATCGAGAGTGTTCTTAGTTATGTTTTATAAAAATCGATTGAGCCGTTTAAGAGTTATGGTGGGTTAAAGTGGGGATGGAAGAACCAAAATTCTACAAATGTGCCCAAAATGGTTGTCAAATGAAAGATAAGATATTTTATCAGTGGTAGGACTCTGTCTAGTCTGTCGGGGGTTTTTTTAAATTTTTAATTAAGTAATTATGTAAAATAATGCGCTTTGTTTGCCCGACTACAAAAATAGCATAAAAATAAATATAGGTACCTATCATAATCATTTTCCGCAATATCAATACAGGTAGAGACACTTCGGATTAGTTAATCAGTTTTTTGTTTTTTACAAGTAAAATTTAAATTGTTAAAGAAAGACAAATACAGACCAACTACTCCAAAGTATTACTGCGTTTATTTATAAGGCGTTTTTAAATTAATATTTTGGAATAATTTACAAACCATAATTACACATCAAATAAATAAGACCTTTACATTCTGACATCAATAAAAGTGGACAATTCAAACCCATTGAAGCTAGTTTAAAATCCCAAAAACCTCTCACATTTATACGAACGGTTATGGCATACTTGAGCTAATTATTATTATGCCATTGAAATGTTGGGCCATCATTTTGAATCTTCAAGAACTCATTCCAATTTAGTGTCACTTAAAAGCTCTAATTTTTTTAGAAATATAATTAAGTCTGGTCTGGACTTGAAGACTAGATTACCAAGATTACAGGAGAGCCAAAGCTCCGTACAATCTACAAAATAAGGGAACGACGACCTCAAAGCCCGTTCTTGGCATTTAATTAACAAACAGTTTCGCTAACGTAAAGGCTTTCGCACACCGTGATCGACTAAAAAAAGATTCACGACTCGAAAAGACTCTACTGTAAAAGTGATGTTGTTTTTAACTTTCGCAATTTGAACACATTATTATTATAATACTACGGGACTAATCGCGCACTAAAATTACGAGATAAACAAATACCTCATCAACCTATTGATAATTCGAAAATTCCAAAAAAAACATTACAGTAATAAATAGGACAAAAGGAAAAAATCGGCCAAGTACGGGTCGGACTCGCGCACGTAGGGTTCCGTACTGTATGGGAGCCCCCCTTAAATATTTATTTTAATTTAATTTTACTATTTATTATTGAAGTTAATAATAAAACTAAATATTCTGTGAAAATTTCAAGCATGTACCTGTTACCATTATTAATATAGATCGAAAAACGTCTAAAAAATCAGGTTTGTTGTATGGGAGCCCCCCTTAAATATTCATTTTATTCTATTTTTAGTATTTGTTGTTATAGCGGCAACAGAAATACATCATCTGTGAAAATTTCAGCTGCCTAGCTATCATGGTTCATGAGATACAGCCCGGTGACAGACAGACAGACGAACATCGAAGTCTTAGTAATAGGGTCCCGTTTTTCCCTTTGGGTACGGAACCCTAAAAATGTTTAGACTACAGAAAGACTACTTCTTGTAAAATCGTTTTTCTTGAAGATACCTGACAGAAATATTTTGCTTTTCAATTTTGCCGAAGACGCCACAAATACATCTAAATTATTTGTTTAAATCCTGATTTTACATTTGATTATCCATTTTTATCGCATCTGAATATTTTTAGTCCATCACAGTTAAGTCTATACGGTGTGCGAATACCTTTAACATAACACGCAGTTTCGTCGACTTTATTACGATGCTTTCAAATAATTAGCGACTTCACAAGCCATAGGCATACTCTAATTAATTTACTATCAAAGCCTTAACTTTGAAGTCTACATCATTTCTTTCCCAACAAGTCGTCCAACAGATCTTGATTACTCATCGACACATCGTCCAACAAATTCGTTCCGTTAGTTTTAACTTCTCTGGAACCTCGTCTCCCAGAAATAGACCTTTTCCTAACAGCTGGTACATCGTTAAAAACCTGATTAGTAAGCATTTTGAAGTTATTATTCAATTCCGTTAAAGCTTCATCGGGTATTTCCACATTCCCATTCACTATTTCGTTTATCTTATCGACCGCTTGCAACTGTTGGACAATTTTGTCATTGTCGAATTTAGAGCTGTTGAACTGTTTAACGTGTTGGTCGATGACTTTGCTACTCTTTTCGATATCTTGAATGATATCCTTGCAGTATTTCTCTAGAGGTTTCCCTGATAGCTTTCGTTCTAGTCCACTGTTTTCTCGTTTTGGTTTCTCTACACTGGCACTATTTTGTCTTTTTGCCTTTGTAAAGTCTATTTCATCGCTACTTTTATACCCGTTTATACCAGTTTTGTATTCATGAACTGTTGTAGTTTCTTCAACGCTTCCGTAAAACGACACATTCGAGTTCCTTCGTCCTCTAGACTTTGGTCTCTCTTCCTCTATTTCAACTATCTGCTCTTCAATGGACTCTTCAGTGGACATCTTCCTCAAAGCACTGGGTCTTCGTATCGACTCATCATTTTTAATTTTGTTCATTAGCTCTTGTTTCATAGCTTCCATTTTCTTTTGGACTTCATCTGGTGAATCTGATTTTAAGTCGTCATCGAATATGGTTAGGTCTGCCATGCCGTCTTGTACTGTTTTAGCAAGTTCGACCATATCATCAGAGCCTTTGGACAGTTTTCTGTTTGGCGTAGATCTGGTCCCGGTGCTGGTGGAATTGGTGCGGCTTCGAGCGTATCTGGAGCGAGGTTCTGTAGATGAAGAAGTCTCTTCGTCGTGGGATAGTGCGCTGCTGAGAGTGCGGGAGTTTTCGCATAGCTTAGCCAAGAGAGTTTGGTCGAGCTGAAACAGATTACATTATTTACTTTCTGGTAGTTCACAAAAGTAGCAAAGTGCAAATGCACCAGCAACCTGACAAAACACCCTCAGTTTATGTTTTAGTTGGGATCCTTGAACAATTTAAGCATAAATATATTTGATTCTATTTTTGGTCATGTTAGAAAACGACCTGATTTGTTATCGTTTTTAAAAGTATTAAACCACAAGTTTAAAACTGAATCAGATATGATACGATAAATACTTGAAGAAATTACAAAAAAGACACAATGTTCAGACTAGGTAGGTCCTTATATCCCAATCAATTCCATTCTTCACTTTCAGAAAACCGCTGTCTATGATAAAACTTGAATCCATAATATCTATCGGCAAGTTCACACATGGTTTCCTTTTTAGTATTCTGATACTGTCTTCATGTGTGAAATCGTTCGTACAACTCCATACGATGAAAAAAAAATGCTGAAATCGTTCGTACAACTCCATACGATGAAAAAAAATGCTGAAATCGTTCGTACAACTCCATACGATGAAAAAAAAATGCAAGTGGAGTCCCACCGCATTAGAGAAGTGATACTTCGACGCAACAGTGCATTCATACCCCCTCCATGGTAGCGTTAAGCGTTTAACGCAACCTTGTTGGAAGCCGCATTACAAGTTTCACCTAAAAAAAACGTATTCGATAAAACGGACCAGTAAAACGAAGACCATGTCTGAACCGTACGTAAGTAGACATATTCATTCAACGGATGGCAAATACTCCTATACACCCTACACGAGGTTTTTCAACAATTCAATGCCATACTTAGTCCAAATTAGAATAAACGGAGGGATCCGCAAACATGCCAATGGCCGTGTCACGGCGTTTTTGCAATGCAAATAATGTGGGAAAGGATTGTAAGAAATATTTCCAATAGGTAGCACAAATGGCGGCGACGCGGGCTCGTGTTAGGGAAATACAGAGGAAAGCTATTATAAGGGTTTTCTATTATGTTGGATATTATTTTTTGTCAGTTGTTGTAGAAGTTTAGCGAATTTAATCGAACGTGAAGAGCGAATTAACATGATTGTTTAGCTCTTGGTTTTAATGAAATAGAAATTTTTAAAAAAAAAACAGGAAATAATTTTCTCTCCTATTTTTTTTTATTACAATAGGTATAATGTCCACAAAAGTTGTTAATTTTGATGTACTGCTAATTGATTAGGAATAACCCTGTAAATTAATATATACAGTATTCCTAATCTATTAGCATCCTTTTAGGGGCTAATTCTGTAAACAATCCAGGGTGGATTCAGTCAGCTGCTGGGATGCTTGGTGGGGATACCAGTTTGATTTTTTTTTAAATTAAATCAATATTTTTCGACTACATTTACTCGTAAAAGCTGAAAATTGCTGTCCGGATAGATAATCAATTAATAATATACCTAATTAAAAAACCCCCGACACAAAAATATTTGACAACAAACTTTCAATTGACAACCATTTTGGGCACATTTGTAGAATTTTGGTTCTTCCATCCCCACTTTAACCAACCATAACTCTTAAACGGCTCAATCGATTTTTATAAAACATAGCTAAGAACACTCTCGATTAAGTCTCCTTTCATCCAAAAAAAACTAAACTGAAATCGGTTCAGTGGTTCGGGCGCTATGATGCCACAGACAGACAGACAGACAGACAGACAGACAGACACACAGACAAACAGACACGTCAAACTTATAACACCCCTCTTTTTCGTCGGGGGTTAAAAAAGAGTTTGATGGAAGCCAACTACCTGAATCAAGTAACAAGGCCTTTCAGTCAGGCTTTACAGTAGCGCCGCCTTAAGAGCAGTAGCGTCCTGCGGTGACTTGGTTTGAGACGTGGGTCGAACTAAATCATTCTGGATCATACTCACATTGTTCCTGTCGTCTCTTCCAGTCGTGTCCTGCAGTGACTTTGTTTTAGACGCGGGTCGAACTAAAGTACTCCCTGAAGAGCTCTTCACGGGGGACTTGAGGTTCCGACTCGCGGCCGTACTCAGGAGCTTTTCTTTCATCTGGGGGTTAGAAGGGCATTTCTATGGTTTAGAACTCTCATTGAATACGGGCTCCTATTTAGCTATGTTTTAAAAGTCAACAAAGATTCAATTGGTTGTCCTAAGGGGTGTACCGAATTCCATTCCCGGACGATTTCCATTATTCTGTGCTACTATTTACGATGATGAGTCAAAGAACCCACCTCAATAGTAGTAGAAAGTGTGTCAGTATTATTGATGGCCATTGTCTAAATCAGCGCGCGTGTCCTTGTGTTTATTCATTTCCAACTGCAGCTAATGCTTGAAGTTCTTGCCCTCTAGAGCTATCCGTCGCTGCAGCATGGTTGTTATAGAAAAATATCGGTCAAGTACGAGTCGAACTCGCGCACGAAGGGTTCCGTACTGAAAGCCCCCCTTACAGTTAAGGGGGGCTCCCATACGATATTATTTATGTATTTTATTTTTATTTAAAATTAATTATTGAAGTTAACATACAATTAAATATTCTGTGAATATTTCAAGCTTCTACCTGTTACCATTATAAATATCGAGTGAAAAACGGCTAAAAAAAACGGTTTTTTGTATGGTATCCTCCCCTTCAATATATTGTATTTTGTTTTTAGTATTTGTTGTTATAGCGGCAACAGAAATACAGCATTTGTGAAAATTTCAACGGTCTAGCTATCACGGTTCATGAGATACAGCCTGGTGACAGACAGACGGACGGACAGCGGAGTCTTACTAAAAGGGTCCCGATTTTACCCTTTTCTGGGTACGTAATCCTAAAAAGAACAACAGATTGTAAGCAGAGTGCCGGCAGAAGTGGAAACTTGAACATATAAAGTACTATCATATATGTGGTAAAATACAATATCACACATGCACACTGCAAATTCAAAAAATACACTCACCTCAATAATAGTAGAAAGTTTGTCAGCATTATTGATAGCCATGTCTAAGTCCGCGCGCGTGTCCTTGTGTTTATTCATTTCCAGCTGCAGCTGGTGTCTGAAGTTCTTGGCCTCTAGAGCGATGCGTCGCTGCAGCATGGTTATAGTCTCGTTCTGTTGTTGCACTTTGGTGGTTAGTTCGTTTACTGTTGCTTGTAGCTTCTCACGTTCTGGAAGATTCCTTGAGGAAACAAGTTATCGTTTTTTGAGCATACAATGTTATCACAATGTAATTTAAATCATAGAAGATACCTATTTACTCGAGATTCGAAGATACCTATGGTGGAGGTAATTTAGTGGGAAAACAGACTCAGGCAAAGCGTTTACATTCTGGCTGTTCGTATGAGGAACGTGGATTCGAAACGCTTGGTTCTAACGCGCGGAAAGTCCACTATATAAAAGGGTGGCGCTTTGGTCGCGTCTGTCTAGCCGTACGATAGAAGAAAGGGGCAGGTGGGACCAGATTGTGCAACTCCTGGGCGCACTCTCCGAAGTGTATCCGATAGAAGGCTTATAGACATGCCACCTTACGATATCTTAAAAGATAGATACCAAACGTCACGTCACGTAATTGACAATGGCACTCTGCAGCGCTAGCTTGACCGCTACAACTGCTAAATATTCTGTTAGGATATTCTTATACCACTATTACCTGTCTTCTACATTCCATCCATCAGCCATAGAACGTCCACTGCTGGACATAGGCCTCCCCTATAGATCTCCAATAAGACCGGTTGGTAGCGGCTTGCATCCAGCGTGATCCTGCGGTCCTAATGAGGTCATTCGTCCAACTTGTGGGTGGACGTCCTACGCTGCGCTTGCCGGTACGTGGTTTCCACTCGAGAAATTTTCGACCCCATCGGTCATCAGACATCCGCGCTATGTGCCCTGCCCATTGCCATTTTAACTTGCCAATCCGCTGGGCTATGTCGGTAACTTTGGTTCTTATGCGAATCTCCTCATTCCTGTCTTCTACATACTACATAGTTATCACTCTTCGTGGGTTGGCCTAAGTTCCGCAGTGGACTATACAAAGGCCCGTACTGTACAGTACAGTACAGTACAGCTTTACCTGTCTTTGCTCAATTCCAAAAGATGCTGGTGTTCGTCCTTTAGAGTTTGAAGTTGTATGTCGCGCTCCTTCAGCCGCTGCAGCGCTTCCTTGTGCTGCGCCCGGAGCTGCTTGAAGCGCGTTTGTTGCACGCGCATCTCTTCGTTGTGGGAGTTTAGAACTTGGGGCAGTTCTGCATTCGAGTTCTCGTATCTAAAGCGGTGATACAAACTATTAGTATTTTCTTCTTTGTTATACCTAACTAGCTCTAGGTACTTCTGTAACAACTGGAGTAGATATACAGATAGATATACTCGTAGAGTTTGTTTTGATGTTGGTACCTACAGAATATGCTCTTAAAAGGATGCTAATTGATTACCCTATTATACCCACTTTCGTTAGAAGATACATGAATCGTGGGCAAGTCTGAGAGATCACTGAGGTCGGATAGATTATACTTATATGAGCCTGGAATCTCAAAATAATACCTACCTACTGTACAACACGTAGCATAGCTTTTTTGGCAAAATCAGCGTTGATCCTTTAGCAAGCACTAAAAGTTGTAATGATCATTAGTTTAACTACCCGTGTAAATATGGAAAGGATGCAAACACACAATTTATATTTTGTAGATTATGTTATGTTATTCATTAACGCCCTAGATTTCGAACATTTAGCAAAATTTATATTGAGCAACTACTTAGTAGGTACTTTGACGAGACCTCAAAATTAAACATATTTTTTAATTTAAAAATCTAACACTACAGAATAACATCGGTTCCAACATGGGATATCATAATCATAATGTAACATAATCTAGAGATCTAGTAGGTAAAAATTGGCACCTAGATTATCAAAGGCGCTGAATAACCTAACTTCAGAAACTAGCATCCAACAGAGAGTTCGCTGTACCAACTACTATTTTCAAATCCATTAACTTAATCAAACCTCGCCAAACAAACATACGATACGACAATGAGATAATAGAAGTTAGCCCGCGTTGCCGTCCGTACCTAATCTAAAAAGCCGCTATCTGATATTTCGACGATTTAAACTTATGACATGAGCTTATTCAAAATAAATCTCTATCGATCAACCAAAAGCCTGTTAGTTTGAATAATAAACGAAAACAATTATCGTTTTCCTGACTCCGTCCATATTTTATTTAGATAGGTAGTTTTTTTCTCGTTGTCGCCAGCTGTACAAAAATATATGGAGCTCACATAAACTACTATAGTTTCAGTTTACCTACAAATAAACTCATACTAACCCCTCTCTATTTTCAGATTTGCGATATCTTCAAAAATTTATGAGATTGTAAAAAATCGTTAACTGAGCATACATTATACATTTTCTTTACTCAAATAATAAAATTAGTTTGTAATAAATTGCTAGTTAAAAACAGCTTCTTAAATTCTATTCGTGTTTATACATTTTGGATTTAGTATTTTTCTCCGTTATCAAATAACCACACACATTTTAAACAAAACGTCAATCAATCAACAATTCCAAGTTTATTGGCTTAAGTAAAAAGTTGATTTTTATATTTATCGGCTTTTTAGCTTGTGTACGCCAACGCAAACCTAGACTATTCTATTAACAAATTTAATTTTGCACAGAGCTACGAATACATATTCTAGTTCTTTATCTAAATTATGATCTGTCCTGAATATTCATAAATATCGGTGCCCTCTCCAGTTTGTGCTGCTTCGAGTTTATTAAAGGCATAAATCAAGAAATGTGGAGGTACTCGCCTCTGTAATGCGATCTCTTGTTTCTTCTGAATGGCGCGTAGAACTCGATTCTCGTTGCTAAGCTCCTGGAAATTATATTGGTTTGTTAATATTGATGGAATCAATGATACGAGAATAGAAATAGAAAGTAAGTGCCTAGTACTAGTATAAAAATATTTTATATGGATATAGATTTATTTTTACGCTATAGATTTTTACAAGCTTTTATTTAGTTTTATCTATCCCATTGTCTGTCTGTAATCAAATCTTGCAAGTTAATTTTATCCACTTCCCGGTTACCGATTGAGCTGAAACTTTGCAAACATGTGTAAATCGCGAGACAATGCAATATTAGATCACATGGTGCTGATTTGATGATGGAGCTGGAAGGTAGCCAAGGGAACTTAGCAATGAAACGACACAACCTCATCGAGTTTGGGTTCATTTGAATGGTCTTGGCGAGTAATTTTTCTTTAAATGGTAACCAAAGTCTGATGATGGAGCCGGAAAGTGGTCATAGGAACTCTAACGAAACGACGCATCCCTATCGAGTTTCGGCTCATTTGATTCGTCTTGGCGAGTACTTGTTCACAATGTGCTTGTTTTAAAAAATAGGATTTTTTAAATATAATACCTTGTTTTCGTGCTAATTATGAAACATGTTACAATAATGTTATTTGTATCTATGTAACTGATCTCGCTATTGACCATCGATCAATGCATGGTGACATTGCAAAGCATCTAAGAAATTAAGTAATAGAATGGGCTGAGGCTAGCTTCGATGGCCGATGGGATCGTAAAGTTTTCAAATGGAGACCACAGAGCGGCAAGTGCAGAGTAACCGTTCACCGACTAGGTGGACTGACGATATCATTAATCAGACTATAAAACCGCAGGAATGCGCTGGATGCGGGCCGCTTACAACTGGCCGCGTTGGAAATCCATGGCAGTGGATCTTCGAGCAAATATCTATAGAGCTACAGTCCTAGTAAAAAAATGTCCGAGCGCCGTCATACATACCGACTTAGATATTTCCATTAAATAATTCACAATGACCCGTTTTCTCGAATCTCGACGTTATGTCACCTAATTAGGGCCACTAATCGGGCATTTTGGCATCGCGCGGAGTTGTAGTCGGCTTGCAATCGCCTTACGACTAACTAATAATTATTTTTTGCAAAAAATAGCATGACCGATTTTCACATTATTGTTGATTTTTCAAAAATGGCTTAGCCGATTTCGATAAAATTTAAATGGGACCAATTTCGAAGTATACTCTTTCCAATAAAAAAAAAAATTATTGAAATCGGACAACTATGAAAATAGTTATGCGTGGTTGTACATAAAAAAATAAAAAATATACGCGTCGAATTGAGTACCTCCTCCGGTGGTTCATCGGTCAAAAAGCCTGCCCACTACGTAGCTTGGGCATGGTTTTGGCTTGGACACTTTTTTTGCACGATTATGACTCTCTCTGTATAGATATTTGCTCGAAGCAGTGGATACTCGTACGGCTGAAATATGCTGGCTAGCTAAGGCTCGCTAGTTATCCAGTCTCTAGGATTCGTAATTAGTAATTTAAAAGCGCATCTAGTTTTATACAACAACAACTATGTACCTACATACATAGTTGCAATGGAATATTATAGTAAACTAAGACTGAAATAAAAATACTTATAAAACAGGTATATTTTCATCTGCAGCTGATAAAAATGACAAGAGTAACTACTGTGCGTCAGACTTTTCTGCAGTTGCATCACGCTGCACTCGGTCTAGGTATTTCATTAGTGACGTAGGCTGGTTTCAATGACGCTTGTCTAAGGTCTACGTTTCGCATCGTAGCACTTTGAATTTTTTGTGTGAAATCAGTTGGAAATGTGCACCCATCTAACAATCAGGGTTCAAATTCCGGTCCAGTACCAATGAGTGCTTTGGAATTTATGTACTGATTTTCACACCACTTGCTTTCCGGTGAAGTAAAACATCGTGAGAAAACCTGCATATGTCCATAGAAATTCAATGGTGTATGTGAATTCACCAATCCGCACTGGGTCAGCGTGGTGGATATGGCCTAATCACCCTTCGTGGGTAGACCTACGTCCTGCAGTGGACTATTAAAAAGGCTAGTACAGTAAACTGAGCAAAGGGATCAAATAGAACAAACGGCTAAAATACTAAAAATTAAGAAAGCAAATGGCTAAAATATTAGAAACGCAGTAAGCAAACGGCCAAAATATTAGAAACGCAGAATGCAAACCGCCACGAATCGCTCTACCATCGCGGTGAATTAGGGCCTCTACGTTTTGCTATGCACTGCATGCGTAGCACAAAATTTGACCTACATACTTCATGAGCATAGCGTCACGATAGAAAATGATACAAATCTCAAGTGAGCGTCAGCTAGCCAACGTATTGGTATCTACTTTGGCAGACACGTCACATATCTACGCCTACAAAGTCTCCGCTTTTGCTGCACTCTGATTGCCTGCAAACGTCCATGGTCAGACGATTGACACAGGACCAAGAAGTTTCTGTTTAGACTATAATGTTCTCTATTATCTACTACAGAAGTATTGATGATAATGCGCGTCAGCTGATTCTACAGTTGCTTGACTCGGTGCGTCTTAGCAGTGACGGTCACGATTTTGCTGCGCACTGATTTGCGTACGCTCATAGTGAGAAGATTGAGCCACGAGTGCCACGACCAAGAAGGGTGTTTAGGCTATTATACTGCTTGTTAATTAGTACAGAAGTCGCAATATTCACCTGTAGATGATAACGCACGTCAGCCAGCTGGTTCAGCAGTTGCTTGACTCGATGCATCTTGGCAGAAAGGAGCCGTTGCGTCACGTATCGGTCCCCGCTTTCGCTGCACTCTAATTGGTCACTTAACCCATAGCGAGAAGCAGAAATGTCCATCTAGTCGAGGCTATAATGTTATCTAATATCTACTACAGAAGTCTCAATTATTCACCTGTAGATGATAATCATCGGCGCGTTAGCCAGCCCGTTCTGCAGTTGGTTGACTCGATGCGTCTTGGCACTTAGGACCCGTTGCGTCACGTATCAGTCCCCACTTTTGCTGCACATTGATTGGTGTAAGCTCTTGGTGAGCAGAGCCACGTCTCAGAAACATCTGTTTAGACTGTATCTGTACTGTATCAGCCTTTTTTTTTTAATAGTCCACTGCAGGACGTAGGCCTACCCACGAAGGGTGACTGTTTAGACTATTAAATAGTAATCTTGATTATCTCCTACAGAGGTCTCAATATTCACCTGCAGATGATAATGCGCGTCAGCCAGTTGATTCTGCAGTTGCTTGACTCGATGCGTCTTGGCACTTAGGACCCGTTGCGTCACGTATCGGTCCCCGCTTTTGCTGCGCACGGATTGGCTGCTGACCTCCATGGTGATCGGGTTGAGTCGTTTGCGCTTGGTTAGCAAGTTGAGGCGAGAGTTGCTGCTGTACACAGACTCGAGGGATTCCTTCCTGGATGAAAAAATAAACATTAGCAAGTGTGCTATCACTACATAGTATAAAATAAAGTCGCTTCCCGCTGTCTGTCCCCATGTATGCTTATATCTTTAAAACTACGCAACGGATTTTGATGCGTTTTTTTTAATAGATAGAGTGTTTCAACAGGAAGGTTTATATGTATAATACACCTGTGCGAAGCCGGGGCGGGTCGCTAGTAACTAATATATGTAGGTACCTATAATTGCGATTAGGTTAGCCAATTTTCACACACACATTGCACACACGTCGCCAAGTTAAAGTGGAGATGGGCAGGACACTCGGCTAGACGGGATGACAATAGGTGGACCAAGGCAGTCACCGAGTGGTACCCAAGAGAAGGACGAAGATATAAAAGCAGACCACCAGCTCGATGGTCAGATGACATCATCAAACTTGTCAGGAGACAATGGATGAGGCTAGAACAGGACCGGGAAGAATGGCGAGAAAGAGAGGAGGCCTATACTCAGCAGTGGGTGGAACAGGCTGCATAGACAGATACATAGCTGATGCCAATTTTTATTTCTCCATTAGTTCTTATATCATTTTACGAGGTAATTGAACCATGCATGAGTGTACCCGATCGACCTCTAGGTAATAGGATGGCGAGAGATCGTGAAGCGTGTTACATCTGCTTCTACCAAAAAAACCTAATACCTACCTACTTGATGACCACAACCGCTTTGTCAAGAGCTTAACGACCAAGAAGACGAATTTATAAGTTCTACAGAAGAATTATAAGCAACATCAAAGTTACAGACTTACCTAATATATCGAAACATTGTTATCCCACCAAACTCATTTTCATATACAATATTGCTGAGAAGAGACCATAGCTTGAACTATCAAACAGTTATCAGAGCTCATGAAGAACCAATTTTTTTTGCAAAATAAACCAAAATATATGTCTTGGCCACTTCACTAAATGATTATTTGTCAGTCAAATCGGAAACGGGTCTGTATCTCGTTTGCAAAACCGTTTCATCCACCAAAAATTGTTTGTTTTGTGGCACACTCAGTCAATGCACACACAATGACAAAAATTGTAAACATGCTAGTATGTAAACCGTACTAGAGCCATTGGTACATCCAATGCCCTTCCCCTTTATTTTAACAATGCACTATGGAGCAGGTAAGTACTTTAGTGAGACCGTTACGCTTTGTTATAGGTACATAGATTGAATTTCGCAGAACCCTAGGTCCCAGACACAGAATTCTATTCACCTCGAGACCCAAAAAAAGAAAATCACTCACCGAATATCCTTACTTTTACCATCAGGCGCCAAACTCAGCACTGACATCCTCTCACAGCATCATTTTATATTCTAAACAAACAGAAAGACCGGCCTAATAGGGGCCCAAATAAAAACATTCGCGAAAATTAACAACTTTTGTGTGAGTTGTTGTCGCCGCGTTGCTATGGCGACGGATAACACATTGATTTATTGGAATGATTGACGTTTGATTGTTCGGGGTTGAGTGGAGCAAGGAGATCGGAATATATAGATTAGAACCTTTTTGTTGCATTCAAAATAATTTGCTCGATATTGGCGTCGACATCATGGGACTTCAAAGTAAGGTTATTATTCCATTCTAAAAACTTCTGTGATACTCCACAAATTCAGGGCCTTTTATATTTCTATAGCATTCTACTTGCTCATTGTTAGGTATATTTTTGTCTTAGAACTCAAAGCTGGTATTTTCTTACATTAAAAGTATTTGAAGTTCTCAACATTGTTTTGTCAGAACTTACTCGTATATTATAATATGTTGATATTCAGTTATTTCAACGCTATAAATAAGGTATGAAAGGGTATTGCTATAGTACGGCAATCCGTGCCGTGGTGGTCTAGTGGTAATGACGGTACACCCGCCTTACAATCGAAAGGTCGTGGGTTCAAACCCGGTCCCGTACCAATGAATTCCTTGGAATTTATGTACGGAATTTAACACCACTGGCTTTTCGGTGAAGGAAAACATCGCGAGGCAACCTGCATACAGTAGAAGAAATTCCATGGCGTATGTGAATCCGCCAATCCGCACTGGGCCAGCGTGGTGGATATGGCCCAATCACATCGTGGGTAGGCCTACGTCATACAGTGGACTATTAAAAAGGCTGGTACAGTACAGTACGTTAAGCAATAAAGTACAAATAAAACACTGTTATAATGTAACAAAATAATATACTTATACAAAGTACAGCTAGACATGTCAACATTATCATATTTATTTACATAAAGCAATCTCTTCAACAATTAATGTAGAGACTTAAATCACAATCGTTTAAATGATAAATAAATAATCGAACATTTATTCGAATAGTTCGCTTTGTTTAATCGATTAACATCTGAGGTAGGAGAAATAACATTTAATCAAGGATCTTATTATGTACTAAATAACTGGATGGCCAACCTGGAAAAAAAATGTGGTTATAGGTAAAAAAATGTAAGTGCAAGTTATGATGCATAAGTGTGCCAAATCAAGTAAAAACAAGACATAGATTGGCCCTTAGTTCTTTCCCTTTTCACATTTATTTTTAAATTGAAGATTCAAAACAAGGACTTTTTGTACTAGAATGGTCATCCAGATGTAAATAGTTAATAAAAATTAAATACCATTGCATTTAATCGATTGTCTAAATATGACAAGTCAACCAAAATAAAAACCAAACCGCATACAATCGATCAATAAATGAAGTAATCACTCGATACTTTTTGGTGTATTTTAAAATAAATAGTGTTGTGTCCGACGAATCGATTTAGTTGATCAATTCACTGACCGAAGGCGGATCGACTCGCGGACGAATATGTCATTATTCTATTATTTTATTCGATTAAAAAACGCCTTCTGTAAGTAAGTTTGTATAGGCCGGGTGGCTAGCCGTCACAGTTTTTAGGCCCCTGATATGGCTAAACGGTTGAAACAACTGGGACCTACAATACTGAACAATTTTGCAAGTGTAGATACACAAGATTGAATACTGACTGGAGGATATACTTCAGTGTCTTGAAAAATGTTTTGTTTCAGCATTTTACATATTATTTCAACCGTAACATATTGTATTGCAAAGTGTGATCGCATGCGTTTCTTTACGTCATTATGCAAACTCTCTCAATCACTTGGGTTCCTCAACTCTAGTTACAATATATAAAATGTGATAACGCTGTTGAGAGGTATTTGAATTAACTCAACTTATGCCGTCGGAAGTTGATAACATGTGTTAATGACAAACTTCAATTTAATTATTCCGTATAGAATTCATCCACGTTGTTTCAATCATTACAAACATAAAACACGTGTTACAAATATTTAAAAAAAAAACGTACTTGGATACCTTTATCACTCTCGACCCCTTACAATTTCAACATTATCACACTTACCCCCAACACACTTTAACACCTCCTATTTTAGTTTGTTTTAACCCCTAACATATCTACTTTCCCATCTCTTCAATCCCCTCTTTCCCCTCTCTTTATTTCAGTTTCAGTTAATCAGTTGTTTTAAATATTTATACTCGTTTCAATTTTGTATTTTGTTAGTTGAATAACGAGACCTATTGTTGGCGGTACTATGTATTGTTATACAGATTTTGTATTTTTAATTATAGTATTAAGCTCGATACGTCAATAAATTATTCTGATTCTGATTCTATTTATCATTCATTTAACATCAATAGAGGCGTCTTTTTCCTGCTTCATCCAGAGCCTGGCGTACACTCTCAGGTTTGCTGATGAAGTTTCCTTTCTAAAATGGTTCCGTTCTTCTCAGCCCCCTCTTTTCTACTAATAAATAACAACTCCCCCACTTTATCCCGCTATCCCATCATTCATTTAACTTATCAATTCACCCCCCTTTTCCCCTTTATCTCTACATTCATTTAACATCAACAGAGAAGTATTTTTTCTGCTTCATCCAAAGCCTAGCGTAGAGACTCTCAGGTTTGCTGATTTATGCGCGCCCCTTTCTGAAATGATGCCGTTCTTCTCAGTTCCCTCTTTTCCCCCCACTAAATAACAACCCTCCCGATTTTACTCCGCTATCCCATCATTTATTAGACTAAGCATTAATTTCCCCCCTTTTCCCCTTTTTTGATTCCTTCATTCATTTAACATCAATAGAGGCGTCTTTGTTCTGCTTCATCCAGAGCCTGGCGTAGAGACTCTGAGGTTTGCTGATGAGGTCACTGTGCGTGCCCCGTTCTGAAATGATTCCGTTCTCGAGCACGAGTATTTCGTCCGCGTCGGCCACGGTGGAGAGCCGGTGCGCGATGCAGATGGAAGTACGGCCTATTGTTGCGGCCTTTAGAGCTTGTAGAATAGCCTGGAAACAAACATAATAACATTAGTATATGTAAATATGTTTATTAAAATATGTATATGTAGTATATCAGTCTCTGGCAGCCATATCACAAGCTTTGCTTAGTTTGGGGTCAGAGACCGTGTGTAAGATGTCCCCTAATATTTATTTATTTATTAAAAAACTTAATCATTACTATCACTACATATGTTATAAAGCAAAGTCGCCTTTTTGTGTGTCTGTCTGTGTATACTCTTAGATCTTCTAAACTACATCAGATTGTAATGCAGTTTATCAATTTTTTTTAGTAGCGCTCGTAGCGTAGTTTGATTAGGTGTTTATCAGCGATCACCGAAATTAAGCAACGTTCCGCACGGTCAGTACCTATTTGGATGGGTGACCGCGGGTGGCATTTTCCAACTGAGTGCTCTGTGGCTCGGATGACACGTTAAATTGTAGGTCCCGGTTGTTTTAACCGTTTATCCAAGTCAGAGGCTGCCTAAAAACTCTGACACCAGGGCCAGCTAGCCCTAACCCGGCCTATACGAACTTACTTAATATTTTGTAGAATATTTCTTCCAGATGGTTTATAACTATTATTAATTCGTTACCGGGCGAAGCCGGCACCTTGTCTAATAGATAAAAACCTTCGCTGTGTTTGATCGAAGCCCTCCGAAATGGCTTTTAGCTAGTGTTGAAAATTTGAAAATAATCACACGCGTTATCATAAACATACATATTGCCAAAACGACAAAACATTAATGTTTAATCGTCAATATAATCTTAGTTTTTCGGATCGGAGTGATAGAGAATCTTATAAGTTTATTTGCTTCATACTCCACCATATGGTGGAGTGAGTGTCGCTAAGACGGCAGACTTTTCGCTACCAAAAAGACAAAATCCATCATAATGAACTTTTATCTGTAAATGGTTAGAATAGACTTATACTCTTGTTACTGGATAACACATTATTTTCACTTGTTGAAACATTATGTAATAAGTTCGTACGTTTTTGACGATTTCTAGTAGTGATACAGAAGGCATACAGTAACCTCAGAAGAATGACAAGTAATAGAAACCGTACTAAAATAGCAAGAGATATACATCACTTTGTCCCACTTTAAATATGAAGTTTAAAAGGTGTCAGAAAAAGATGCACATACAACTCGAACTTACCTAATTTCGAAGGGTTTCACAAACTAGCATTGAGCTAGTAAAAAGGTAAAAAGTAGTAAGATAAAATGATCAGACACCTGCTGGAACTAGAGGGTTCATCATATCGCAAAAGACAAAGTGGAACACAATTTTAACCATTTTGACATTTCAACTTGTGATTTTGACGTATGCCGACAGAAAATGAGGTTTTTTTGTTCCACTCACTCTCGCGTATGCTGTATAACCGGATATGAAAGACAGCTGTTCCGTAGATTTTATTTTTGAGTAATATTACCAAGGATTCTATTACTTGTCATTCTTCTGAGACAGTAACCTCAATTTGTCCCAATACCTTTCTATACATTGACACAAATAGATGGTATCTGCGCGTCACGCAACCCTGCAGTGTTGTGTAAAGGATCACATGTGTGATGACAATAAACCAACGCTGGTTCGGATGCCGCCGTATAAATATATTTCAAGGTCCCTTGTGACAATAATAAAACGATTTCGGTTTTCATTTTCAGAAGCTTACCAAGGTACCGACCTATGTTGTTATGGTTATAATATATATTATGTTTTGTTACATTATTATATAAAAAACAAGTAATGTATACAGGGTTATCCAAAACTGATGGACTAAAAAGAAAGTCATTTAGACAATCATTATGAACAACTTTTACTAGGGACCAACTCAAAATTCGACAAAAATCTGCTCTTTCATATATCTTGCCGTTTCCGAGTTGCGATTTTGTATGGAACAGCGGATTTTTTTCTCGTATTTTGAGTTGACCCCATAGTAATAGTTGTAATGATGGTTTTAATTATCCCCTTAGTCCAGGGTAAGATAACCCTGTTTTGTTATGGGAAAAAATAAAATTCAAGTATACTTACTATTTTATCGAGACAGAAAAACCGGTTCATAAAATGGGTCATAAATCGTGTATGGTAAGTTTTACAACACAGTTTTCAGGCAATACAAAATGCGAAATTTGATTCTACACAATAATGTTCTTAATAACTTTTGCCATAAAGTGCATGGTTTCCGAGATATCGGCCAGAAACTTATTGCATAAGATGGCGTTTGAAGCTCCGTCTGGATCTGTCCGCATTTTAGGATTTTATACTCAGTAACCCTAACCTAACCCTACGAGGCGATGAAAGAGGCTCTGGACCGGGAGAAGGCAACAAAATTGTCATAGGACGTGGAAAATGTGTATGTGTAATTGTTAAGAAATTAAGCATTGCGTGGATTCCCCAAGCATACATGCTCGCCATCGAAGGCTCCTTCTTGCGGCGGCATCATGTGTCGGGTCGTTCTCCTCCCTCAAATATGGTCGAGGAGAGCGATGTCTGGCTCATGCGTCACACTCGTGATCGGGTCGTTCTCCTCCCTCAAATATGGTCGAGGAGAGCGATGGCTGGCTCATGCGTCACACTCGTGATCGGGTCGTTCCCCTCCCTCAAATATGGTCGAGGAGAGCGATGGCTGGCTCATGCGTCACACTCGTGATCGGGTCGTTCTCCTCCCTCAAATATGGTCGAGGAGAGCGATGGCTGGCTCATGCGTCACACTCGTGATCGGGTCGTTCTCCTCCCTCAAATATGGTCGAGGAGAGCGATGGCTGGCTCATGCGTCACACTCGTGATCGGTTCGTTCTCCTCCCTCAAATATGGTCGAGGAGAGCGATGGCTGGCTCATGCGTCACACTCGTGATCGGGTCGTTCTCCTCCCTCAAATATGGTCGAGGAGAGCGATGGCTGGCTCATGCGTCACACTCGTGATCGGGTCGTTCTCCTCCCTCAAATATGGTCGAGGAGAGCGATGGCTGGCTCATGCGTCACACTCGTGATCGGGTCGTTCTCCTCCCTCAAATATGGTCGAGGAGAGCGATGGCTGGCTCATGCGTCACACTCGTGATCGGGTCGTTCTCCTCCCTCAAATATGGTCGAGGAGAGCGATGGCTGGCTCATGCGTCACACTCGTGATCGGGTCGTTCTCCTCCCTCAAATATGGTCGAGGAGAGCGATGGCTGGCTCATGCGTCACACTCGTGATCGGGTCGTTCTCCTCCCTCAAATATGGTCGAGGAGAGCGATGGCTGGCACATGCGTCACACTCGTGATCGGGTGCTGCTTGCGGATCGCCGGTCTGCTCGCGGCATTCACGCAATGCACCGACTAACTAAAGGCCGCTGCATACGTGACGGGTTTTTTCACGGACGGGACGGAACGGGAAATTTTAGAAATATCGTTTCATACAAAATGTATATGGAAGCGCATATGTCACGGAGACACGGACGGGACGGGAACGTGGCACTGACGGGGCGGGGAAAATATCGTCGCCAACGATGTTTAGCACGTCCCGTCCGGCACGTGCCCCGTCCGGTCCGGCACATGCCCCGTCCCGTCCGTGTTTCCGCTACGTATGCACTGTCACTCCGTTCGTTCCGGAGAGAAAAGTAGTGTTGGACGTTTTAAGCTATTGCACAGCTTCTATCGCGGGCCTTGAGCGCGGGGACCGAATCCAGAAATTCCGTAACGAAAAAACCTCACGCTCCCCACTCCGACGGGCAAGGAGGTGTGGCTTGAAGGCCGTGCATCGTCTAACGTCGTTTCAGTTCGGCAGTCTTCGACACGGCGTTGTGTGCGATTAGACGTAATGCAATAGCTTTACCGCGGCAGTCCCCGAGTGCCACACGTCTTTTTTTAACTACTTCGTCATCTAGAACAATAGCAATTAAAGCCAATTTTCGAAATTATAAATCCACCTTTCCTTCTTCACAACAGTTAGATCCGAATCACTGTTACCGTACGTATGCATTAAAAACACGTTCCCGTCTCGAACGGGGCAGTCGCGTCCCGTTCCCGCCCCGTCCGAGGTATTTTCTCGTTACGTATGCAGCGGCCTTAACTTGGGCTAAGATTTCAAGTACCTACTAACTCGCTTTGTACAGTATAATCAAATAATTGTATAGGAGATATTGCAAATATGCATAGAAATTGGGCCACTAAAGAGTACATTATTTCATAATTTGCTTTGTTTCTTTCGGAAAATGATTTTCCCGTTATTTTTTACAATAACAGTGTCCATTAAAAGTAATTTCGTGTATTCGGGTATTAAGGTTACATGTGACCAAAATGACAGTAGTTGAAAAACTGAACAAAAATCAAATTGGAAAATGTGAAATTACTCATAAATTAAGCATTTGATGCGGTTGTTTCACTCTGCGCATTTATTTATCGTAGTTTAACGGATTTTTTGAGCTACTGTACCTAGTCTGAGCCCATTTTGCATTATCTCTTTTAGTTAACAAAGGGCATAGACCCTGGAATCCGTGAAAAAAAAAAAAAAAAAAAAAAAAAAAATTGGATCGGAAATTTAGTGCGAAGTTGACCAAAAATACGGCTATCTTTACTGAGGTAAGCTATCTATACTGAGGTGAGTTAGTCTCTTGAATAAAATACTTACATATTCGGTAATAGAGTCCAAACTTGAAGTGGCTTCATCGAAGATAATGATGGGTGAGTTTTTCTCTTGAATAAATTACTTACATATTCGGTAATAGAGTCCAAACTTGAAGTGGCTTCATCGAAGATAATGATGGGTGAGTTTTTCTCTTGAATAAATTACTTACATATTCGGTAATAGAGTCCAAACTTGAAGTAGCTTCATCGAAGATAATGATGGGTGAGTTTTTCAATATGGCGCGCGCGATGGCGACTCGTTGCTTTTCTCCTCCCGATAGCTTTAGGCCGCGTTCGCCCACTTGCGTGTCGTAACCCTGTACAAACAGACCGTAACATTCATTTTTGTTCATCAACTTTACTAAACTAGACTAACTCTGTACTGTACCGGCCTTTTTAACAGTCCACTGTAAGACGTAGGCCTACACACGAAGGGTGATTGGGCCATATCTACAGTACGGGTTGGTGGATTCACATACGCCATTGAGTTCCTTCCACCAAAGTATGCAAGTTGCCTCCCCAATGGATCTCCAATAAGACCGGTTGGAAGCAGTTTACATCAAGTGTAATCCTGTGGTATTGATTAGATCATCGATCCTTACAGATGTCGCTCCTATCGTCCTACAATACGATTCTCGTAAACTGTCTCGATTATTGTAAACTGTATTTATTATACACTACATTTTACGATAATTCAGTACAATGACAGTTCCTAGATGATTTTTACATCCGTATCTACGATTTAGTTAAATATTGCGTAAGAAATAGTTTTCGAACACATTTCTAAGCTAATTTAGTTCACAAATATTATAATTATAATTTGTATAAATTTAGAAAAGACATCTTGGTCATCCTCGCCTCTCAGGGGATACCAGGTCATGCTTAGGTGTGGCCTGGTATTCTCTTATTTGTTTGTTTTAATTTTGTAGTATGTGCTGCAGTATTAGCTTGTGCTTGCAGCACATTGTAATAGCTAATTAATGTTAATATTTAATCATGTTTGCTCTATTGTTAATTTTTATAATTTGTTTCATTGTGATTTACTGCTGCAATCATGCTGTGTACGCATATTAAGGGATATTTTCCAGTTCTGTACTTTTGTTGCATACAATTTAGTTCTTGATTGAATGTATCCTGTTCTGTGTACCTTCATAATAAAATAAAAATAAAATAATAAAAAACAAATGTGCTGCCCCCTAAAATCTGCCGCTCTAGGCTCCAGCTTACTCAGCCTATGCGTATGTAAATCCGCCACTGATTGTAGGTGGACGTGCTACGCTGCGCTTGCCGGTACCTACGTGGTTTCCATTCGAGAACTTTGTGGCACGATCGCCCAACATACCTTCGGCCACGTGAGCACAGATTCGTGCAGTTCGGCCATCTTGCTAGCTTCGTACACGTCTTCTGCGGACCGCGAGAGGTCGCCGTAGTGCAGGTTGTGGAATATCGTGTCGTGGAATAACACGCAGTCCTGGAAACAACAAATACACTTGTACTCTTCGAGCAAATATCAATCACAATCTTGTAATCGTGCAGTCGTAAGGAAATTGCAAACCAACTACAACGCCGCGCGATGCCAAAGTGCTCGGTTACAAGCACTAATTAGGTGACATAACGTCGAGATTCGAGAAAACGGGTCATTGTGAATTATTTAATGTAAATATCTAAGTCGGTATGTATGACGGCGCTCGGACATTTTTTACTACCTTCACTGAGGGACTGTGGCTTTGTAGATATTTGCTCAAAGCTTGTACTACAAATAAGCACAATATTTTAAAATAATCGGCCAAGTACGAGTCGGACTCGCGCACGGAGGGTTCCGTACTGTATGAGAGCCCCCCTGAAATATTTATTTTATTTTAGTTTTATAATTTATTATTAAAGTGAATAGAAAAATATTCTGTGAAAATTTCAAGCATCTACTTGTTTCAAATTATTAACATAAAGCGAAAAACGTCTAAAAATTCAGGTATGTTGTATGGGAGCCCCCCCTAAATATTTATTTTATTCTCTTTTTAGTATTTGTTGTTATAGAGGCAACAGAAATACATCATCTGTGAAAATTTCAGCTGCCTAGCTATCATGGCTCATGAGATACAGCCCGGTGACAGACAGACAGACGGACATCGAAGTCTTAGTAATAGGGTCCCGTTTTTCCCTTTGGGTACTGAACCCTAAAAAGTGTGTATTTCAAGGCAACATAAAATCTAAAGAACTGAAATATTTATAATGTATGTCAAAGTGAAAAGAACAGCGATGTACCGCGCAGTATTTTAAGATGGTCATCATCATCATATCCATCATATCATCATCATATCATTAAATAATAGTGTTTTGTAAGTAAAATGTGTACTAAGTAAAATTATAGTAAAGTATATATTAAAGTTCAATGAATACATTTAAAAATAAGATAGGTTTAGTAAAAAAATTTTAAGATTGTAAAGACATTTACCTAATATTATTATATTTACTATGCCCTACTAGGCAGGGTATATACTTAGCTCTTAAGAATGCTCTGTATACTATGCAAATAAATAAATTCAATTCAATCCACTGCTAGACATAGACCTTCTCTCATGGACATAGAGCTCAGAGCCCCTTTAGGTATATGGACCCTCGAAGAACGACGATTGCGTGGAGACTTGATTGAGACCTTCAAAATTCTCAATGGCTTCTATAATCTTCCGAATATTCACGACATATACACCTTGAAGGAAAATATGCGCGATAGCAGACGCCATAAATTCCTCTTACAGCCTACACCATCACAAACCAACACTGCACACCACATTCTCTGCAATAGAGTTGTCTACAATTGGAATAGGTTGCCTGAGGATGTAATCTCAGCAAGAACTATAAACACATTTAAGAATAGACTGGACCTTGGGATAAAGAAGGAAAAAATTTCCTTGACAGATAAATACTAATATTATTCGACTCTGCTTGATATAGGCACATCAGTATACACTGCTCGCCTATAAACAAATAAATAAATAAATATTTCATAAATCTGCATGACTCTTAACATCAGGCGAACGTATTGCTCATCTCGTCACTCAGTTCGTAAAGACACAATGACTAACCAATTTCCACAGGTGTTGAAAAAATCCAAACTATTACCTTGACTCCTATCTTTACTTTAGTCACTGTACAGTTGTGTAAATCCCTACATTATTTTTTAATAATTTTTAAGACTAAATATATATATTTTTTTTATTACGATGTTAAGAAATATACAATTAGCTAACATTATGATAAAATGAAATTAGAGTATTGCAATAATTCTTTTCATTTTTGAATTAATTGATTAAGGCAGTAATTTTATTTTGGTGCCAACTTAATTTTTTTCAACTGAACATTTTTTTTTAAATAGTCCTAGTCCTAACTTATAATAATAATTACAATTTTGATAGTTTAAAAATACATTAAAATAGATCATTTAGTCATTTTGCGGAGTAGGTTTGCTTGGAATAAACGTGCTAATAATAGACTTGTGCATGTTAAAAATAAACTTAGTTACATAAAACATAAAATACATCGATATCACGAAAACGACTGCTATCAATACAGTTATTAGTATAAAGAAAGGAACAGAATCATTTTGTATTATAATTGTCCCAGAAGAATTGTTTTGATCATTTGGGACTGCACTGTTACTTTCGGACATTTTTGTTTTAGACTTTTCTTAGTAGATATTATTATGAAGTTAATTTAATTTAGAAAAGAACTGGTAACTCTTATAAATTTTATGTTGCAGTAAATAAATACAATATAAGCGGAAATTTCCGGGTACTGAAGCAAAATTTTCTGTTTTGAATTGATGTGTTTCACTATAACGTCTTATAAATCGATGAACGCCGGCTGCGTGCCCGAAAAGTGTCACGTGCAAGCGAGAGCGCGGAACAAGAGATAGAGAGGCACAATCGGCCTAAGCGTTCGGCTTGTTTCAGTTGTTGATTCAACAATGTTTTTTATGAAGTTATAACTTTAAATCATTGTCTCTAAACCGACTTTACAGACAACCACTTTTTTATGTTTTTATCTTGTTTGTTATTAAAATTTATAAGAGAAATTATGAAAATTAAAGTTTTTATTGACACGTCTGAGCAGCGATCGCAGTCGGTTCACTAAATTTTTGATAAAAATATTTTCCACTGCTATTTAGAATTTTCGGCAAACTAGTTTATTTAACCGAGATTTTATCTTCCGAAACAGATTTTTGTATTAGGTACGCTGGCAATTTATTTTATCACTGTATTTATACACTTTTTAAGGAGGATGCAGGTGTGTTGTCAAAGAAATCTAAATCGATTCTGAAATAATTGTATTTTAGTTATAAAATCGAGAACAATAACAATTATTTGCACAATGGGTGAGACAATAGTGCGGATTCTGTTATACCTATAATTAAACAAAACTAAGTGAGACAGTCTAAACTCATTGCATGCTTTTCAGTCATATCGAAATGAAAAAGGACGCAATTATTTTTCCTGTTAAAAGTTAAACAATGGAATTAACATCAGTTTTGAGAGTACAAGGATATATTATGCTATAAATATTGCAGTCTAGAATATAATCAAAAGGTAGGCAAATATGAGTGGAAAAATACCTTTGTAAACAAATTCTTGAGTTATTTATGCATTTCTAAATATATCGTACTTAGGAGGAAAAGATTCGCATTGTTTATTAGACACGATATTGATACGGAAAATGTAAATATTTAGCTCGATGCCTAGTCTTGTTCCAATATTTTTAACCGACTTCCGACTTAAAAGGAGGAGGTTCTGTGTTCGTCTGCACGGGAAGTATGGCAAAGGGACAAAATGTCTTTCCACCATTATATCCCCTCGAAGAGGAAATAAAGTATGGATTGACAATGACAACTGACATTTAAAGTGGATAAAATGGTTTTCTCCCTTTGCCATGCTACCCGGGCTGTATGTTTTTTGTGTGTATGTTATCGATATTATCGTCAATTATTACTGTTAACCGAATTAAAAAAAAAAAAAAATATTATATGGTATACTTCCGAGGTGGTCTCATTTAATTTTTATCGAAATCTATTGAAAAATCAACAATAATGCAAAAATTGTAACATAGATTCGAGCCAACTATTCGAATTTTGTACACGATGGAAGTCTGTTTTGCAATTTTTTGCGAAAAATAATTATTAGTACTCGTATTAAGTGAATAATGTTGATCATTAACGCGAAGACGTCTGAAGGTTTTTTTGACGTAAAAACGTCCTATAAATTGAACGACGACTGCACTTACGAAAAATTGTCACGTTCCGTCTGAGCCGAGCGTGCCAGTATAGCTTTATTGGTATATTATTTCTTGTTTCTTAATGTTGTCAGAATTAATCTGTATTTAAAATAAAATAGGTGGTGAGTATATTACCTGCGGCACTATAGCGATGGATCTCCTGAGACTGAGCATGTCCAGTTCCCGAATGTTCTGCCCGGCGATGAAGATGTCGCCCGCCTGGGGCTCGAAGAAACGGAACAGCAGACGCACCATCGTCGATTTACTGCGGAAAACAAGCAGATGTTAGTCGTGAACCGTTTTTAGGGTTCCGTACCCAAAGGGTAAAAACGGAACCCTATTGCTAAGACTATGCTGTCCATCCGTCTGTCCGTCTGTCTCCAGGCTGTATCTCATGAACCGTGATTGCTAAAACGTTGAAATTTTCACAGATTATTAGATCACGTATTTCTGTTGCCACTATGAAAACAAATATTAAAAACATAAAAAAAAAGTTTAAGAAAGGCTTCCATATAATATAAAAACAAATATTAAAAACAGAAAAAAAAAATGTTTAAGGGGGGCTTCCGTATAACTAACTTGAATTTTTAGTCGTTTTTCACTCGATATTAATAACGGTGACAGGTAGATGCTTGAAATATTTACAGAATATCAAGTTGTATAATCTCTTCAAAAATAACAATAATAATTAATAATAATAGTAAAATAATTAAAATAATAATAATAATTAATAATTGAAACAAATTATAAATAAATAAGGTGGCATTTAGAACAGAGCCCAACCATGGCTCAGTACCGATGGTTTTAACCGTTTAGCGTTTAGTTTTATGTCAGGGACTTCCGGCGGCTTAAAAACTCTGACACCAGGGCTAGCCACCCGGCCTATACGAACTTACTTTAAGGCGAGGCTGTCTGAGAACTTTAGGTATTTTAGGTTTACACAGGCGTCAATTTTCGGATTGCGTATTTCGAATTCGGAATTTTTGGATCTCCTTCTTTCCACTCCATCTCATTCTACTGTTTTTTATGATTTTTCTTTCAGTGTCCGAGCTGTAGCTCTCTGCAATGACCTTCCTGTGACCATCAGACGTGCAGAGAGCGTTGAATCTTTCAAGGCCCATGTTCAGCAACATTATCTCCCAAAGCTCTCTCTGACTGATACTCATATCACTCCTCGTTATTAATTTATTTGTAATATATTTATGCATCCAAGTATGTTTATTTTTATTGTATATATTATTATAAGTATTTATGTATGGCTATTATTATGTAGTTTATTTTATTGTTGATTTGGATTTGGAATTTGTAGTAACTTTCTTCATTATTTTACTTTTTTTTACGTTTACACCGTCCTTGTCGTCTTTATGTTTCCGTGCAACCAAGAGAGGTTGTCTGGAAGAAATTGCTTTTAGCGATAAGACCGCCTGTTGTGCCTTTTCTGTCTTTGTTTCTTTTTAACCCCCGACGAAAAAGAGGGGTGTTATAAGTTTGACGTGTCTGTTTGTCTGTGTGTCTGTCTGTCTGTCTGTGGCATCATAGCGCCCGAACCACTGAACCGATTTCAGTTTAGTTTTTTTTGGATGAAAGGAGACTTAATCGAGAGTGATCTTAGCTTTGTTTAATAAAAATCGATTGAGCCGTTTAAGAGTTATGGTGGGTTAAAGTGGGGATAGAAGAACCAAAATTCTACAAATGTGCCCAAAATGGTTGTCAATTGAAAGTTTGTTGTCAAATATTTTTGTGTCAGGGGTTTTTTATTTAGGTATATTATATTATGTTTTCTTATTGGTGTCAATAAAGTGTTGTTGTATTGTATTGTATTGTATTGTATTGCGACGTATTCAATTACGCGACTCAGAAATCGTGAGCGACGCGCCGCGCGCTCGTCTTCCGCGCGTCGTCAGCCGCGCTATATAAGTACCTTACCGCAGGAACGAATTTCGACCAGTTGGCTTGGCGTTTAAATACGTTAAATCGGGCCAGTAGGGCCTTCATTCAAACCTGTGCTATTGCAAGTGGACCAACCTAAGCGTCAACGAATCGGTATCGTATGCATATTCAAGATTCAAGATCATTTATTTGTGAAAACATGGTAATCGTGTACAACATACAAAGTCGTAAACAGGTGTAAATATAATAGAGAACGCATGTTTTTGCCCATCGTGGCGCACAAATGTCACACAATTAAATTTAAGAAGAGAATGTACAATTTCAAAAATAATAAACAAAATTTAAAAATATTACTGAATTATAAGATGTCAACAAAAATTAAATTATTGTCAAGTATTGATGTCAGAATTTAAGATTATGTCAAATATTAAAATAATGTGAAGTGATAATTTCAAATAAGTAAGGCAAAAGTAATGTCAACTATTAGTAATTTCTTTGTCATCTAAAAAGTCAGTAATACGATAATAAAACTTATTTTACAGTATTCTTTTAAATTCCTTTTTAAAAATTTCATTGCTTAGTTCCCTAATTTCTCTATCGCAGTATTCTTTGTATAGAAAGTCAAAGTCAAAGTTCTCTTTATTTCGTAGACACATTACATGTTCTTGAAAACGTCCGATAACAATGCCTTTAGTTATATTATGATTATAGAATTATTTCTTCTCTTCAGTCACACAAGAACGTCCACTTTATCCGATCCAGGGTAATGCTCAGTTGTAAATGCCACCCGCGGTCACCCATCCGAAGACCGACCTTGCCGAATGTCGCTTAAATTTGGTAATCGCTGACAGACATCTAGTCAAACTACGCGAAGCGTTGAATTAAAAATAAAATAAATATAAAAAGCTCACCCGCTGCCGGAACCCCCGACGATGCCAATCTTCTTTCCCGCGGGAATGGAGAACGTGAGATTGTTGAATATCGGTTTCCCGTTCACGTACTTGAAGCTCACGTTCTTAAAGTCTATCGTCGCCGTCTTGGGGTCCACTTGTAATGGCACGGCGTTGGCTTTTTCCTGCGAATAAAGTCAGTTTATATCTAAGACCTTGTATTTAGTACCTTGTACGGTCTAAGTCAGCAGGTTCAAAGGTAGCGGTGTCTCTTTCAACGTTAAACGCTTTAAGACGTTAGACAAGGACACAGCCACCAACGGACCCTCATGCTCCGACCGGTTTCGCATAACTACAACTTGTTAAGGAAATAGCTACCTTAAAGCTATGCAATTAGATCTCATTTTGGCTGAACAAAAAATGTTGTTTTTTTTTATTAATGGTTCACAAAACTGGGCTTACACATTAAAACTTACATTAAACAAAAAATATTAATTTAACGACATGCATAAATGTATAATATGCCCTTCTAGAAGTGAACACAACATGCGTAACAAAATTAGTACTGAATAAAATAATAATGTAACAAAAATAAATGAATATTTTTTATAAATTTAGCTTAAAATTAACATTAAACGTCGCTTGAAAGATAACACGGAAGGATTAAAAATATCTAAATCTTGGCATATATTGTTGTACAATGAACACATGCGATACAAAGAAGAGTGTTGGCCGTAGTTAGTACGAGCATGTGGCAAACTAAACGTTCTTCTATTGTCAAGACGGCTAGAAGGACGAGGAACAGAAAAACATATTTTTCCAAGCAAATTAGAACTGTCCAAATTACCATTCACTAATTTGTGCAGAAATACGATGTCAGCTATGTTCCATCTGAGTGACAGTGGATACATTTTAAAATATGAAAGCCTAGATTCGTAAGAGTTTAACTGCCTGCACAGATTATTCGAATATGAGAGATGATACAGGAACTTCTTTTGCAATCTTTCAATTCGATCTATGTGGACCTGCTGGCTTAGCATACGACCTGACGAAAGTATTACGTCCGAAATACCAATTCGTGTGAAGTAAATTCTTGTCATAGAATCGTGATCTATGGTCACGAAAAACTAGTGTCGCCCTGTGAAAACCTACTTTGGATAAATCATTTTGCAATTAAGCAACACTGATTTAGTTCATTCGAAACACAGAGGTTCCAAAAGGGATAGTGTGGTCTCTCGAGATAATCTGAAAGAGATCCATTGATTTTAATACAGCACAACTCAAAAAGAAAACAAAATATCTCGATTCCCAATGGCTTTTGCCAGATTTTTGTTTGAAAAAATTTCAATTGATCAACAAGGTAAAGAAGAAAAACTATTATATTATTTTGGTGAGAAAATATCACCAAAATAAGAATTTTAATGTCAAATCAAATTAAAATAATATAAGAGAGGTCCTTAAATGGTAACATTTCAACGCGCTGATGCTATTTATTATTTATTTATTTTTTGTCCCGAACTTGGGGAATTTGTCTTTCATTTTTGGGGAGTTATGGACATGAGCACAATTCCCCAAAAATTAACCCTTTCACTGCTGAGGTACTTTTTTTAAGGTGCCTGCTAATTCTAAAACGCACACGCAAGGCGCGGGAAGACGCTACCGCACACGCCTGGTGTGTGTAGTAGCCGCGGGGCGTGAGAATCGAAAACACAGACGTGTGTGTTCTCAGCAGTGAAAGGGTTAAACTCAAATTTCCCAAGTTGGTGACATAAAATATTCCGATTCCCCGAATACTCATAGTTTATATGACCGAAACAGGTAACTTTAAGCACATTTAACGCAAGATTTGCTTTTCGCGACGCTGAAATCGCAATCTTATGGTCCCAAGGTAGCGTCCCAGCGTGCGAATTCTGTCACTGCGCGTGTGTTTTTTTTCTTTGGATTTTTCGTATTCCCCACATTCAATCAATCCTTACACCAATCCCAAATGGAGGCAGGATTCCTTAATGGGCAGCGGACGCGGCTGCCACAGTGGATTCTAGTAATTTTGAATCTGTGATTCAAAATATAGTTTTAAAACGTAACTACAGTTCGTTCACAGTTATTTTACCTCTGACATTTGTGCTATCTCTATCTAACCTGTGATGGTTCATAATGACTAAACAGAGACAGTAAAATGTAGTTAGATATATTATGTTAGAGATAACAAGCTTTCATTTAAATCGTCTAAAAAAAAGAAGATGGACTTCAATAAACTAAGTAAAAATCTCCATATTAGGTCAAAAATTATCCCGATCCCCCATCCAAATTGATACGTTACTAAATTGCATTTGAAATCTAAGGATATTCTCCGCATGGAGCCTGGCTTTACCAAAACTACCTCGCAAAATCGGTACAACAAAATATCTATCTCCACAACAATCTCTAATGGAGATAACTCCCCGCAATTTGGCTAATCCTCCACAATTCAGCAACGCTAATTGTTAATTTTAGTTTCTTTTACCTATTTCATAGTATTTCGTCTTCAAAAAGTTTGACGAGAAAATAATCGTGGCGAAATGTCAAAACTCGGCTAATTTTGCATGCACATGTTAGAGTTTGTCGACAAAAGTGCCACAAGTACATAAATCGTTCGCGAGGATTCTTCATCACAGAGTAAAAATAGACGAATTAAGTACGTTGTCATGTTAGAGGAGGTAGACATAACGAAATATTGCTATTTTACTCGAAATAAAATCGTTCTCGTGGGTCGCATCTTAGACGGCCTGGTAAGATGGGCTCCAGACAGGACTGCAGTACTCCAGTAGACTACGCACGTATGAATTAAACAGGAAAATACAAACAGTGGGATCTTTGAAAAATTTTGATCGCCTAGACACGAAACCTCCCATACGAGATGCTTTTTTAACGACACAGTCTATATGCTCTCGAAAGTCTAGTTTGGTGTCAACCATTACTCCCAAATCACGCATACTAAAAACCTCCTTAAGTGGAGTACTACCAATAAAGTAAGAAGTGCGCGTCGGTGATATTTTCCTCGAAAAGTTTATGTGAAAACATTTAGAGGGATTGAGTATCATTTTATTGCGTGCACACCAATCATTAATGAGGTCGATGTCTTTTTGTAATAATAACAAATCTTCATCAGAATGGATTTCCCTATAAATCTTGAGATCATCCGCAAACATTTGAAATTTGGAAGTGATTCTTATTAATAGTTGGAGTCTTGTTAATAAGTGCAAGGCCTTTGGTTTGTATAAACTTGTGTCGTTCATTACATAACATTTTTTATGCGTTTTTGACGCCGTTTTGCTGTGATCTTGTCTTATACAAAGTTTAAATGTACGAGACGGGAAACGCCCGTACGTACCTACCTATGAGCATTATCTTCTCTCCCGTGCCTTATTCTAAGGTTACATTATTATTTTATTTTGTTGGACTACTTATTTATTTTGTGAAATTCTTAATTGTGTATGAATTTATACTAAACTTTCATAATCTAATATGTGTGCGGAATAAAGAAATTTTTACTTTGTCTTTGGCGCCGTGGCTACTACTCTTGGTCACACTTATTAATCTTACCCCCTGTTTCTGACAAGGCTAACCGATCGGCCACGAATTAAGGCTTTAGTGGCAGCGGTGCTGGGGTCTACAAGTACAGCGGGCGGGACGCCTTGACGTCATTGAATGTAGAGTACTGACCGTGACCCTAGAATACTGACTGTGACCAGAATGTCGACCAGCGCCTGCCGCACCTCGCGGTACTGGATGGTGGGGGGTGGATGCTGACCGTGACCATAGAATACTGACCGTGACCCGCGGGCTGACGGCCATGAGTGTGAACATGGTCTGCATGTCGACCAGCGCCTGCCGCACCTCGCGGTACTGGATGGTGGGGGGTGGATGCTGACCGTGACCATAGAATACTGACCGTGACCCGCGGGCTGACGGCCATGAGTGTGAACATGGTCTGCATGTCGACCAGCGCCTGCCGCACCTCGCGGTACACCGAGCCCAGGAAGCCCAGGGGGATGGACAGTTGGAACAGCAGACCGTTTACCATCACTAAATCGCCCACTGTCATGTTGCCTGCAAACAAATACCGCGTGTCAATTAGCCCTTATGTTATATTTGTCTGAAAAAAGAGGACTGTGTCAAAACACGGCCGACAGTTTTAACTTGAAACGTCTATGGCTAAGAAATCACGGAACGGTTTTTTTCCGTGCTAGCCGCGGTGGCGGAACTGCGAGACTGTTGATATTTCGCCCGCAAACGTGGCGGGCCATGATCGCAAAACGAGCTGTTGTAATCAGTAGAAGATCAGATCGCAAATCGAACGCAGAGCGCGCGGTTGTTAACCGTCGAGGCTGTGGTTGACCGCGGCCCGCGCGCGTATTTCCGTTTCCGCTAATATTGATGACAATGAGCCTCCTGCCAAAAAACATTGAGTACCTAATAACATTAATTACTACGTTATATTTGTTTATGTACCTTGTGTTTTGGTCTTAATAAAAAGTTAAAATGTAAAACACAATGTCATTTCTTGAACACAAAAATACCTTCAAACACACACGCATTTGTGGCGCATAATCCTTGCAAATCCGTGCGCGATTGGAGGACACGTGCCTTGAATTGCACACGATTTTTTAAAGGCAGTTAGCGCGACAAACCCGTGCGTGTTCCGAGGCAGTACTGCCTTCTAATGAACACGGAAATGGAAATACGCGGCCCACGCTATTCTACTAGTTGCCCGCCGTGCAGCGGGAGCCGCAAACAACCGCGCATGCCGCGGCCGTAAAACGCGTCGGCCGTGCTGGAACTGGTGGCGGGGTGGGCGGACCGGAACAGGCTCGATTTCGCCCCGGCCAAGTCCCTTACAACGAGGCTGAAGGGCAAATTCCAGCGTCCCCCCGTGATCAGGTTCGGCAGTCACGTTATCGCACAAGTCAAGCAGGCGACGGTGCTGGGCGTCGTCATTGATGTCGCGCTGTCCTTCGCCACGCACGCGGAATCCATCGGCGAGAGGGCGAGCAATTGTTTCGGGAAGATGTTTCGGCTTCCTAGTGGGGGATACGATATAGGGCGCTCCGTACAAAGGCACCTATGTCGCAACCCTCACCTACGCGGCGGCGGTGTGGCACGCGCGTGCCGCTCTGTACGTGGTCCGCAGCGTCTTGTTGAGAACTGTTATATCCACCCTCTGTTAGTATTAATGTGCCGTCTGCAATCACCGTCAGCATTCCTAGCTGTTCGGTAGACATTCATGGGAAAGTACTTCAGTCTCTCTCAATCCTCCAACGCGAAAAGGCTGCTAAAGGACTTTTTAAATAATATCAAAATTTAATTTCAATTTATAATTCAACTTCGCTTTAATTCGAATAAAAATCTTTTTAAAAAAAGTGATTTTCCTTGATCCGTATAACAGAACGTACACTCTGCTGACAAAGGCGTATATACCGCTCGTGTAGCACAGCGGCGCTGCCGGTGTTGGCGGGAGTGCTTCCGGCCGACCTGGAGGTGACCCGAGCTGACCGGCGTGATGCGGGGTGCTTGGGACTGGGGCGAGAGGAGGTGGCCCGGAAGCAGCGTGTAATCGACGAGGAGGTAGTGACGCTTTGGCAGGACAGGTGGGCGGCTGAGGGTAAGGTAGGGAATTGTTGTTTCTTCCCGGCCGTGGGAGCTAGGATGGGGGCTTATTTATTACATAATATATAATCTGCATTTTACAGAAACTGCGGGCCCGCAACCGCGGTGGGCGCGTCTAAAAACCGCTTCGTGAGTCCTCAGCCTATGTCAGAGAGTCACTTTTATAGAGGGGTATAGTTTCAAACCGCCCGCGGCATTTTGGCGAACTTTATGGTGCATTTGAAACCACCTCGCTCTTTCAAAACCGGACATTGGGGTACACAAACGTGGCTCATCCAATTCCGTGATTTTTTTTAATATAAACATTGTTTTAATCACACTTAATTTTGTATGAATCGATTGTTCAGAATAAACTCTACAAATATGCGAAAGGATCACGACGCTATCACGTGCGTACGTGAGTACTGGTAAGTTACACGGAACAGAGGGCTAAGTGGGAGTTTCTCGCTCCAACTCGATTGCGTGAACGTTTGATGTGATTTCTATAGAAATGGCACAGCGCCATCTTGTGTCACGTACAGAAAACTGAATAGCTAAGTGTGAGTATTTTTTACGGTAATGTAACGAGCGCCAAACCGATCCAACACAAGCGCGGCAACGTCAGTGATTGGCTAACTCAAGCGTGTGTGTCAATGTGCTCGCGTGCGTGCTCGGCGCGCTCGGTCAACGCGACGTAAAAGTAATTCGATTTGATTTGCAAAACTCCCACTTGACACTCAGAAACTAGATAAACTGAGAGTTTCGTTAATTCTACGCAGCGCTGTAATCTGGGATGAAAAACCAAATGTTTAGCAGTTGATTTTATTAGTATTTTCAATCATGGAAATGTACGTACCTTTAGCAATCTCTTTAGCTGCCAATAACATAATCAAGCTGAGTCCTCCGCTGAATATCGCGTGTTGTCCAAAGTTCAGCAGCGCCAGACTCGACGCAGTCTTGAGAGACGCGCTCTCGTACTTCTTCAGACTGGAGTCGTACTTCTCTAGCTCGTACTTTTCGTTGTTGAAGTACTGTAAATATACAATGTGTTTATGAAATACCCGGTAAATTTGTATTTACAATTTAATAATACATAATAACATGTCAAATATCTTAAATATCATACATTTCGAAATCAAAATTATAACTAACCTAACAAATCAAAATAACCCACCCCTGATGGCCCCCGGTGCAAAGGTGCCCATAATGCTAGCAGCATTAGCGCGCTGAATAGCGATAGACATCCTTTGCACCAAGAACCACCCAGAGCGGGAGTCAAATTATATAGGAGTATAGGAATTATATAGGAGTATAGGAGTCAAATATACAATGTGTTTATTAAATACCCGGTAAATTAAAATTGACCACACCGGATAACCCAATCAAATTAATCAATAACACAATAGAACAAGTTAAATCGTTAAAATATTTAGGAAGCACCATAACTCACGACACGAAATGCACCACAGATATAAAAGTAAAAATATCAATTCATCCATCCATCCATCAGCCAACGGACGTCCACTGCTGGACATAGGCCTCCCCTATGGATCTCCAATAAGACCGGTTGAAAGCGGCTTGCATCCAGCGCGATCCTGCGGTCTTAATGAGGTCATCCATCCACCTTGTGGGTGGACGTCCTACGCTGCGCTTGCCGGTACGTGGTCTCCACTCGAGAACTTTTCGACTCTACCGGTCATCAGTCCTCCGCGCTATGTGCCCTGCCCATTGCCATTTCAACTTGCTAATCCGTTGGGCTATGTCGGTAACTTTGGTTCTTCTGGTTCTTCTACGGATCTCCTCATTTCTGATTCGATCGCGCAGAGAGACTCCGAGCATAGCCCTCTCCATAGCTCGTTGGGCTACTTGGAGTTTATTAATAAGGCCCATGGTAAGAGAACAAATATCAACAGCCATTCAATTCAATAAACAAGCATTCAACAGCAAAAAACACCTTTTCAAATCAAAAATCTCTAAACACATTAGAAAAAGATTGATTAAAATATACACATGGAGCATTGCACTATATGCAAGTGAAACATGGACGCTAACGCAGAAAGATAGACTTGAGGCATTCGAGATGTGGTGTGGGAGAAGGATGGAAAAATCGGCCAAGTGCGAGTTGGACTCACGCACGAAGGGTTCCGTACTGTGTTGGAGCCCCCTTAGCCTCATTCCTCTTGCCATTATTAATATAGCGAGTAAAAAAAACTCCTAAAATAACGTTTGTTGTATGGGAGCCCCCCTTAAATACGAGGATTTATTTTATTTAGTTTTTAGTATTTGTTGTCATAGCGGCAACGGAAATACATCATCATCTGTGAAAATTACAGCTGTCTAGCTTTCACGGTTCATGAGATACGGCCTGGAGACAGACAGATGGACAGACGGACATCGGAGCATAGTAATAGGGTCCCGTTTTTACCCTTTGGGTACGGAACACTAAAAAATCAGCTGGACAGAAAAGAAAACGAACCAAGAATGTTCACGCGGAACTTGGTGCGCCACTGCGTGATCGCGAGTGTAAACGTACCTTAACAGTCTCATAGTTGATGAGCGAATCGATGGCCTTGTTCCCCGCCTCGTTCTCCGCGCGGTTCATGTACACGCGGAACTTGGTGCGCCACTGCGTGATCGCGAGTGTAAACGCGGCGTAAACTCCCACGCACGAGAACGCTAGTACTGGAATACATATGAGTTTAATTAATTGACGGGAATTGGCGTGGATTTCCATATTGTAATCAAAATATAACACGGCTCTATGTCTATCTCTACGAATCTATGACGCTACTATTGCTTTGTCATTAGTATCAACATCATCTTTATCGGCATCTGGTACACCATCTAAGCCACTGGAGCAGTTATGCCAGCGGCCCAGAGCCACGCTCTGTTATTTTGAGGAGCCGGGCTGGCTCGGGTAGACGCTGGAGGGGGAAATGCACAAAACACCCCAAAATGGACGTCAGTGCAGGACTTATCGCCCCCACATCGAATAAGAATAACACGGCTCGCAGTGCGCATACGAGCCCGCGTATCTTGAAAAAGAATGCCAAACGCGGTCGAATCTATAGAATCTGTCTTATAAAAGTTGATACTGAAAAAGCGCGGCAGAATTTTAAAAAAAAAACAGTATGGCAGCCCTAAACTGAGAGGGAAACACTTTCTTTCAATCACACGATGTAGCATTGTTACCATACTGCGATTCTGATTCTTCCAAATCTTTGGGGGAATCGCAAAAAAAATGTTTTTTCTTTTCAAGCGTTATCTTGTCGTGTAGGTATTTTAATGACGTTAATTATTTTCCGTTTCTTTGCCGTAATTATTATACCAAACTGAGGCTTTGCATTGCCCTCTAAGTGAACTAAATGATTTCAATGCGTACTTACCTACTTCATTAAGATGAAGACTATATTATGAATCATTTTGTTCAGTTTATTACATGACGTATGTTTAAAAAATGTTTTAATACAAGGTTAAATACCCCAATTTAAACGTAAATCCGCGATGGTGGTAGCACCGTGTGTTGTCATTTAAAAAATTCGAGTATCTACTTTCGTTAGACAGACTCTAGTACACTTACTGTCGGCCATAGGAATATCGCGTAATTATTACCTGTGGTTATATCCTACTAATATTATAAATGCGAAAGTTTGTAAGTATTTATGGATATTTGTTACTCTTTCACGGACATACGGTTGAACCGATTTGGATGAAATTCGGTGTGAAGGTAACTTAGACCTTGGATTAACTTAACACATAGGCTACCTTCTTTTTATCTTGGGGTAACGCGGGTAACACCGGGGCGCAGCTAGTTTTAGTTAAAATTAAATTTATTTTACTAAAAAGATTCTAGGTACTTTCAAGATATTATGCAATGGTTTTGAAAACATCCCTAAGTTCGTACATACCGGTTGGCTTGATTGTACGTGTTTTAAATGCCTGAAGATCTCTCACATCAAACATTTTTTTTATCGCAAATACTCCGCGTTTGACCACCAAAACGCCTGATGGTAAGCGACGTTGTGGTCGAAGATGAAGCACGCAATAAATACTTGCATTTAATTTTCTCTATGGATATTTAAATATGGCGTCTATTTTCTAGGGCACTCATAGTCATAAGACTTTTAAACAATAGACAGGGAAAGAAGATTTTAGTCACACAAATGTGCCTAACAAATAAAACTAGTTGGTCATTATTACATAGCTAGAACAAAATAAAATATAATAAACGTACTTGAGAAAGCGACCCCTCCCTTGATGCCCAGTATGGAGGAGACCAGCGCCAGCTCGAAGATGGTGGGCACGATGTTGAACACCATCGCCGACAGCACGAAGTTGATCGCGCGCGACCCGCGGTCTATCGTCTGTGGGCGAGAGTGTGCGTCAGACATTACAGATGGTGGGCACGATGTTGAACACCATCGCCGACAGCACGAAGTTGATCGCGCGCGACCCGCGGTCTATCGTCTGTGGGCGAGAGTGTGCGTCAGACATTACAGATGGTGGGCACGATGTTGAACACCATCGCCGACAGCACGAAGTTGATCGCGCGCGACCCGCGGTCTATCGTCTGTGGGCGAGAGTGTGCGTCAGACATTACAGATGGTGGGCACGATGTTGAACACCATCGCCGACAGCACGAAGTTGATCGCGCGCGACCCGCGGTCTATCGTCTGTGGGCGAGAGTGTGCGTCAGACATTACAGATGGTGTGCACGATGTTGAACACCATCGCCGACAGCACGAAGTTGATCGCGCGTGTTAGATCAGGGTTAAAAGAGGCGGTTACTTTATCTATTTTCTACCAAAATATTACTGTTAGGATGGAAATCTTACTTTAAACTAATGCAGCAACCCTGATTCTAACTTAATAACAAGGAAACTCTTCAATCTGATCCTAAAATGTTCGTGAGGGTACTTGTCTAATGTTCAGGATTCTAAATTAGTAAAGGAAACAAGTAAGTAAGTATACTTTTTTTATTATTCATATACTTCATGGGTCCCTCGAGGGTACCACCATGTATTGCAATAATTATGCCACGTTCGCAAGGCCCTAGACGTTTTGAGAAGAAGTGGCAAGAAACTCAAGACGCCATCAGTATAATCTTTTGATCAGTCACCTTAATTTAGATATTACACAAAGTACTTAACTTTAGCAACATGGCGACGTCCACTCGACTTGGCTTCGAATATAAAAGGTACCGACACTCAGCATAACTAGCTTAGCAAGACTCTAACGTTATTATCAGAATACCGGGAAACACTAAGAGATACTGAAGCGAACACCAAAAGGCACTAAGAGAGCGAAGCCGCGCCAACAGACCGTTTTATACTGATTTCACAAGCTTCCACCATGCCTTACCACCACTGCTCGATGTAAATATTACTAACAACCAATAGGGAACGAGCAAGATGGCGGGCACGGTGGTAGCTTCCATTTTACACAATTGTTAAACATAAAATCATCTTAAACTGTATTTCATACTTATTAGAATTATTAGAACAATTATTGATACGTTTCAAGTAATCTATAACATTATGAAATCACAGTATTAAATAAATGGTATATGTAAACAACAATGGCCGACATTCGGAAGTCATGATTTAGTTACCAATAAGTCTTATATTACTTAATACATCTTGTAATCGTTATTAAATTAAATATTATAATAACATTATTATTCTAACACGGCCAGCCTGACAGTACTTCGTCCTCGAAGTACATACAACCTCATCTCCACCATTACACTACAATAAAACTTAATACCATGTTGTATTGTTGATGACATATTATTGTGTTTATTTTTTTTTATTTCATATCATATTTTACTATTCTATTGAGATGAAACTTCTAATGCGACTTCCAACAAGGTTGCGTTATAAGTTAAATTAATAAGTTAGATTTAGTTAAATTTAGAAGTTAAATTAATCAAACAAAAACCAAAACACCTCGTCCATCGACGGAGAAAGTAAATACCGCGGGCTAACTTGACGCCAACGCCATCTACCTCTAGTTAAGAGTTAACTACTAAATTTCACTTCTTCCGCGCGGAGGGACTCCACGCACAATTTTTTTTTTATTTTCGTTGTCAAATGATCTCCCACTCAAACCATCCAATGATTACGTGGAGAACATCTAACAAATCAATCACAATTTTATTATTTGTAGGATCCGTTAACAAAGCCTTTTATTTGTTTATATTTTAAAGAATAAAATCTTAATTTCAAGTACCGTCAATATTTTTCAGCACCTTTAAAAATTGGTTTGCCATTATCTCGACAAGATATAAGTAATGTGTTATTTTTTCAGAATGTCAATAAATCAACTGATACACACCTAATTCTGCATCATTAAATAGGAGATCTTAGTCAAGTCATTTCAGTCAAAGTAACACACAGTTCACCCTTCATAAACTTTTTCCGGCCATACAGGACCATTCCATATTTAGCCAGCATTTCAAACTTTCCAATTTCTGATTCCACTGTGACACTGTGTTCTTAATATTGTAGTCAACAGATTTCCCAATAATGAAGCAGCTATGTGAATCAGCTAACTATTGTTTGCATTTTATTTTTCACTTTTCTCGTTTTACTGAAGGTTTACGTCTTTTTCAGACCGCTCGGTTATTCTGACACATTTATAACCAGTTGTCTTTCAAACTTCCCAATATATATACTTGTGTAGTATGTATGGTCTTATGTCGTTAGATAAAAATAATTACAAAATGAACAGAAACTTTCTGCAATATTTTTTAAGCAAAATTCTTCTGGTTTTGTCAACTGATCCCACAATACAAAATAGACAAATTATGCAAAACATTTTCTAATTATATATAACAGGGCTCAGCCCCTTACCTCCTTTATCGTCAGAGCACTGTATTCACTTCACTATTTTAGTGATACACTTCACTATTTCACTGATTCACTTTACTTGGCCAGGAAGCCCAGTAGTTCTGGGACCTGGAGCCCCGCTGCAGAATTTCCCAGGCAATCATTGCCAGGAAATCGAGTAGCCGCTGCACAGGCAGCCTTTCAGCATGGATATGCAAAAAGCTTGTCGGGATTCTCTGAAATACAATGAACGGCATTAATGTGGGTCATTCGGCACCACTTCTGCTGTTAGATCAGGGTTAAAAGAGGCGGTTACTTTATCTATTTTCTACCAAAATATTACTGTTAGGATGGAAATCTTACTTTAAACTAATGCAGCAACCCTGATTCTAACTTAATAACAAGGAAACTCTTCAATCTGATCCTAAAATGTTCGTGAGGGTACTTGTCTAATGTTCAGGATTCTAAATTAGTAAAGGAAACAAGTAAGTAAGTATACTTTTTTTATTATTCATATACTTCATGGGTCCCTCGAGGGTACCACCATGTATTGCAATAATTATGCCACGTTCGCAAGGCCCTAGACGTTTTGAGAAGAAGTGGCAAGAAACTCAAGACGCCATCAGTATAATCTTTTGATCAGTCACCTTAATTTAGATATTACACAAAGTACTTAACTTTAGCAACATGGCGACGTCCACTCGACTTGGCTTCGAATATAAAAGGTACCGACACTCAGCATAACTAGCTTAGCAAGACTCTAACGTTATTATCAGAATACCGGGAAAACACTAAGAGATACTGAAGCGAACACCAAAAGGCACTAAGAGAGCGAAGCCGCGCCAACAGACCGTTTTATACTGATTTCACAAGCTTCCACCATGCCTTACCACCACTGCTCGATGTAAATATTACTAACAACCAATAGGGAACGAGCAAGATGGCGGGCACGGTGGTAGCTTCCATTTTACACAATTGTTAAACATAAAATCATCTTAAACTGTATTTCATACTTATTAGAATTATTAGAACAATTATTGATACGTTTCAAGTAATCTATAACATTATGAAATCACAGTATTAAATAAATGGTATATGTAAACAACAATGGCCGACATTCGGAAGTCATGATTTAGTTACCAATAAGTCTTATATTACTTAATACATCTTGTAATCGTTATTAAATTAAATATTATAATAACATTATTATTCTAACACGCGCGACCCGCGGTCTATCGTCTGTGGGCGAGAGTGTGCGTCAGACATTACAGATGGTGGGCACGATGTTGAACACCATCGCCGACAGCACGAAGTTGATCGCGCGCGACCCGCGGTCTATCGTCTGTGGGCGAGAGTGTGCGTCAGACATTACAGATGGTGGGCACGATGTTGAACACCATCGCCGACAGCACGAAGTTGATCGCGCGCGACCCGCGGTCTATCGTCTGTGGGCGAGAGTGTGCGTCAGACATTACAGATGGTGTGCACGATGTTGAACACCATCGCCGACAGCACGAAGTTGATCGCGCGCGACCCGCGGTCTATCGTCTGTGGGCGAGAGTGTGCGTCAGACATTACAGATGGTGGGCACGATGTTGAACACCATCGCCGACAGCACGAAGTTGATCGCGCGCGACCCGCGGTCTATCGTCTGTGGGCGAGAGTGTGCGTCAGACATTACAGATGGTGGGCACGATGTTGAACACCATCGCCGACAGCACGAAGTTGATCGCGCGCGACCCGCGGTCTATCGTCTGTGGGCGAGAGTGTGCGTCAGACATTACAGATGGTGGGCACGATGTTGAACACCATCGCCGACAGCACGAAGTTGATCGCGCGCGACCCGCGGTCTATCGTCTGTGGGCGAGAGTGTGCGTCAGACATTACAGATGGTGGGCACGATGTTGAACACCATCGCCGACAGCACGAAGTTGATCGCGCGCGACCCGCGGTCTATCGTCTGTGGGCGAGAGTGTGCGTCAGACATTACAGATGGTGGGCACGATGTTGAACACCATCGCCGACAGCACGAAGTTGATCGCGCGCGACCCGCGGTCTATCGTCTGTGGGCGAGAGTGTGCGTCAGACATTACAGATGGTGGGCACGATGTTGAACACCATCGCCGACAGCACGAAGTTGTCCGTTCCATATACATCGGTACTGTACGGACGGGACGGGATGAAAAAAAAATTATAGAACGACCCCGCTCGTCACGGCCCGTCCTAGGGCCATCTTGTTTAAGCGCTCTGACGTTCGGCTTTGCTTGTTATCCTGCTCGCGCCAGTCACTCACGCCACAAGGGCGAGCGGGAGGAAAAGCGAAGCCGAACGTCAGAGCGCTTACACAGTAAGGCGTCTGGTCCCTAATGGGCCCCATTCACCATCAGTCCAAATGAATGACATCCAAAGGAATGTGGCTAATGTTGCCAATTTAGTAAATTTAAGTTTAGACTTCATTTTTTACAGAAACATTGCTTGAAGTGAAGTAAGTATAAGTAGCCAGAACTACTATGTGCATAAAGATAAATCCACAGATGATTTAGCTTGAACGTAATCAGACAAGTTGCTAAACTACTTTTGACGCTTAAGCGCTCGCTATATCAATGAAAAGTCGCCATTTCTAACGACGAAGTCACAAACTCGTAACATCGAATGGATGTCATCCATTTGGCCTGATGGTGAATGGGTCCTATTAGGGTAGGGATATCCTTGTATGTATATAAGGTATACCTTGGATAGAGCGCCAGTCTGTCTCCCCAGATGGAAGCCGAGGTCCAGGTTGTGGAGATGTAGGAACACGTTGCAGGCCAGTTTCCGTATAGAATGTTGCGCCACGCGAGCGAATACAGCGTTTCGAAGCTCGTTGAACGCTGCCGCCGTGGCGCGGGCGGCGCCGTCTGGACACATACACACATGATATTACATCAATAGAAAATTAGCTACATTTGTAAGACCGCCCTTACAATTGTAAGTTGCTTTCGTCAGATTTATAGATAGACTGTGGGTTCGATTCCCACCCAGGGCAAATATTTGTGTTACGAACATAGGTGTTTGCTCTGAGTCTGAGTGTTATTTAGGTAATATCTATATAAGTATGTATTTAAATATGTATATGTAGTATATCAGTCTCTGGCAGCCATATCACAAGCTATGCTTAGTTTGGAGTCAGAGGCCGTGTGTAAGATGTCCCCTAATATTTATTTATTTATTAATTAGATAGAAGATCTCTTTATTGCACACCAAGAAATAAACAACAAGAAGAAAGAAAGATACATAAACATAATAACATAAGTATTTTTTATTCTCTCTCTCATTATTTATTTCACAGTATTTATACACCACCGACCGTATTTCTATTTTACGTGTCCAGTCCATCCAAAGGTTGCTGGTAGAAATCGCCAAAGGCGATAAGGCCGCCCTTGTACAACATTTTTTTGTGTAGTTTCTGTTGTACCTATATTACTGTAATTTTGGTGTACAATAAAGATATATTTATTTTATTTTAATAACCATGGGCGGCCTTATCGCTAATAGCGATCTCTGCCAGGCAACCTTAGGATAGAGAGGACATGGATTTATGTAACCTAACTTGTGGCTGCTTTAACAAATCACGATAAACGACTTACAAAGAGTATTTATTTTGCAAATTTATCGTTAGTTAATTACGTAAGTCCAAGTACACTTACGGTGCCTCTGCCTCGGTGGCTCAGTGGTTAGTGAAACTGCCTTCTGGATCAAAGAGGCGTGAGTTCGATCCCCAACCAGGGAAAGCATTTATGTGGTGAACATAGGTGTTCGCACTGTGTCTGAGTATTATTGAGGTACTATCAATATAAGTATGTATTTAAAAATGTATACGTAGTATATCAGTCTCTGGCAGCCATATCACAAGCTTTGCTTAGTTTGGGGTGAGAGACCGTGTGTAAGATATCCCCAACATTTATTATTATTAAAGCCGATTCACACAGAGGCGGGAAGTGCGGAAAAGCGATAGCGATCCGGGACGGGAATTTTTTGTAATATTCGAATTTGTATGCAACCTGACACATAACAAGCGGGCGCGATCCGGCGCTATTGCTTTGCACTGGACCGCTATCGGATCGCTTTCTCGCGGCTCCCGCCTCTGTGTGATCCAGCCTTTTTTTTCAAATTTCAAAAAGAAGTATACTTCTGTGAAGTAGAAGAAGTAAAAGATACTCACATCCAATCAACAAGCTGACAGCTGTAGTGCTCAAAGCTTGCGGCACAGTGGCCATACCAAGCAACATTTCTCCAGACGTGGTCGCTGTCATCTCATTCACATTGTCCACGGCGTATTTGAACAGGAAAGGGACGGTCACATTCATCACTTTGGCACCAAACAGGAGCGAGAGGGACAGCATCACTCGGTTACGTATCATCGCATTGTCCTGAAAAATTTAGTATTCTTACTTTACTATGGTAAAGCTAAAAACCTGTGTGTAACATGTTCTAAGTTTTGTTTATATTATAAACTAGGTTTTGACCGCGGCTTCGCCCGCGTGAATTTTTGATTTTTGTGCTACTTATCCCCTAGGAACCTTTTATTTTTTCGGGATAAAAAGTAGCCTACGTCCCTTTTCGACATTTGAACTATATTCATGTTAATAATAGGCCAAGTACGAGTAGGACTCGCGCACGCAGGGTTCCGTACTGTATGGGAGCCCCCCTTAAATATTCATTTTATTTTAAATTAATTATTTATTATTGAATTGTATATACAACTAAACATTCTGTGAATAATTCAAGCATCTACCTGTTACCATTATTAATTTCCAGTGAAAACGGTTAAATATCATGTTTGTTGTATGGGAGCCCCAATTAAATATTAATTTAATTTTGTTTTTAGTATTCGTTGTTATAGCGGCAACAGAAATACATCCTCTGTGAAAATTTCAGCTCTCTAGCTATAACGGTTTATGAGATACAGCCTGGTGACAGACAGACAGACGGACGGACAGACAGACAGCGGAGTCTTAGTAATTTTTATTTTATTTTTATTTTATAGCCTTTTTTGCTGATTGTGTTTTATTAAGTATATCATGCGATGTCATTTATTATTATAATTCATTTTTTATCCTTTTTTGATTCTATCATGCAATGTCATGTTTTTTTTTTTTTTTTTTATTTATTTATTTTTTATTTTATTTTATTTTTTGTATTTTATGATAATTATATAATTATTTTCATTTACTTATTAATATTAGTATTTATCAAGGACATCAGTAACTCTATTATTAAATCTTATTTTCAATCTTCAGCTTGCCTTCCGGCATAGGCCTCTTCCTGGGACTTCCATTTTGTTCGATCTTGTGTCATTTGTTTCCAATTAGAACCAGCAACTTTTTTGAGATCATCTTCCCATCTGAGTTGTTGTCTCCCCTTTTTTCTTTTTCCATCTCTAGGGTACCATTCAACTACATCTCTATTCCATTTTCCTTTCCTGTCCCTCATCATATGGCCTGCCCAGCGCCATTTTTGACATTTTATTACATAACTTATGTTTTGCGTTTTTGTCTTCTCTTTGATTTTTTCCAACCTCACTTTATCAATTAGTTTTACATTCAGTATACTTCTTTCCATGTTGTTTTGGCATACTTGCAGTTTATTAGAATGATGTTTCGTCAGAGACCATGTGGGGCAGCCATACGACAGAATTGGGAAGATGCAGCTGTTGAATACTCTTGTTTTGTTATGGAGAGGTATTGATTTATCTTTTAATATATCTTTAAGTGACCAAAATCTATTCCATGAGTTTCCTATTCTCTCTTCAATTTCCTTGTCCATCTGTTTCTCATTAGATATTATCTGACCCAAATATTTATATTCTTCTACATAATCAATTTTGTGGTTATCAATCCAGATTGTCTTCCTTATTCTGTTGGTCATTAACTTGGTCTTTTCCAGGTTCATGCTTAGTCCCACTTCCTTACTCGCTTCGGCTAGATCTTGTAGCATTATTTGTAGTGAATCTGGATCTTTTGCTAAGAGTATGATGTCATCTGCAAATCGCAGGTGACTAAGCAGAGACCCATTTATATTGAGGCCCAATTTCTTCCAGTTCAGTTTTCTGAATACACTCTCCAAAACCGCCGAAAATATCCTTGGAGACATTGGGTCTCCCTGTCTTACCCCTTTTTTTAACCTGAATGGCTTTCCACTTCTTTCCAGTTGTATTTTTGATGTGCTGTTGGAATAGATATTTTTTATTATGTTAGTGTACTTGCAGGGGACACCTTGTTCTTTCAGGGATTTCCATATTTCTTTGTGTTTTATAGAGTCAAATGCTTTGTTATAATCCACAAGTCTTAGTAATAGGATCCCGTTTTTACCCTTTGGGTACGGAACCCTAAATAATAGTAGTAAGGATTAGTGTGAAAAATATTTGTCTAATAACATAACTTCAATTCGGTTTATTGTCCGAGCCCCTGTACAACGGAAGATCTATACAGGACTACACCCTGCGGGCTCGCAATGGCCAAATATTGGGAGAAAATTGTATAAATAATTAATTGAACTATTGAATGACGAAGAAAATTTTAACGTGATTTTACATTTACAAAACATTTCTCCAAACGAAAATCGCGGAAATACAAGATATACTTAACATGTTACGTTTCGTCGATATCGAATCAGACCCCTGCTATAAAGCATGCGACCATAAAGAGCGACGAAAAGAACTCATTTCGACGTGTGAAAAAATGACAGTTATATACTTTGCCATAACGCTGTCTCGTTCTGACACTACGGACGAAATGATTCGTGGCGCGCATACTAGCCCGGTTGGAGGGGTTATGGATATAGCACTCTGTTTTATTTATTACAATCCATCCATCCATCCATCAGCCATAAGAAGTCCACTGCAGGACATAGGCCTCCCCTATGGATCTCCAATAAGACCGGTTGGAAGCGGCTTGCATCCAGCGCGATCCCGCGGTCTTAATGAGGTCATCCGTCCACCTTGTGGGTGGACGTCCTACGCTGCGCTTGCCGGTACGTGGTCTCCACTCGAGAACTTTTCGACCCCATCGGTCATCAGTCCTCCGCGCTATGTGGCCTGCCCATTGCCATTTCAACTTGCCAATCCGTTGGGCTATGTCGGTAACTTTGGTTCTTCTACGGATCTCCTCATTTCTGATTCGATCTCGCAGAGAGACTCCGAGCATAGCCCTCTCCATAGCTCGTTGGGCTACTTGGAGCTTACCAATAAGGCCCATAGTGAGAGACCACGTTTCTGTGCCATAAGTCATCACTGGCAACACACACTGGTCGAAAACTTTCGACTTGAGGCACTGAGGTATGTCGGACGAGAAGACGCTACGCAATTTTCCGAACGCTGCCCAGCCGAGTTGGATTCGGCGATTGGCCTCTTTCTTGAAGTCGGACCTACCTAACTGGACTACTTGTCCTAGGTAGACGTACGAGTCAACGACTTCAAGAACCGAGTTCCCAACAGAGATCGGGGTGGGTACAACATGGGAATTACACATAACTTTCGTCTTGTCCATGTTCATTTTAAGACCCACCTGTTGAGAAACCCGATTGAGGTCTTCGAGCATCGTGCTGAGCTCTTCCATCGATTTTGCCATGACTACTATATCGTCGGCAAACCGAAGGTGAGTGAGGTATTCGCCATTGACATTGATGCCGAATCCTTTCCATTCCAGGAGCTTGAAGGCGTTCTCCAAAGTAGCCGTAAACAGTTTCGGAGAAATTACGTCTCCCTGTCTTACGCCTCTTTTTAAAGGGATCGCCTTGGAGCTCTCTTCCTGTACTCGGACCGACATAGTGGCGTTATTATACAAGCACTTCAACACTTCGATGTACCGATAGTCAATACGGCATCGTTGGAGAGACTCGAGCACAGCCCAAGTCTCGACCGAATCAAAGGCTTTCTCATAGTCCACAAACGCTAAGCAAAGTGGCAAGTTATACTCTTCGGTCTTCTGTATAACCTGCCGTAGCGTATGAATGTGGTCCATGGTACTAAAGCCCTTTCGGAAACCGGCTTGTTCGGAAGGCTGGAAGTCATCAAGCCTGCGCTCGAGACGATTCGTAATGACCCTTGAAAACAGCTTATAAACATGGCTCAGAAGCGAGATGGGTCTGTAGTTCTTCAATAAGGTGTTGTCACCTTTCTTGAAAAACAACACCACCACGCTTCTGTTCCATGCTTCTGGCGTGATGCCCTCAAGGACGACGGTGTTAAAAACTTCTGGAGGACTTTTAGTACCGGTGTTCCACCCGCTCTCAGGAGCTCTGATGTGATACCGTCATCACCCGGCGCCTTGTTGTTCTTAAGCTGATTCAGGGCCATTCTAATCTCGTACAGGCTGATGTCTGGGATATCTTCGGTGAAGTGTCGGGTCAGCTTGGCTCTTGGATCTTTGGCCGCGCTGCTAACAGGCTTAGCGACCGAAGCGTATAACTGTCCATAAAACCTTTCGATCTCCTCTAATACCTCTGCCTTGGTCGACGCTAAACTTCCATCTTCTCTCTTCAGCTTTGTCAATTGGCTTTGTCCAATAGACAAATCTCTTGCGAACACTTTGGAGCCTTTGTTCCGCTCTATTGTCTTTTTAATATGTTTAGTATTAAAAAGACGGATGTCGTGCCGCAAGGATTTCGAAATTTGTCTATTGAGACGCCTATATGACTTTGCATCATCGGAAGACTGCAATCTTAGCGAGCGTCGCTCGGCCATGAGATTTACAGTGTGATCGGAGAATTTCTGCGGTTTATTTGAACGGTGGGGTCTAAAGAACTTAGCACCCACCGTTTGGACAGTTTCTACGAGCCCGTTGTTGATCTCGTCCACCGACGCAAGGTTCTCTAGGCAAGCAAAACGATTCGAGAGCTCGAGCTGAAAGTCCTCGGGGTTTTGGATATGTTCACGAGTAGGTCGGAGCGTGGACTTCATCAGGCGGGACCTTTCGAGCTTAACATTAATATCTAATGTGCCTCGTACAATTCTGTGATCGCTGCCGGTTTTCACCCTGTGGATCACGGAGACATCATTTAATATTCGTCTCTCGGTGGTCATGATGAAGTCTATCTCGTTTTTCGTGGAACCATCAGGGCTCATCCAGGTCCATTTCCTGTGAGGCGGCTTCTGGAAGAAAGAGTTCATCATAAAGAGTTCCTCTCTCTCCAGAAAGTCAGCCAGCCTCTGGCCCCTAGGGTTCCGTTGCCCATATCCAAATTGCCCCACCCTCAGCTCATCGTCGTTTTTTCTGCCAAACTTTGCGTTGAAGTCCCCCATAACAACAGTGAAGTGGGTCTTAGACATATGAATGGCCCGACTTACGTCCTCATACATAGTCTCCACCTCATCATCTGGGTGTGACGATGTCGGTGCGTATACCTGAATGACCTTCAGCGAATACCTCTTGGATATTCTGAGTATTAGGTATACCACCCTGCTCGACACCCTTTGATGGTAATAATGTTGTTGGTGAGGGACTTGTGAACGAGAAAGCCAACACCACCTTGGGACCGTTGGTCACCTTCCCGGTAGTAAAGCAGGTTGCCGGATTTTAAGGTTATCGTGTCCTCCCCCTCTCTACGGACTTCAGACAACCCCACAATATCCCAACGCAACCTACTCAACTCTTCTTCCAGCTCAGCAATCTTATCGTCAGTCCTTAACGTGCGCACGTTGTGTGTTACCAGGGCCAGTCGTCGTTTACGGGAGTGGTAGCCGGGCGTCTGCCAGCGATTCTTAGCACCCCCTTCTCCGCCGTTACCGGGGCCGCTACCGTAGCCCCGGGCTAGCGGAGCTGCTGGGGACTGGGGGCCTGGTCTATTTGTGTTTTCCATATCGGGGTTTTTGCCCATAATCGCCGCGCTGGGCAGGCGTGGTGGCGATCGCAGAAACGTAGCTTCGCGACAGGGATGCTGCTCCCCATCCCTGCCCTGTGCCATTTTAGCTACGTTTTTATTTGAATGGTTATACCGCCATTAGTCGGTTCCGCTGTACCTCAGTCGGCTCCTACGACACCTGGTACTAGAGGGGGGTGCTATTCTACTCTGCCGGCACCCCACGGCAAACTCTGCCGGCACCCCACGGCAACAATTACAATTAAACAATTTCAATTTATTACAATGGTAGTGCATAAATAGAACAATCAACATCAATATTGTAGTGGTGACTTTTACTTTGATGATCATAGCAGCCACAGAATTTCCACAGCTGGACATATGCCTCTCCTATAGATCTACAATCAGACCGGTTGAAAGTTTCATACAGGAGATTACTACATTATTTATCAACCTAAGATTTCATCTTATTTAATGTTGTTTTTAACCTACTTCAGAAAAGGAGGACATTCTCATTTCGACTGGATGATTTTTTGTATGTATATTACGCGATCATTCCAGTAACTATGAATAAAATAATTATTTTTTTGGTTAAAAAATTATAATTTGAAGATTATAATTTTATCAAAGTTGGTTGAACAGTTTTTGAAAAATAAACAACAGTAATCATAAAATCGGCCAAGTACGAGTCGGACTCGCGCACGGAGGGTTCCGTACTGTATGGGAACCCCCCTTAAATATTAATTTTATTTTAATTTTATTATTTATTATTGAATGGAATATAAAACTAAATATTCTGTGAAAATTTCAAGCATCTACCTGGTGCCTTTTGTTAATATAGAGCGAAAAACGTCTAAAAATTCAGGTTTGTTGTATGGAAGCCCCCCTTAAATATTTATATTATTTTGTTTTTAGTATTTGTTGTTATAGCGGCAACCGAAATAAATCTGTGAAAATTTCAGCTGCTTAGCTATCATGGTTCATGAGATACAGCCCGGTGACAGACGGACAGACAGACGGACAGACGTACATCGCAGTCTTAGTAATAGGGTCCCGTTTTTCCCTTTGGGTACGGAACCCTAAAAATGGTAAACATAGATTTAAGCAAACTATCGATTGCAGTAGTTAAATACAGATTTTCCATTTTTGTTGTTTGCCAGTATGTGAAAAATAATAGTTCTGTCTTAAAATAGTAATGTCATATCTAATTAATATGTTTTAAGTCATATAGTACTTACTTGTGGCCATACATACGCCATCATGCCCCTTATCATATCCCGTCCTGTGACCGGCTTCGTATCCCCCAGGTTTATATCTTCACGGGACAAAACAGATGCACCTGGGTGAAAGCAGTCTCTTTTTTGGATACCTAGGGACGGGAACACACCATCAGGACTAGGTGCCGACTAGGAGGGATGGGGGGTGGAGGAGGAAGCAAGCGGACTATAAAACAAGGGTGCGGGGAAAAGAGCTGCATTCCAACCAAAGTATTAGTAGCACAAGGTTAAACAAAAGTAAAGCTGAGAACAAAAAATGGTTTGCCAATGATAAATGTAAATATAAAGGTACTATAACAGATAATAGCGATAGATATAGTAGCGCTCGTACCGTAGTTTGACTAGGTGTTTGTCAGCGAAACGAAATTAAGCAACGTTCTGCACAGTCAGTATTTAGATGGGTGCGCGGGTGGCATTTTCCAACTGAGCGCTATCGTGGCTCGGACGACACGTTAAATTGTAGGTCCCGGTTGTTTTAACTGTTTAGACAAGTCAGAGGTCTTCAGGCGGCCTAAAAACTCTGACACCAGGGCTAGCCACCCAGCCTATATGTACTTACTTACTTTAACAGATAATTGTGTCTAGTTATACAACTAGTATATATATATAAATAATCAGGATAGTTTAAAATCTTAACAGGTTTTCTGTCCTGACCATATAAAATAAATGGCAACCTTTATGATATAGTTGACCAGTTTATCCAAATCTTGACTCATGACAAAAATGCCCTTAAAACATACAAAAATTAAACATACTAAAGGACATAAACATGTTAAGCAATGATGCAATGTGATAAATACTAATTGCTTTTAAATTAAGAAATGCAAGGCATAACATAAAAATGTAAAGTGAGACAAATATCAGAATACTAGACATAATATTAAGTATATTAGAAAAAAACACAAACACAAGTCATATTTACATAACAAATAGAGTTTAGCACATAGTAATGAAATACATCTTAATTTGATTACAGATACATTCCAATATGTGTGTAAGATGTCCACTAATATAGATGTATTCTTGTAGAGTTGCATAAAATGATAGATTTCATGAGTAACACTAGTTTACATTCATATTATGTATACTGCATCATCCTTAGCTCCATAGGCAATAGGCATAGCCAGAAATTAATATCCTTACATAGTATAAAATAAAGTCGCTATTTTTGTCTGTTTGTTTGTCTGTATGCTTAAATCTTTAAAACTACGCAACGGATTTTGATGCGTTTTTTTTTAATGGATAGAGTGATTCAAGAGGAAGGTTTATATGTATAATACACCTGTGAGAAGCCGGTGCGGGTCGTCTAGTTAATTATAATCTCATATAATGTCTGCTCCAAATTACAATATCATTTCTAAAAATTTTCACATCACATCACACAATATGCAGTTAGCATATGCATATATGTGGTACCGAGTTCCTTTACTTTGGCTTTTACTAAACACTAAAAATTTTGCACAATACTTGTCTTTGGTAAGCATGTTAAACCATTCTTGAAACCTAGCTACACCCATGCATAGCTATAAAAACAATCTAAATAACTGTATCAGCCACGAAATATTTTGTAAAAGCAGCATATGCCCAGTAGATAGCAAGCTAACAGATTGATATAACTATTGAGTTCCCAGTAATAAATTTGCTTGAATCATGCTAACGACTATATTCTTGTTATCTTCTACAATACTCAAACTCATTACTGATGACCAAGAAGTTTTATATAAAAAATTCTGTCAGTAGTTTAGTTAGCTTATTACAATATTCATATTCAGATGTTCTATTTACTCGACTAGGGACTAAAACAAAAGGGTTATTTGCATCTTATTTTGGTGGATGAATGATCTCATTAAGACCACAGGATCGCACTGGATACAAGCCGCTACCAGCTGGTCTTATTGGAAATCTTTAGGGGAGGCCTTTGTCGAGCATTGGATATCCTATGGCTGATGGATGGATGGATGATTTGCACCTATATTCAACAGTTGATATAAGAATTGAGTTTGACAAAAATCTCTTTCATTAGAGTTTGTGGCAATATGTTATGAGAAATCATTTTTACTTTTTAACAGCTACTTTTTGGTACTGTTACAAAGTAGGCAGCTGTCTATCATCAGTATGGTAAAAACTTATCTTTATCAGTAGGTAATATGGCACAAAAAAGTGTTGATAAAGTAAATTAGCACTTATAGGCAAGGTCAAGATCAAAATTATATAACCTAATTTCCGCATCCATACTTGTATTGGCTTCGTGCCTATTTAAGTAATACTTTAAAAACTCATGATGGGCATGAACAGAGCCTTTGTTTATGTTGTTATCACTTACCAACTGGTATTTTTCCAGTCTTTGGTTTGTTTGCCAACACTGCAGCCAGGACATTTTTGGCGGTGTCTGACCCACCGGCGTTGCTCGGGGGAGACGATGAATAAAACTAAAAACATATTAAATAAATAATCATTCCATATTTGATGTAATTTCCATAAAATACATGAAATTACAAGAGGTTAAATTTGCCTTGTTCAAGTGCTGTTTACTTACCCTGTAATAGCTCGCAGCGGCACATTGTTTGCATATTAAATTAAATTGAGGTTTATTTAAAACTACCGATTGAGTACTAGCAATTGTCCTTGCAAATTTAATATTATTTTTTATTAATTTTGAGAATTTTCGATGTGACAGCAACGCAGCCGCCATAGTGGTAATCTGACATCTGTCTGATTGGAATTACATTTTGACTCTTGTCAAGTCATGTCAATTCTGACTTCTGACGGGCTAGGTTGCCAAGTTTTTAGCTTACCATTTCCCTAATCACGAAAAAATGGGTGGACTTGAAATAAACATTGGGCAAGAGCGAGTCTGACTCGCGCACGAAGGATTCCTTATAGGAATACCTGTGAATATTCCCAGCATTGTGTGTTCAACCTGTGAATATGCCTGTGACGATTTAATATCGAACAAAAAAAATACGTTTGTTGTATGGGAGCTCCTCTTAAATATTGAGAGTGTGAGTGATCAGCTCATGCGCTCAGAAACATCTTCCGTCCATTTTCGATCATTTTGACAGTTGTGACCACAGAATTCCCAACAGTACGTTGACAGTTATTTTTGATGTCTCTCCTGTTATGGCGTACTATTATGACTAGACAGAGACAGCGTGATCATACCCTACATTTTTGTAAGGAATTTAGAGAGGTCACCGTTGTTGTTTACATCAGCAGTCAGTTATCTTGCCACTTAAACGCCTCAGGTTTCTGTTTTTGTTCTAAATGCTTAACAATAACAACACTAAATATTTATTCAAAATACGCATCTTATCCCACACCACATAAGGTATTACCAGATATCTATGGTGTTACATGCCAATATGACGGTCCGAAGAGAGCTCCAAGGCGATCCCTTTAAAAAGATGCGTAAGACAGGGAGACGTAATTTCTCCGAAACTGTTTACGGCTACTTTGGAGAACGCCTTCAAGCTCCTGGAATGGAAAGGATTCGGCATCAATGTCAATGGCGAATACCTTACTCACCTTCGGTTTGCCGACGATATAGTAGTCATGGAAAAATTGATGGAAGAGCGCAGCACGATGCTCGCATCGTCATAAGGCCTCATAAGGCCTCAATCGGGTTTCTCAACAGGTGGGTCTTAAGATGAACATGGACAAAACGAAAGTTATGTGTCATTCCCATGTTGTTCGCACCCCGATGCCTGTTGGGAACTCGGTTCTTGAAGTCGTTGACTCGTACGTCTACCTAGGACAAGTAGTCCAGTTAGGTAGGTCCGACTTTAAGAAAGAGGCCAATCGCCGAATCCAACTCGGCTGGGCAGCGTTCGGAAAATTGCGTAGCGTCTTCTCGTCCGACATACCTCAGTGCCTCAAGTCGAAAGTTTTCGACCAGTGTGTGTTGCCAGCGATGACTGGCAGTGCATGTGAGTGAGTGAGTGCTATGGAGAGGGCTATGCTCAGAGTCTCTGTGCGAGATCGAATCAGAAATGAGGAGATCCGTAGAAGAACCAAAGTTACCGACATAACCCAACGGATTAGCAAGTTGAAATGGCAATGGGCAGGGCACATAGTGCGGAGGACTGATGACCGATGGGGTTGAAAAGTTCTCGAGTGGAGACCACGTACCGGCAAGCGCAGCGTAGGACGTCCACCCACAAGGTAGACGGATGACCTCGTTAAGACCGCAGGATCGCGCTGGATGCAAGCCGCTTCCAACCGGTCTTATTAGAGATCCATAGGGGAGGCCTATGTCCAGCAGTGGACTTCTTATGGCTGATGGATGGATGGTGGTGTTACAAGAGTGAGACGACCCCCGACCATGAAAATAATAAAAAAACTCAAAATAAAAAGAAGGTTGAAATTACTCTTATCATCAATATTTTGATCATTACCATTTAACCGTGATTTTACCTATAAGCAATGATGTTTAATTATGTCGATCAATGCCTATAAGATCAACTGTCAGATATAATATAGGCCTCCTCCATAAATCTACATTGAGGAGAGTTTAGATTGCTACACATTCGATCAGCACATTTAGGTTGGCAGGATTAGTTGAACGGCAAAGCTGACCCGAAACAGCTACTACACTAGCCACCTGACCTGCAAGAGCCATTCAGTACGTTTGGTAAAGTAAAGCAAAGTTCATTGCATAACCTGTATAAAATGGTGGTACAATTTTTTAGTATCAACAGTCCATCCTAGCGGACATGCAATTTTTGGCTTCATAAAATCTAATGATAAAATATTATATTATTGCCTATTTGGCATTTGCCGAACCGAATGATTCATCTACCTACACAAAATATTCGATTTTACCGTTTGGCAGTGCCGCTTGAGCCGATCCGAATGTGGGTGTAGCAACCCTTAAGCTTGCTACACATAATATAATGTTCGAGTCGATACTTTCGGTTCAGCTGGATTTATCGAACGGCAAAGTTATCCAAAACGGCTACCACACTTGTTCCAAGTTTAATTAATTCTTTCGTGGGGCTCGGCTAAGAAAAAGCCTTTTGACACGTTCGGGGTTTACCGAACTGAAAGATTTATCTAGGTACCGTCAAACCTGGCAACTTTGCCACTTTTGTCATGAGTCGATGAGTTAAAATAAATTCTTGGCATTTTAATATTAGTCAGAGACCTTTTCAGGCAATGGGATGGACCACTTATTTGTCGATTAACATACTCGTGTCAAAAAAATCTGGAATGGCTACAAGTAGCGAACAAAAAAGTGTAAAAACAAAAATGGCAAAGATGGCTCTACCTTGTGGCAACTTTACCACCAGGTCTATTGCATGAAATTGAATAATTTTGCACAAAACATAAATGTAACTGTCAAGCTTACATTCGATAGATGTCCAAACCGTTTTATTATAGGACTTTATATTTCAAAATTGTATAAAATCAGACAAAATGGTAAAGTTGCTCACCCAATAAAGTTATTTTCATACAAAGTCAGAATATGTTGTCAGGGTTGTCAAAATTACGAGACCATTATTTTTATTCAATAATTTATTAATCATAGGTATTTATCTGAGTATAATTTTTGTAATGTCGGCATCCCAATTCTCGACGATTACGCCGACCCATTTACTAAAACAAAACAAAAATATTTGAAAAACTTCATGCTAGTGACAACCCTAGGCCCTTCCAAAACTTGGTAAAGTTACCATCACCTACCGGCAAACTGGTGTGTCATCTTTGCCAATGAAATTTTGAGACAAAATTCAACACTTACGTTAATAATAAAGTAATAATTCTAATAATGATCATTAAAGTAACCTTTTTAATAAGTTTTACTTACGTAGATCCAGTATTTGTGACATAAATTTCAAAAGTCCCGGAGCACTGAATTTGAGGGAACTTTACTGTCGCGATTTCGGATCTAAAATAACTGGTAAAGATGGACGCTCAGGTGCTTCGTTCCATGCAGTGTTGGCAGTTGTTTCACCTATTTTACGACAAGTATGGCCACAACCAAAATAACTTGCCAATTTCACGGGTATAAGAGGATTTGTGTGATCACACTGCTAGTGGTAAAGCTAACATCCCGTGGCAAACTTGCCAGATTTGACGGTATACAACAATTTTTCCGTTCAGCAGTGCCGATCATGTCGAACCAAATAAGTGTGTATCAACCTTTAGGGGGCTAAGATACACAATACATAATTTCGTATTTTCAGTACGAGGTGTTCCACCTCGACCTTGCCCCCTCAGCCCTTCACCCTGTCCACGTTGTGCTTATGCAGAACGCAGGGCCGCTACCCGTCCACCCACTGGCTTCACCCACTGGTGGGTGTAGGGGTAATTTCTATTTACCCGAGTACCCACTGCGTCAAGGTTAAATCAAATATAAATGGCATCACTATTGCTTTAGTTCTAATGGCGTGAGCGTATGTGGTTAGTTCCATCCAGGATTAACTAGTTCCAATGTGACAAGGCGCAAACCGCGTCAAACTTCGCTATCGTAAAATCAATGAAATATTTTTTTCCACGTTTAAGTTTTGAACTAGGTTTCTGGTGTCGGTAATAGAAAGATAATATAACAATATTTGAAAGCTTTTTTTATATTGAAACAGTACAACATTTGAAAAAAATTTGTTCTTTTATGGTTAATTAAAAATGGAAATAATAAAAACGAAAAATATACACACCATCAAAATGATAGCACACGTTTACTTATTTTACAATTTTATGAACCAACCCTAAACAATAGTTTGAAGAAGGTAGAAAACTGGGGCTTTTTTATCTTAGCTGGTCGCCTTCTCTGACGAGAGGTATCTCTGTAATACACCCATCATAAACCTTCCAAGCGGACCCACTTTGCCCACATTCGTACTCATACACAGCTGCTGTGCCACATATGGCAGCCGGCTGAAATGGTTGCCTGGCCACAAACTGTTTGAATTGTGCAGCATGTTCCTTCCAACCTTTAATTTCATTAGTCAAAGTGGCAGTCGTAAAACCTGGATTCATAGACATCACTCTGACACCGTATATCCCGTAGTTTAATGGATGGCCTAAAGTCCTCGTGAATCCCATAATACCAAACTTTGTAGTCTTATAGTAAACCAACCAAGGATCTACAGTGTACCCATAAATGGATGAAACGTTGATGATCGTGCCGCCACAGCCTCCTCTGTCTTTCCTCATGCGGTTAAAAAATGTCATCGTCCATTCCATAAGTGCCACAAGATTTACTTCTAAGACTTTTCGCATGTTCGTTTCATCTACTAACCCAGCATTATTGACTAAAACATCAACGTTACAGTGGTTCTCGTAAATCTTTCGCGATACTTCTTTTAGGTCTTTGGTAACGTCGCATAACATAAAGCATGCTTTTTCGTTTCCATATTTTCTACTTATCTTTGCGGCCGCTTGTTTCCCTAACTTGTCATTATTATCGATGATGACGACCATTTTGGTTCCCGCTTTTACATATGACTTCACTATTTCATATCCGATTCCTTCAGCACCACCAGTTACAACTGCCACTTTCCCTTTGATGCTTCTGCCTGAAATGGGTACAAGATTTGGATTAATTCTTTCAGTTTATTATAATTTATTATTTATCCTTGAACGAAAACATCGTGAGACAATCTGCGTATATCCGTAGAAGAAATTCGTGTTTGAATTCACCAACCCGCACTATTATTTTTTGAATGAGCCGTGTGTCGCGTCGTTGCATCGGCATCGCCGTCCACCAAACACGAAGACCATTCAAACTTCACTATTTACCATTATTTATACATAGATGTGTATCACTAAAAAGGCGTAGTTGAAAATTTAGGCTTTGTAATCATAATGGTGTTTTTGCTCATGCTTGCTTTATAAATCTTATCATTACTTTGCGCAATTCTTGGTTGAATCAATACATTTGCCAGTAGTTTTTTGGCGTCTGTTCCATCAGTGTCTTTTTCAGGGGGAGGCGAGGAATAAAACTGCAAACATTATAAACCACTAATCAATAAAGGAAAAAAAATAAACAACGGGTTGCACTCCGAGAGTGCCAGCAAAAGTGAAAACTTGAACATTAACGTTGTGCATTTCTTAATAATATATTTTGGATTGGTTAGGGAATAATTTTGCTCTTATTGCTTTATTTATCAGTATAAAAGTACTATCACTATGTGGTAAAATACAGTATAACACACGCACACTTGTGCAAGCGCCCTGCGCGCGCCGCCGCTTAAACGAAACAGCAGGAGCAGGCATACATTTTCGCCGTGCGGTAGAAAACATCCTCTCCTACGCAATTAAACTTATTGGAAATCCATAGAGATAGCGAGCAGAGGACGACGTATGGCCTTTAATAATGATGATAAACATTACTTTCACAGTTTGTGAAAGATGGGTACGAAGGTTACTTATATTGTTCATCTATTTTCTCCTGGGATGGTTTTTCTCTAGACTAGAAACGCACTAGGATTCGCATTCACTACATTTTGTCAGCTTTATATGGAGTGCGGAGGGTGGGTGAGGTATTCGCTCAAGTTTCAACCTAATGAGTATAGCAATAAAGTTGAAATGATAATGAGTGACGGGCGGAACGAGCGTGAGCAGTGCAGCCCAGTTGTTAATATTCCAATTTCACCTTAATTGCTTGGGCGCTAAGTCTAAAATTATGCAGTTAAATGTTTGGTGTCTCATTTCCACGTATGAACAATTTTTCTTATATCACGACAGAGACGCGCGCTGAATTGTTCTCCTTTAATTAAATCCTCCAAGATTTTCTTCCATGTTTTGATCTAAACGAACGAATTATATTATGTAGGTAATGAACTTCTTTCTCTGTATGGGCCGTCTATTATTACCAAATGCATTAGAGCCAGGAGTGACGACGTGATTTTGGCGGGACCACTTCCTGTTTTTTGGACTAAAGGCATAAATGTCTGTTTCCTAGTTGTAGACGTCATGTCGTACAGGAAGGTGAAGACACTGGCCGAGTACTGCGTGACGAGGAAGTTCGACAACGATTTCCAAATTCATTTAGGTGTTCGTCGTGGAGCAACAACGAATGAATGAATTTTGCGCGCAGACAATGTACAATATTGTGACATAGGTATGTACTCATTAGGTACTCCTTAACTCACCCTGTAAAATTTTGCGGCATCGCGTTGTTTGCATACTGTATTCGAATTAGGTTTATTGACTGACTGAATACCAAAAACTACATTAAAGAACTTTAAGTGATTTGGAATTATTTTGCCGAATTTCCAATTTATTAGCAGCGTAGCCGCCATATTGAGTCTGACATGTCTTGTCTGAAGACAATTCTGACATGATGAGTTTTCAATCAGACAAAAGAGTTGATTTATTTTTTTCTACGAATGAGAAACATAATTATATAGGTAGAGCCGAATCAAACACAATAAACGATCTTGGTGGCTGTGAAATTAGCGGTTTATTACCTACAAGTCTTACCTACGTAGTTTTGTATTCTCTTTGGCTACAAGTTGCGAGTAAGCTTCAGTCAGGATTGGGTTATCCGCATCTTACAGATAACATTACAGGCGCCAAAATGTTTGATTTGATCTATACCTAATTTTAAAAAGATTAGTTGGAATGTATAAAAATTAAACACTAGAATTCGAAGAATGAATCACTGATCGGTTAAAAATAATTTACCTAGGTGGAACATGGTATACTAAACAAGAGGGACTCTCTATACAAGAGGGGGAATTGTCGGAATAAAGGGTGCCCTAGACCGCTGCGATCTATTCATCTACCACTGACGCCTGCTTTTTTAACTTTAATTTAGTGATTGCTGAATTACTAGATCGCAGGCCGCGCTCGCAGTTTTCCAGGAGACCCTTAAAAACAGTGAGTGGGAAAATGGGAACTGGGAAAAATAATCTAGCACTGGCAATGCGCGGTTGCAGCGACTGTAAGCGCGCCAAATTCATGTTTACAATTACAAGATTTTCGGAAAAAATAAAACTAAACTCGCAAGCAAACAGACTGAATAATTCCTGGACTAATACATGCCTTTGTAATAATTATTATTACTGCAGTATGGGTATTATAGGTGTCTTCCAAGGGAAATTAATTCTCAAAGAATAGGAAATTCAAACAATGGTCAATAAAATTTTGTAGTTGTCATCTAACATTTAATAAACTTTTCTAAAATACTAACATATTGACACATCAATTCTATGCAATTACATAAAATAACACACTGATTTTTAAACATTTTCAACTTACTTATTGACACTCTAATACTTTCACATTTATCCTTAACCATTGGCATTATTATATCATTAAGACTATAGTCCGTGGAACATATTGCAGCTGAATAAATTAATTTGCTCACATCTATACCATGATTGTAGTAGTATTTAACTACCATTAGTAGTCCATAAAAATTATAACTTAGGCCTCTGTTGTCTATGTATAAATCTTTATTCAAGCTGTGATTGTTCACAAATGAAATCTGATCCTGGGATAATTTACGAGAGTTTGAATCTAGAAAATCACAAACAGTCTCGAAAGCAAAGGGAACATAGTCTAATTCATTATCGGGTAAGAAGAATCCATATTCTGTTATAAGTTTTAGGTTGTGGCTATCACCGTAACATATAAACACTTCGGAGTATGGCTCAAAACTGTTCTTTGTGTAAATAGTAAAACGAACATCACAAAATAAGTCTCTATTCATGTCTTTAACATTCACATTTTCAATATTGTTACTAACGATTAATTGAGTTTCATTTCGAGCATTCAGACTGTGGTTTATCATATCCAAATATGGGCATAAAGATATTTTTGTGTTGTCAGTTATCAAGTTTAAAACTGTGTTTGAAACATCTTTCAAGTTGATAACTTTGGATAAATCCATAAAAACGCATCTAGTATTCACTGTGAAATATGCCCATTCGTAAATAGATTTTGTAAAAGAATTTTTAAGGGCAACAATCATGCCATCTTGGCTTAGGTTATTCTTTAAAATATCATCAAAAATTGTGTAGGAGGATTCAATGATATCGCTTTGCTTGTGGATCACAGATAGTATATCGGCATCAATGAAGCATTTTATCTCATTTGGCAGGAAATATGGTACTGTGTACTCTTGCGGTAAACTTTCTAGGTACACTGACCATTGTGAATCAACTCGACTCTTCAAATAAGTTAAATAAAATGCCATCAGTGACTGGAATGATATAGTTTGCTTGTACTTTGACAAACATTGAATTTTATTTCTCAAAAAAATGCTACAAAACGGTATATCCATCAAAAGGGTAGTTACATTTATGGTTAAGTTCAGGGGTAAATTCATGAGCTCTTCTCCCGCTCGGATCGTTTTTTTCGTGAGTACTCCGCGGCCCGTGTTGTCGAACACAGCCAGGCCGAGTTTTTCATTGCGTCGTATACCGTTTTTAGCGAGCCAGCGGTTTAATAATATTACATCTTTATCACCATCACAAGCGCAATAGTTTCGCGGTTTCTTTTGACTTCTCTTACGCCGAGTGCGTCCCATTTTCGCCGATCTGTGCAGCAGTTTGTCCACGTAATTGGCTTCATGTGCTTTAATTTATAACAATTCAATTTGTGATTTCTAGTAAAATAATGTTATTTTGTTTCATCGATCGATTAGTTTCTTCGACCTTCAACATTTTTGTTTTGATTGTAAATTACATTGACATTAAATCATTAGTGACATAACATTTAATTTTGAACCTTTTTTTCCCTCGCTTCCTATTGTGTACTTTTGCATTGCAATTCTGTATATTTGCCAAGGTTCACTAAACTTTGATACCCCTTTACTTTACTTTCTACCCCTTGAATTGAACAACCTAATCTATTGAATATGTGTATGGTGACTCTAGCCAGTATTAATAGTTCTGCACAAGAATATGAAAAAATAAAATGGTCCAATAATGATCCTAGCCAAATCAGAGAGCTAAATGCATAAAAAGCTGTTGCCAATTCGTGGAAACAAATAAAGTTAAACTGATGTCAGTGTCAAGTCTTTACAGTTCAGTGTGACCAGAATCAGAGTTTTAATTCTTTCTTGGCATATTTTCTTGACTTCTTCAAATATCATTAATTATTTTTGTAAAAAGTATATTTGCTTTTTCGGTATCTTTGGGTCTATTTGGAAAAACATGTTTTAGAAACGTAGGTATTTGAGTTTATTTTTTTTGTAAAAAGGTATTTTTTGAGTATATTTGGATTATCTACTGACTACAGGGCCCTATTTTATAAAGCTACAAGTTACAATTCTACAGGCAAATTGACATTAATGACGCAGTCTCGACCAATCACGAATGCGGATTCCGTCAATGTTGCCAGTTTTTTACTACAAGTACAAGACTTGTAGCTTTATAAAATAGGGCCCTGATATCGTTCGTTCGTTTCAGCTACACTGCTGTTCATAGGCCTCCCCTAAATATCTCCAATAAGACCGGTTGGTAGTGGTTTGCATCCAGCGCGATCCTGCGGTCTTAATGAGGTCGTCCGTCCACCTTGTGGGTGGTGCGCTTGCCGGTACGTGGTCTCCACTCGAAAACTTTTCGGCCCCATCGCCCCCATCGGTCATCAGTCCTCCGAGCTATGTGCCCTGCCCATTGCCATTTCAACTTTCCAAACCGAACTACAGAGATACTTGAGGGGATTATGTGATCGATCGAGAAAATCTGAGAGAGATGCATTGATTTAATATGGCATGACATTGAGTTAGAAAGATACAAGAAAATTATCTCAATTAGGTGTTGATTGCCGGACTTTCCTGTCAAATTCTTGTCAAAATCCAATACAAATTATATATGACAGTGAAAACCTCTGGGAGTTATTGCCCATAGATATTATTTTGCCACAGTTTAGAACACAAACATTTATGAGTGTTTAGAATAATGTCTCATGTGACAACAATGTTACTTATCAATCTGTTATATTTAGATATCTGTAGGATAACCAAACCCTTAGTAATAAAGGGGGGGTCTTCCTGGTAAAACTTGGTTCCACGCCGGGATTAATAATATTGGTGGTAAATAGTGAAATAATCCGACCAGTTTTTTTATGGAGTTTTGGCAATTTTTGAAATTTTATCTGGTTACACAGTCACAGCTGCCGGCATTCAAAAATCAAAATAACCGCCATCCGTGATCCGCCCGACATCGAAATTATCTTCGTAATTTCTTCAGTGAAACAGTTTATTTACTGTAAATACGAGTTAATAGAAAAAACCGAAAGTTTTCTGTTATCATCAAGTGTTTTTCAGACAGCAAGATGTCTCAACAACAAACCAAAAATTGCATTACACTGAAGGGATCTGCACAAATTATTTGCGAATATCTGAGTGAGTGCTAAGTACTATGATTACTACTATTTTCCTTAACTATTTCCCAACAATGATAGGCGTAACTATTGTTGGCAGTAGCGCGCAGTATCCAGGTAGGGCCCATATTATGTGGATCTTGTAGACGCGAGGTTAAATAAAATACAATAATTTAACCCTTAAATGCATAATAAAAGATTTTTAGCCAAAAAAAATATATTATGTTTCTTTAGAGGTCTAAATTAACTCGAAAAATAATAAAAAAAATCTAAATCAATTAGAACATTTTTTTTTTTTTAAAAATATGCTTGTATCGATTTCGATACACTATGCATTGTTTTTACAAAATAATTAAATTTTATATAACTGAAGAATTATGAAAATGGGTGAAACAATCTTTAGTTTTCTTACAACATAAGTAAATATTGCACTTAGAACATTTAATTATACTAAGTAAATTACACGATGGCATCATACATCGACCACGTGACTCGGTTCTCATGATATTATGATCCACTTGGTCGAGTCTAACTTCAAGAGGTGGCAAAACTTGGATAGGTTTGCCTTTTCGCATTTTGGGTGGTGGTTGATCTTCTTCTCTTATTGCATTGGTACTAGGGCGCCCTCTGGTGTTAACAGGAGTATATTGGCAAAGAGTTTCAGCCAACTCTGATCGGAAGTCTGCAAGGGTCATGATGTTTTTGTGGTTGCCTTTTCTTTCTTCTACTTTTTTGTATAATACCCATGCATTTATTACAGTCAAATCTAGCAGATGATAGAAGATCCTCATGTACCACTTTCTACTCTTCATTCGAATCCTGTATCTCCCTAGAAAGGAATCCATTAGATCTACCCCACCCATGTGCATATTATATTCTTTGATTAACTTCGGGCATGTGATTGGAATCCTCTTCTTTTCTTTTTTATCGAATCGTTCTATATTCTCCACGGGGCATGCTCCAACATATGTCGAAGCTAAGATGACTTGTTTGTTGTCTTTCCAGCTAACTGTTGTCATGTCAATTCCTTCAAAGTTTGTTACGTATTCTTCATATGACCCTCTTGGAACTGAACTCTTCATAACATCCTGCTTGGTTGGCAACTTGCAAGATTTTCCTATTCGGTTTCTTTGAATGGTGCCTAGGGAATGTATACCTTGTTTGGCTAGTGTATACATCAATGGCAAAGATGTATAGTAATTGTCGAAATAGACAATATGATTTCTTTGCCTGGGTACCACACTCAGCAAGTTCATGACTGTTTGTCCCACAACTCCCAAGTTATGTTCGTTTGACAATCCTTCATTAGCTTCTTTCCCAGAGTAAATTATAAACCTATAAGCAAAACCGGCTAAACTGCATAGAACAAACAATTTGAACCCCCATTTATGGGGTTTATTGGGGAGGTATTGTTTCAGAAAATGTCCTACTTTGGTGGCGCACATCTGTTCGTCTATAGATAATCTCTGTTCGATGGTTACGCTGGAGAACTTCTCATTTAAATGGTTTATTACGGGACGTAATTTATGAAGCCTATCATGCTGCGCATGGTCTACTGGTAAATGATCATCATTATTATTGAAGTGCAGTAACTTTCGCATTTTCTCAAATTTATTCACAGCCATTGCTTCTTTGATGTGTCTAAAGCCAAATTTATTGGACCAATACGACCTTGTACTCGGATAATGGTACACAGACATGAATATAAGGATCCCAAAATATTTGCGAAGTTCGCCTACTGTGAATAATTCGGGTCTGTCAGGTTGTTTCTGGACTGCGTAGCGAGTTGATTCAGTAACAATGTTTTCCATAAACTGATCCGTGAAAAAATAGTTAAAAAACTGGTAAGGACTTTGCAATTCCATTATAGATGAAGGTAACTCTTCAGATCCAACGAATTTGACATTATTCTCATCAAATGGAAAAGACTGCTTTTTCCACAGCAAATGCCTCAAATTTATGAGAGATTCAGTAGCTTGTGCTTCCACTCGCTCCGAAGACTGTGCGTCTTGTATAGGCTGCTCATCTTGAACCAATGGAGGGTCTGAAAATTCTTCTAAATTAATCTCTCCCGTAAGCACCTCTTCGTCATCTTCTAATTCAGCTGCCAAGGCTTCTTGAGATGGGTAATAAGGAATATCTTCTCCATCTGACTCTAAATCATCTTCTGATATCTCACCGTTCTCCAACCTCATAAGCATATCTTCTATTTGCCGGTCTACAAAGCAAAAAAAAAGCATTTAACCATACCCAAAAGCGAGTAAAATCAAAACCAAAACCGTTATAAAACAAACTTTTGAATGGGGTGTAGGCGGGAACCAAACGCATGCTGTATCGTTTTCGAGACAAACATAAAAAGCGATATTTACTCAGATAAACACATAAAAGTCGTGCATATTCGATTGTTTTCAAGTAAATGAAGGACTTACCATCCATTTTGTGATTTTTGTTGGCATCAATTCGAATTATTTTCGTTTTCGCAGTTTTATAAAAACTTCAGTTTCAGAGAAACGCGCACTACGTTGACGACTACACCATAGACAAGGAAATTATTCCACAGAAATGACATTGACACCTGACACTTACTTTTTTTTGTTGGGTTTTGAGGCAAAGAAATGTATGAATCTTCAGCCTACGCAGTATTTCAAATAAAAATCCGATAAAAACTATTAGAATGCGATGTATCGATATCGATACAAGATGCATTTAAGGGTTAAGCAGAAAATGTAGATGGTATATTTTCATGATTCGTACAACACGCTGTGAGAAAAATAACAAAAGACTACACATAAGACTAATTTGAAATAAGAACACCATTTAACTAATAAATAGTCTAACTAGCAGAGCATTTAACCTCTTTCAACAACTATGTAACAGTGGTAACAGCTAGGCATGCCTCCTCGTCCTGTACCTTTGACAGCAGTGGTTACCATATTTATCTAGATAAATAAAACCTTAATTAGATAAATGATTGGTCTTGTTTTGTTTTCAAATAGAGTGATAAGTATCTTATCAAAATCAAACGCAGCGCAATTTATCGTTAGTCTAAGCCTATTTCTAATAATAATATTGATTCCAGAGTTCGCAATAAACTCAGTACTCTTCCAAAGAGGACTGTACCCACCAGAAACTTTCAAGGCAGAGCAGCAGTATGGAATCACTCTGTTGATATCTGAAGATGCTCAGATTAAGAACTTTCTTACCAACCTCCTCACACAAAGCGAAGGTAATTTCTCATATTTATATTTTTTTAATGCGAATAAGTCCATGCTTGACCGCCAACTCGCCTGATGATAAGGGACATTGTGGTCGAAGATAATGCATGCAGACTTGAAAGACACCCATTCACTTTGTCTCCTTAAGCTTCAGATTACATCTCTAAGACTATAGGAAAGCTTCTGGGAAATAAGGAAAGCCCTAATATAGGAAGGTCTGTTCCATTACCCTGGCCATACGGAGCAGAAATGTTGAATAAAACTGTCTGTAAAGTCGGTATACGGGCGAAAGTTTTACGTGACAACGACTTTGAGACGAATGAGAGCGAGTGAGAGGCACTTACGTGCCTCTCACTCGCTCTCATTCTCTCACTCGCTCTTTGTAATTGTTTGTAATTGTAATTGCTCGTTGTTTGTAATTATTAGGTGTTAGTAATTACTATTGACAATAACTGATTAAATCTTAAGTAGGGGGTAGTTCGAGAAAAGTGTGAGCGGAGCGTAACGCAGTTTCTTGAAGTGTCACCCGGCAAACCAATTTATAAGACGTTGTCACGTCAAAAAACAGCTAATTCATTTTAGCTATACATAATCCCTTCACACATGCGTACAACTGTAAATCAATCTAGAAGAACAACAAATCATAATCCTACTAATATTATAAACGCAAAAGTTTGTAAGTATGGATGGATAGATGGATGTTTGTTACTCTTTCACATAAAAACTACAGAATGGTTTTGAATAAAACTTTACAATAATGTAGCTTAAACATCAGAATAACAATAGGCTACAATTTATAAAGATAATAAGCCCGATTACAGAGGCGCCAGCGTAATTATATTAGCTAAATAGCATAGTTCTGTTTCTTTTTTACTTTAGGCATTCGATAGAGAGAACGCTTTTTACGTTGCTATTTAATTTACGCTGGCGCCTCTGTAATCGGGCTTATTGTGTGAATTGTCCAAAATATGATGGTAAGTGTCAAGTAAGTAAGAAACATTCGACCATCTGCGAGCTATTTTGGCGTGCGCTGCCAAAACTACTAGAGTTACACATAATTATGTAATATATGATGAAAAAAATATGTAATGTATGATGATGATAAAAATGTATGATGGAAATGTTTATCTTAAATAGTTCTACAAAAAAGCCTGCCACAGTATAACATATATCTATATCTTATGTGTAAGCCATTATAGCCAAAATAGTGAACCATAACTACAATAAAAATTGATAATTTATTTCAAATGCACATTTGGTAGTAATAAATTGATTCCTAAATGAAAATAAGATACTTTTATCGCTTCTGGTATTTAAGTAGATAGTCTTTCATGCTACATCATTTGGACAAATCCTACTAATATTATAAACACAAAAGTTTTTGAGTATGTATGGATATTTGTTACTCTTTCATGCACAAACGGCTGAACCGATTTGGATGAAATTTGGTATGAATGTAGCTTAGACCTTGGATTAACACATAGACTACTTTTTATCTCAGTCTAGCGCGGCAAACACCGTGGGGTGCAGCTAGTATTACATAATACATAGGTAATTCTTATGATAAGGGTGATCAAAAGTAAGTTACCTGAATAGTAGACTTAAGTAGACCTGAAATAAAATTCACAAAACACAAATTAACAGTGCAGGTTCCATCACCCCACCTAAAATATCCTAATCCTATTATTCAATTATATTAGCATTGCTATAACAAAATCACATTTCAATTCCAGAGTGGATCCTAAACAAGAAAGTGAGCAAACTTTCACTCGTAATCCTCAACGTCGCCAACAAAGAAGTCCTAGAATGCTGGGACTTCAACGTACAATACGAAGATGGTGACATAGCATTATCCAAAGAGAAAAACGAAACCGTTGGCAACAAAGACTTGAAGAAAATACAGCAAGAAATCAGAGACGTCATGCTACAAGTGGCTGCGACAATATCATACCTGCCTTTTCTCGATTGTAGATGTTCGTTTGACGTTTTAGTTCATGCTAATACAGACTGTGACGTGCCTGAGAAATGGGCAGAGGCTCAACCCATATCGATAGCAAATGCACAAAATGTACAGTTGAAAACGTTTTCAACGAGTTTACATAAGATGGAGACTGTGGTTAGTTACAAGCTAGTTGATTAGGTTTAGGGTGTAAGTTTTAGTTTTAAGTACATACTTTGTTTAGTTTAAAATACCCAGTATCTCTTTAATAGTTAGTAGACAGGGTTTTTCATAATGGGTGCACCGGTTGTGGCCACTGACCTGGTTGTGGCCATGTAGTGACAAAATTATTGCATAAATGAAAATTATAAACAATGTAATACCATACAAATTGTTTGTGTGAATCGAAATGTTTGAAAATTTCTTTAATAATATTATTTTGACATAAGATTGTCTTTTTAATCTTTTTGAAATTACAGTGGCGTAAAACAGAACGCATTATTATTATTTTTTATAAACAAAAGCAGTGAATTGCTTTAATTATGTATTGTAGCCCAAAGTGTTTTCATTATACTCTAACGCTGACATAGTGTCTGTACCATGATTGTGTTTAAAAGTAGGTGACGAAATTTAATGAGCTTGGACACCATAAATGCCATTCTGCATTATCGACAGACTTATCTACTATTTATAAACTTCCGGACTATGTTTTGAAGGGAATATACGATTTTATATCATCCCTTTATCACTGATTCGAGCCAATTAGAGTGTTTATTAAGGTTGTAGGTATCATATGGCGTTCTAGCGCGTTTTTGACTTGCTGAAAGCGCGTTTTTGCCTAAAGCAGTTGTTAATCAACTTTTACTATGAGAGCATTCCGAATTAGAGAAAATAAAATAACACCTATCCCAAACAAAATAGTATTATATTTGGATTCAACAAAATGTTTTAAACAACTGATTTTTTTTAATTTGAGTTTGGCCCCATAAAAGTTGTTCCAAATAATTGCCTCAATCACCCTTATTTGGCTTTGTACACCCATAAAGTGAATAATTATCTTAAATGTAGAATAGTAGTGAGTTAGGGCCATGTGTCACATGAAGTTATATTACGTGTTCATACATAATTTATAGTGAATTCAGATTAAGTACAGGCAGAAAAATTACTACTTGGGTTACTAAAGTTATGTATAACCCGGTTCATTAAAGAAAGGAATCTAAAATGGCGGCTTGTACTTGCGTTGACAGATAGTACAGTTAGCATAAAAAATTACAAGTCAGTTTTTTTTTCAAATTATTAATAATAAAAACAAGACCGGGTCATAATAATTTCAAACTAGCTTCTACCAGCGGCTTCGCCCGCGTGAAAGTTGAAAATTTGAAAGACACGTGGGGCCATCTATTATCATTAGAACGTTATTGTTGTTTTCATCGGAAACAGTGCCTACTTTTTTTCGGGATGAAGAAGACGCTCCAGATTTTTTTCTTCTTCAAAATATTTGATGACATTATACACAATTTGGCGTGTATCACTGTGTATAATCTTTCCTCGCTTTCGAGGAGACATGATTACTGTCTCCGCACAGTCCACACGTCCAAACAGCGAAACTTGACAAAAAAACAAAACTCAACAACAGTAACACACAGGTAACAACGGAAAAATAACAGAAAACTATAACAAGGAATTATTCCTAATAAGGATCACTGAGCGCGTCAAGACAGCGTGGAAGCAAATCAAGACTAATATTTTTTCTGCTTGCGGTACGCGCGAGTGTGAGTATAGACGGCACTAGTGTGCGAGCGAGAGAACATGATAAGCGCCGCCATTTTAGATTCCTTTCTTTAATGAACCGGGTTATATAAGATTAAGTGCTGTTTTTTTAGTGAAATTATGTGATAATAACATATTGAGAGAACGCTAGAGTACCCATGTTAAAAGTAGGCCTAGGGTTTAGTAAGGTAAGAAGTTCTTTGTGTTCCTGTAAAATCTAACTTAACATGAATGCGCTTACAAATGCTATTCAGTACCTAAAGGCTGAATCATACAAGTCAATGTGAAGTTAGTTGTGCGAAACCAACCAACCAACGCGCAGTTTTATGTGAGCTTTAGTCAGGATTGGATATTGCGCAGCTTGTAGCTAACTTCACATCCGCCAACTTGTATGATTCAGCCTATACATACCTACCTATTAGAGTTGATAGTCAAACTATGGTGCATTCATGTTTCTTATGACTATGACTTAGTCTTCACGCTAATTTAGATATTACATATTATATAGATAACAGGGTTATCTCAGGGCTTGCCTTGATCTAACCGAAAGTGACCCGGAATAAGACCCGGAGTTTAACAAAAAAGTCAGCTGTCCCACCTGCCCCTTTCTTCTATCGTACAGCTAGACAGACGCGACCAAAGCGCCACCCTTTTATGGTGGACATTCCGCGCATTAGAACCAAGTCATACGAACAGCCAGAATGTGGAACGCTTTGCCTGGGTCTGTCTTCCCGCTAAAGTACAATGTGGGCGTCGTCAAATCCCGAGTAAATAGGTATCTTCTAGGTAAGCGTGTTACATCCTAGACCGCATATCTGCTTAACATCAGGCAGTGTGTAGTCAAACGCAAACCTATACGAAATAAAAAAAAGCTGCTCCATACAAAATTGCAAATCAGAATTGACAAAATGTATGTTTTTTGAATTGGCCCCATAGTAAAGTTGTTCATAACGATGTCTGAATCACCTCCTTTCGGCTTAGAACGCCAGTTCTGGATAACCCTGTTTAATATCCCTGTAATTACTGTTTGAGAATTTATAATATTTCTACCGAATTTGAAAACATTTTTGATTTGAATTTTTATTTCATGTGTAGCTATTAGTAGAGGTTTAAAACATAAACTAGGTTAAGAGTACTAAATTGAAGACTAGGCATAATGACTATACAAAAAATCATGATTATAATTAGTCCGTGAGTTAGATTATCAAAAAATATTACAGACATTTTTTTTCTTTTGTTAATCAAACAACAAATGACAAAGATAAACCTTATCAAAGTTTGGGAGTGGGGGTCGTGACGTCACCTCTCTTACAGAAGTCTATACATCTGTATGGCACTTGTGACGTCACGCGAAACTTTGACGGACTAGGAATAGGTATAACTTCATCAATTTTTGTTTAATTGACAAAAGAAAAAACACGTGTCTAATATTTTTTGATAGTCTATCTGACGGACTAAATTACCTATATTTTTTGGTCATCATGCCTTTTGCTAAAATCTCACATGATTAAGTACAATTTCTTGTAATACAAGTGCACAGGGCGAATCAAGGGATCTGTGAAGTTAGCTGTTATCTGTGCGAAACTATCCTTCAATCAATTTGACTGCCTCGGTGGCTCAGTGGTTAGTTACCCTGACTTCTGGATCAAAGACGCGTGGGTACGATCCCCAACCAGGGCAAATATTTATGTGATGAACATAAGTGTTTGCTCTGTGTCTGGGTCTTATTTAGGTACTAACTATATATGCATTTAAAAAATATGTATACAGGGTTATTTCTAATCAATTAGCATCCTTTTAGGGGCTTATTCTGTACATCAAAACTAACAAATTTTGTTCTGCCACTTTTGTCACAACTCAAAAAAAATCAGCTGATCCATACATTTTGTCGAGGGTGAACGATATTTTTCTATGGAACAACAATTTTTTTTTTTGTGTTTTACAAAAGTCGTAGAACAAAAGTTGTTAGTTTTGATGTACAGAATAAGCCCCTAAAAGGATGCTAATTGATTAGAAATAACCCTGTATACATATTTTTTAAATACATATATAGTTAGTACCTAAATAAGACCCAGACACAGAGCAAACACTTATACTCATCACATAAATATTTGCCCTGGGTGGGGATCGTACCCACGCCTCTTTGACCCAGAAGTCAGGCTAACTAACCACTGAGCCCCTAAAAGGATGCTATTTGATTAGAAATAACCTTGTATATAATATATCAGTCTCTGGCAGCCATATCACAAGCTTTGCTTAGTTTGGGGTCAGAGGCCGTGTGTGAAGTGTCTCCTAATATTTTTATGCTCGCACAGCTGTTAAGTGAGCTTCAGTCAGGATTGGGTTATCCGCAGCTTGTAGCTAACTCAACAGCCGCCAAGGAAGTTGACTCAGCCTGTTCTGTAAATATAGATGTAAATAATGTACTTTTTTTGTGTCAGCACTACATTTGTATGGTTTTATTCCTAATTCAAGCGTTTTTTTGTCTATTTTTACTGATTTTTCCCAATAAATTTGTGGAAAATTTAAATACTTTGCCTTTTCATTTTGATGTAGAATAATTATTTTAAATCTTCCCGTTGTTCACGATATGTACTTGTTAGTAAGTTCGTATAGGCCGGGTGGCTAGCCCTAGTGTCAGAGTTTTTAGGCCGCCTGAAGGCCTCTCATGGCTCTTGTACCTGTGAAATGTGCCAACAAAGATTAAACTGTTTGACTGGTTAACACACTAGATAATTTTAGACTAGAATATCATTATACCATCTCATTATGATGTATAGTTCCGAATCATAGAACTCGGCGGTTGTGATGTTAGCTAAAAGCTGCGGGTAGCCCAATCCTCGCTAGCTTCAGTTAGGATTAGGCTATCCTACATCACACCCGCCAACTTGTATGATTCGACCTATACAAGGGTTGGTCCCGTAGTTTTTTTGAAGTGAAACTTGTAATGCGACTTCCAACAAGGTTGCGTTACATCGCTACCATGGAGGAGGAATGAAAGCACTGTTGCGTCGAAGTTTCGGTTTATTACCAGTATTACTACCAATCTTACTACCAGTAGTAAGAACGGTAAATAAATTACCGTTGTTACTACTGCAGTTGAAAGTTGTCACAAGAGTAATCACTTCTTCCGCGCGGAGGGACTCCACTTGCATTTTTATCTATACAGAATACAGCAATACAGAAAATTTTATTCGGGACAAAACAGTTAGGTACACACAAACAAAATACGGAAGCAACTAAAAAGATAACGTAACGTATAACGTATCTTGTAATGATACGTACCTATAAAGCTTTAGTATTGAAGAGGTTGTGTTTTTCTAAGTAAATATGAAAATTAAAAGTGAAAGTTACTTTTTCAATTTGTATATTTTATAACAAAGCTCTTACAAAATAGCAGTTTAAAAGCTACAATAAATAACATCTAACCAGCAAATAATACTGTACAAAACTGTTAATACAACTTAACATAATATCAGAATGTTTGTAGCTATTTTATACACAACTTCGATATCAGGCATAGTTTAAGAAAACTGAAAAAAGTCTAGGAAAGGTTTTGTTTCCCGTGGTAATACGTAATACTGTATCAATACTGTAGGTCGGTATATTATAAACTAGCTGCACTTACTCACGGCTTCGTCCGCGTTATATTTTGATTATTATGACAACCTGTAGTAATTTTTTCTTGTTTATACAAAATCAATTTGAATGCATTTTCAACGCCAGGTCAGGTTGTCACCCGCACAGATGGACAGACAGACGGATGCCAATAAAATCCTATAAAGACTCTTTTTTTATCATTTTGAGACGTGGAAACTCCGAAAATACAAAGAACCTGACAGAAGCAGAAATGAGATTTTAAAAAATGGCGATATCTTAGTAATGGTGATTTTTATGAAAAATTATATATCCAAAATATATTTATTTTGTATAAAATTTTCAATTTTTGAAAAAAATTTAAAATGCTAAAAATTTTCAAGTTTAACCTTTAATAACTTTACTATCTCCCGTGGGTTCGATAGAGACTTTAGTCAGCTTAATTCTAGTGGTGTTTCTAATACTCATGAAAATTCACCACGGTCGGAGTTTTTGTAATTTCAGCACTATTTTTAGGGTTCCGTACCTCAAAAGGAAAAAACGGAACCCTTATAGGATCACTTTGTTGTCCGTCTGTCCGTCTGTCAAGACCCTTTTTCTCAGGAACGCGTGGAGGTATGAAGCTGAAATTTATATCAATTACTCAGGTCTACTGTCCCTTGAAGCTGTGAAAAAATCAAACTTCTAAGCCAACGCAATCAAAAGATACAGCCGTTTATGCCGCAAATTTTGAAACTCGCAAGTACTCGCAAGGGAATCAAAACCTAAAGGGTACTTCCAGTCGACCTAGAATCTTGAAATTTGGCATGAAGCAACGTTTTATAGCACACATAAAGGAAAAATTCCGAAAACCTTAAATTTTTAGTTACATTACAAAATATATATTTTTTAATATAAATATAAACTTATTACTTTTTTTGTCGTAATGAACGAACTTTGTAAACCTTGCAGGTTTGTACGGAACCCTCGGTGCGCGAGTCCTACTCGCACTTGGCCGGTTTTTGTGTCTAATGTCTCTTAAACCGGACTAATATTCATGTACACAATAATGCTAATTGTGTACGAATAAATTATGTTTTTTTATTTATGTTATCTAGTAGGTACCTAGGTAGTATTATATTTGGCGGTAAGATGTGATAATGATATTTTATCTACACTAATGTTGTAACATTCTACTTATGTTTCCAATACTTGACTTATAATGACTACTGTTATAGCGCAGACAACATTTAAGCAATTTCACATGATGTTATAATATCCACATCGATATCGTAAAATCTCATTATAACATCGCGCGCTCGCTCCTGATTGGCCCTGCGCTCTCATTGGTTAGATTTTAATGGCGCCAAGTTCACTGTGACAATACACGTACGCGTGAATTTAATGTTTCGCAATATGTTTTTTATTTTTTTATTTTTATTTTTTATTAGTGAAGATAAAGTAGTGTATGCAACTGCATATAACTTCATTATATGACAGTTGCATAAACTACTATAATGAAAGTAAGTATGTTCGTAAGTATAAACCAGGTAGCTAGCTCTGGTGTCAGAATTTTAAAGCTGCCTGAAAGCCTCTGACATGACAAATGAAAGTTAAAATTATTCTGATCTTGTGACATCCTCCTGAGAGCTATTTTTAGTCTACACATAATTAAAGAGGAAAGAGGTTTATCTCTAAAATATGCCTGATATCGATATGAAGCAAATATCTCTACATTAAGCAATGGCTTGGTTATTGTCTATGAACTCAGTCTATTTTCTTTATAAAATGTTCTATTTCGTATTATTTTGTACTCGCAGTCTTCTATTTATTCGAGTTTTTCTAACAGCTAGGTTTATGAATTTTCTTTCTTCGATGGGACAACTGTAATGCTCCATCCACACTCTTTTCGAGGCGACACGAGCACCGCAGCTTATAACTTCACTTTTTAATAGTCCACTGCAAGACGTAGGCCTACCCACAAAGGGTGATTGGGCTATATCCACCACGCTAGCCCAGTGCGGGTTGGTGGATTTACATACACCATTAAATTTCTTCTACGGACGTATGCAGGTTGCCTCACGATGTTTTCCTTCACCGAAAAGCCAGTGGTGTGAAATTCCGTACATAAATTCCAAGGAATTAATTGGTACGGGACCGGGTTGTGAACCCACGACCTCACGATTGTAAGGCGGGTGTCAGTACCACTAGACCACCACGGGTTCACATCCGCCGACTTGTATAGTAATGATATAGGTACAAGTCGGCGGATGTGAAGTTAGCTACAAGATGCGGTGCTTGCGTTGCCTCGTGGAGAGTGTAGAAGGGACATAACACTACATCGTCACACATAAGTCTCTTGTAGCGACATCTATCCGATCTTTCGGGAAAGTACGGTTATCTGCTTGCCCTGCTAAGCTGAAGGGGGTTGAATCACACCATTATTATGAACAACTTTTACTACGGGGCCAACCCGGAATTAAAAATAAAATCGGCCAAGTGCGAGTCGGACTCGCGCACGAAGGGTTTCATACCGTGTTGGAGCCCTGTTAGCCCCATTTCTCTTGCCATTATTAATAGCGGGCAAAAAAAAAACTCCTAAAAATCACGTTTGTTGTATGGGAGCTCCCCTTAAATATTTATTTTATTCAGTTTTTAGATTTTTAGTATTTGCTGTCATAGCGGCAACGGAAATACACCATCTGTGAAAATTTCAGCTTTCTAGCTATAACTGTTCATGAGATACAGCCTGGAGACAGACAGGCCGACAGACAGACAGCGGAGTCTTAGTAATAGGGTCCCGTTTTTACCCTTTGGGTACGGAACCCTAAAAATAACTGTTCCATACAATCGAATCAACAAAATGTATGAAACAGCTTTCGAGCAAATATTTACAGAGCCACAGTCCCTAAGTGAAAGTAGTAAAAAAATGTCCGAGCGCCGTCATTTGTATACTGACTTAGATATTTACATAATTGCCCGTTTTCTCGAATCTAGACGTTATGTCACCCAATTAATGCTTGTAACTGAGCACATTGGCAAAGCGCGGCGTTGTAGTTGGCTTGCAATCGCCTTAAGATTAACTTAAAAGCCTGCCCACTACGTAGCTTGGGCAGAGTTTTAGTTTGGACACTTTTTTGCACGATTGTGACTATATATATTTGCTCAAAGGAAACAGCTGATGTTTTTTCTTCGAATTCCGTGTTGAGTTCTGAACCCTTAGTAAAAGTTGTTCATAATGATTCCCTGAGTCACCTCCTTTCGGCTTAGTACATTTCTCTGGTACTCTGTTCTGGATAACCCTGTACAGGTATGTCAAAGTTCCATTGTTTGAAGTTTCTAAATTAGAATAGAATTGTGGCGACATGGTGTACTTTTTTGAGTTGCCCCATTCTGGAATAAGCTATTAAGGCATGTATAAATCTTTTTCGATACTTATCCGAAATATCATAGGTATTAGGAACATAATTTGTCGTCCAATTCACTATCATTCAAGCACCATTATCATTAAGATATCATACACGAAATATAATTATACAAAGTAGGCTACTACTGGCCGAATCATTCAACTTGGCGGCTGTCATCTTAGCTATGGGCAAAGAATATATAATAATTGCTATGGGTATCGCCACACAAGTCGGCGTATAAGAAGTTATAGTTCGGCCGTTCAGAGAATGCGTTCCTGACACGTCATCTTGAAAAAATGTTTTTGGCCGATATCTCGGAAACTATGTACCTACTTAAGGGCAAAAAACATCAAGATCATTATTGTAGAAAATAAAATTTCGCATCTTTTGTTTCCAGTAAACTTTTTTGTAAAACTTACCGTTTACGATTTATGGCCCATTTAATGAAATTTCATTAAATGGACCTTAAAACATTAAAATGGTCCATAAATCGTTAACGGTATCTAAGTTTTACAAAAAAGTTTAATGGAAACAAAAGATGCGAAATTTTATTTTCTACAATAATGATCTTAATGTTTTTTGCCCTTAAGTACATAGTTTCCGAGATATCGGCCAAAAACATTTTTTCAAGATGACGTGTCAGGAACGCATTCTCTGAACGGCCGAACTATAACATCACAACCGCCAAGTTGTATGATTCGCCTATACTCTAGATTGTGCGTTTACAGTAACTTTTTTATTATGACGATTTAGTATTCAATTATTTTTAGGTTTTTCAAGTATTGCTGGACACATTTTTTATCTCCTGTACAATTTTTCTAAAGATAAATCTGTAAAAAACGATGGGCAAACGAAAATCTAAAGATGAGTTCATTTCAAGAGCAAATTGAATAACTTTTCACAAATTGGTTGCACTATGGTTAAGTACGGTTACAGTAATTCTTTACAGTTGACAAAGAATATAAAGGAGAATGACCGAAAATGTATGGACTTTGGCCCTATTTATTGGCATATGTTTTGTCCCTAACGGTATTGTTACAAATTTTATGAATTTAGATTTTCACTACTTACCATTAATACTTGGATGGATGTTAATTATAATATATTATGTATCATGCCAGATATATTTCACAACTATAGTTGAGGCATATCTAATTGATAATTTTAATGTATTTTTTAATTTTATATGTATTTATTATCTTTTAGGCACTGAAATATTAGGTAAACCTATGTTCGACAGTGTGGACTATTATAATTATAGGCTGATACAATACGGACAGATTTTTTTTACAATTAAGGAAGATCTGAACCCCTGCCTTCACAAACAACGTTAGTACTAAATAATTGAACCAAATCGCCCATTCTCCTTTAAATTACAATTGTAAAATAATTATCTACAGAAATTCAATAAACATCGTCTTTAACATTGAGCAAAATAAATCATAATTAGCTAACATGGCTCTGAATTTACAGAATATTTCAATTAAGTATGTAATGTGTAGGAATGCTTCGAAATTAGTTTCGTTTTCGACTTGATACCGCTCACCACAGTGGTTCGCCTTTGCCTGTAAAACGAGACAAAATATTAATAAAAAAATTTGTAAAAATATCTTTCATGCATTGTTATTTTGTGCCTAAAATACTGTTATCTCACAACAAATAGTAAGTGCGAAGAAACATGTTTTTTTAGAGAAATGTATATTAAAGACATGCATCTATCATGCATGAAATAGTTAGTAGACACCTGAGAGTGCATAAAAAGCATTAGTAAATAGATATTTGCCCAAAACATGAATTTAAAATGAAAAAATGCATGTAAAAAAATTACATGTGTACGTACACATTTTTTCATTTTCGAAATGAGTGCGGAGTGTTATTACAAGTGCACGACATAAAAAAATAATTTTGAAAATACATACCATTATTTTCCGTTTTTCGTCTCGAATTTTTAAGGATTTAGGAAAGTGCAACTAATACAAAAGAAAACAAAAACAAATTGTCGCCTGACTGTTAATTCCAACACTCATTCTTTTATTGTGATATGATACTTCATTACATTAAATTAAAACGACGTTTGTTTGGCGCCTTAGTATTTGTTGTGAGACTACAAAACTTAGCCTAAGGTGTAATGACTTCGTCCAATTAAAAAATAATATTAAAATTCAACCGTATAATATTAACCGGTAATAAGTCAATCTTAACTGCCAAGAAATAAATCTATCAAACAGCTAAAAAAATTGAGCTAATTTTAACGATGTCATTTTACCTCAGACGTTGAAAATGTCCTAAAATCCTCAAAAAAATAGCCCTCATTCTAATATTATACATAAATAGTGAACATAAAATGAAGGACTTTATACAAACAGAAAAAATACTACAATAATTGTGATCAGATAAAAGTTTCGGTCCCATGGCTAAGTTAGCTGTTAAAAATAAAATATAAAGAATACATAACCACAACCATTCTTCCAAGTAACCACACTCATAAAGTTACATTATAAATTATATCTAGTTAATTAAAAAACTGCTATAATTGACTAGGTGGTATAATCGGACCGGAAAATGGAAAATGTTCCTATCTGCCTTTCTTGCTTTGGAGTTTATTGGAATTAAAATTATTAGTAAAATTAATAAATTATTGAAAAGAATTTAGCAAGATGTTTGGCTAACATTTTTAAAATTTGTGTGTGTAAATCCTTACCCTAATAGATATGTACATAAATGTAAGTCTCTTTATCAGAATATTACATACTACTAGTCATCAAACCTTATAGTTAACATCATTAAAATCGAAATATTACAAAATATTTTAAAATATGTACAACTTTAATATAAAATATTAGGGACATTTGTAACTTGAGACCTTGAAAATAAGATTCAAAAAGTATCGTTCAATTGAATATGGAATTTACTTAAATATTTTTTTGTTGAAATCGAAATCAATCACTTTAAATTTTTCATTGAGAAAGCCAACTACATAATTTAAATTAATAGGAATAGATTTTGGTGATCACTGGATACATTATTTTACAAAATTGATCAGAAGTAAATCTATTAAAAAGCAAATTAAATAATGTTGCAAAATTAACAAATTAATGAAATAAATATGAGTCTCCGATTGTCTACTCAGGATGATAGAGAAACGAGACTCGAAATTAATTATAAAAATATTTTTTTAATTATTTACAAGGGCCGGAGCCGCAACCTTATCTAACGTGAAATAGGTGCCATTTTGCAGTCCTAAATTCACAAAATGCACTGTTTTTCGAAAACAGTTTTGTCTACAGACAGTCGCATTCGTACCACTGTGCTGGCGTCGTGAAAACCGTTCCAAAGCATTCTAAAATTAACCTTTCACGTGCATCGCTTCGCCATCATTATTGTTTCTAAATTTAAACTTGTTATTTTTTAAAAAGGCGATTATTAATATCTACAAAAAAAGAAAATTCGTGTCGAAAGCTTTTCACAGTTTGCCAGCCAGCGTCGGATCGCGAGCTAAAATTTAAAATTGGAACGAGGTGGGTTTATGCGCGGACGCATCGGCCGCTAACAGTAGTAATTGATCGAGAGGCCGAGTTTACACGTGTAGGAATGAGACATACTGCTTCTGTTGGTGGCTTCTTTATTCTCGCACCGCATCCCGTTGAAGCCTTCGGGACATCTGAAAATTGAAAAATAACAATTAAATAAACCTTCAATAAAAAGTAAAACCAGCACAAGACCGCTAAAGGCGTCTGCCCACTATAACGTACCATAAAAAGACAGTGCTAGGAACGTATCAGGCACGGAAAACAACATGACACGCTCTACTATGTCTACTACAACGTAGGCTGTACCATCAACGTAGGTACGTCAATAGGGCTTATTCCACAAATCCCCTTAGATGATCCCCTGCGCAGGGGATAAGTGGATTTTTGTCCATAAATCCCCTGCGGTTTTCCGCAAGGTAGTAGTCGAGAATATCTTGCCGCTGCCTGCTCGCTCCGTGCATGGCACGCGTCGGTGCTAGCCGGTGACGGAGCGGTCTAGTGGCCATAGTCTCATACATTTCAATACAAAGAATATTTTTTTACTAACACGTTCCGAGAACGGTCATAGTATGGTACGTTAATATAGTGAGCAGACACCTTAAAACTTGCGAGTATAGCCAGAGTCCTGCGTACGTGACTCCCAGCTCGTGCCATAGATGTGTGCCAAAGTAAACAGCAGACATTTTCACAAGAGATGAAAAATGCTTTCAAAAAATTCATTTAGAAGAGACCATTCGTATTAGATCTGTAGACAACATACTCGTAAATCTTTAAAGTCTTACCGACTGTCACATCTCTAAAACCATCGAGATTTGATTGATATCAAAATCAGACTTCCAAGGATATCCTTGGAAGTCTGATTTTGAAAGAATATTCTTTAGGTTTCGGTAGGTATTTATAATATCGAGCCCGAATTACGTTTTGTCCTTATAAGCTACATACCTACCTACTATAGATAGATAGATATTTAGGGACATCTTACACACGGCCTCTGATCCCAAACTTAAGCAAAGCTTGTGATATGGTTGCCAGAGACTGATAAACTACTTAGGTATACATATTTTTAAAAACATACTTACGTCTTAAATAAATAGTAACTAAATAACACCCAGACACAGAGCAAGCACCTATGTTCATCACATAAATACTTGCCCTAGGTGGGGATCGAACCCACGCCTCTTTGGCCCAGAAATTAGGGTTACTAACCACTAACCCACCGAGGTAGTCCTAGAGGACTACTATGGTTCCTTCATAAATCAAATTTTATTCGCATTATAACTAATGCGCTTCGCTACTCGCTTTAAACCTATTGTCACGATACTTCAGACGAGGTAGGTCAGTCTTTTATTGTTCTTCAATTCAATTCTTTTTTATTGATATAAAACTAAGTAACATGACAGTGTTTAATACTAAAGCTTTACTTATTATTAATTTAATTTACCTACTTTAATTATCTATGACATACACATTTAAAAAAGAACAGCGGCGTAAAACTAAGACTAAGAAATAATTTAAAGCAAATTATTATAACAATGTTTTAGGTACACATTAGGATCAGGATATACTTAATATACAACGAAAAAACATTTATATGACAATAGAGTGTATCTCACTGTACACAAGCGAATATTTTGCAAATGCTTGCCATTTTTATCGGCAAATATATCGACTTGTGCTTGCTTGTTGAGAAAGATGAGCCCCCTTTTTTGGATGACTACTTATTCTGTTTCTTTGCACTTTTAGTATGATACTCCAGAGGCTTTCATTTGGTTTTAACTACATAAAATATCAACTTACTTGCAAGCTTGCTCCTGCACAAGCTCAAAGTATAGGCAAGTGCCTCCGTTGAGGCAGAAAGACGACATTGGACACGGCGATCCACTAATTGCTGAAATTAAAAATACATCTTCATTAGACAAAAGCTGGATTATTGGTAAACGTGTATTTGCTATGGAAAACTTTGATAACAAAATCCATTAGAAACAAAATTATGAGGAAGTTAAAAATTGTTATAGATAGAGCGACTTCTAGCATATTTTCAAAATATTGTCCCATAGAAACACTTTCAATAGTGTTAAATGGGGCTACAGTCATATCTTCAAATCCTTCTATGCAACTTAAAGTTATAAAGCTATGTATTCACTGAGCAACAATTTTTTATAAACTCTGTATCAGAAACAAAATCTACGTGTTTCCGAAACAAAAGATAATGTTTCAGAGACAATTATTTTGTTTCTGTAAACACTACTGTGTGGAACATGGAAACTAATCAGTTCCGGGAAACATCTACCTACGTAATGTTTCAGAAACTGTATTCGAAACATTGTTGTTCAGTGAATATATGGCTTAAAGCTTGCCTTTATCTAGTTAGATCATCATTGTTTGGGATCAAGGATTGTAGGATGCCATTAGCTAACACAGACCTTCCAAAAAATCTGAGTAGGTATCTGTCCACTTTCTTGGTGGATATCGTAACGATTGCAGATGCTTTGCTTAGTCTATGTATAGTTCTTTGATATCTTTTCGGCCTAAACAATTAGTAGGTATATAATTAGTATCTAATAGCCCAGCGGATTGGAAAGTTGAAATAGCAGTGGGCAGGGCACATAGCACAGAGAACTGATGACCGATGGGTCGAAAAGTTCTTGAGTGGAGACCACGTATCGGCAAGTGTAGCGTAAGACGTCCACCCACAAGCTGGACGGATGACCGCAGGTTGCGAGCGCTGGATGCGAGCTCCCAACCGGTCTTGTTAGAGATCTATAAGGGAGGCCTATGTCCAGCAGTGGATGTCCTATGGCTGATCTATTTAGTATCATTCATAAATGGAACTAGTGTTGTAAAATATTAACAGTAGTTCCATCATGGAACTGATAATGGTGCTAGTGGCGACGAACCGCCGGAGAGGTAAACTAATTGTATCAAAGTAAGTAATCACCCACAGCTATTGCATATTAAACACCTTACGGAAACGGTCTCGACACAAGTACCTAACCGATTCCATCGCCCAGCATTGTTTACATTCGGTTCCTCGAAGCGAGCAGTTCCCAGCAGGCTTGCAGTACCACGATAATGGTATCTAACAGTATCCCGTCTTCATACAAACGGTCGGAACGCGAATCATACCTACGCGCTTCGGAGTTCGGTATACACTCGGTACACAACGGTCGCAGGGGCGCGCCGCAGTGACGAACGAACGAGTGGGTTTGTATCAATGAGAATGTTTATTTTCAAATGGGTTTGCGTTTGACTACATACTGCCTGATGTTAAGCAGAAATGCGGTCTAGGTTGTAACACGCTTACCTAGAAAATACCTATTTACTCGGGATTTGAAGACACCTACATTGTACTTTAGCGGGAAGACAGAATCAGGCAAAACGTTCCACATTCTGGCAGTTCGTATGAGGAATGTGGACTCGAAACGCTTGGTTCTAACGCGCGGAATGTACACCATAAAAGGGTGGCGCTTTGGTCGCGTCTGTCTAGCCGTACGATAGAACAAAGAAAGCAACAGATGGGACCAGATTGTGCAACTCCTGGGCGCACTCTCCGAAATGTCCGATAGAAGGCTGATAGACACGCCACGCTACGTCGATGCTCGAGACTGCAGCTTCGACTCAGTCAAGGTTTCGTTGCCTATCAGCCTCCTGGCTCGCCCTTCAATGGACTCTAAAGCCTTCAGCTCGTATTTGGCAGAGCCATCCCAAAGGTGAGAGCAGTATTCCATGCAAGACCTGACTAGCGTTTTATAAAGACTAAGCAGTTGCTCAGGGGTGAAATACCGTCATACGCATACTCATTTATTGATACATTTTAGTTCACGTCATATAATTACATCAAATAATAATTTAATAATTTTTAATACAATATAAATTCGATTATGCTCATTCAAAATGAAAACTAAAATAATTTAATTAAATTATACAAATCATTTTAATTACTATTGCAGAAAATAGTAATAATATAAAATTAATCACATAGGTAATTATAAAGCTTCATACTAACAGTATGTGGTTACTTTTAGCGTCATGAATTCTTTTTCTATATCATAGAACGCCTGGCTGACAAGCCACCGCTTTAGTCTTGCCTTGTATATGGTCAAGTTAGATGCTTCAATGACATTTCGGGGAAGTCTGATAAAGATCATAGTACCCATGACATGGGTGAACTTGGCGGACCTCGTCAGCGTTCGTTTCACAGGTAAGAGCCTATTCCTGTGACGAGTAGTACGCTGTTGGGATTCATATAGTGCTTGCCCCATCACTTTGTATGATTCAAGGTTAATTCTCACATAAATAGCCACCTGCATTATCACTATAGATGGTAGCGTAAGTATATTCAGCGAAATGAAGAAAGGTTTAGCTGATTCGTCAGTCGGGATGCGTGCTATTATGCGGACGGCTCGCTTTTGGCAAACAACGTCTCACTGAGCATTCGATTTACTTACCAGACGGGCAGCCCTAGTACCTGACACGTTCTGTAGTATTATTTATTTCAAGGACAGGCCCGTGTCAGTATACTGTTAGATACCATTACCGTGTCAGTACGAACGGGACAGAACAATGATATGACATCAATTGATATCGTGTTTACAGAGCCAATCGCCCCAGATAGAGGTAAATGAGCTGTTATGCCCTGAGCAGACGGCAGACTTTTTTTTGTTGGAAATAGAACGTTTATGTGAAAGACTCGATACGGTAAACAAAAGATTTGAATTAGACTTGGAGGATTTAGTTAAATCCTTCAAAATAGTAAAAGATTGATATACAGATGAACTAAGTACGGCAAGCTGCTTAACTAGAGTAAGGATATGAAATCTTATAGCCGAGATACCTAAATAAACAATTTTGCCTACACTAAAAATGAAAGCAGAGGAAAATTGAAGAAATAGATGCTATGATAAGATAAGATAAGATAACTTTATTTTTATTAATGGAACCTTATACTATTACAAAAAATATTGCATAATATTGATCCATAATATACTCGTCCGGTTTACATAACATTTTTTTTTTCACATTTTACTAATATTATTATTTTTACAAGATACACAAATGCCGTATCATTTAAAAAATCATGACATGATAGGTAATATACTGCATTTTACGCATGTGGAGATCTTTTCCAGACAACGTGACTTTTGTAATCCTATAAGACATAGATGCACTAAAATCTAAGAGTGACATACGCTATTGCATTAGGCTAAGCCTGTAATAATAGCAGTATTTGTTATAAATAAATAAAAAAATAATAAAAAAAAAAAACTTTAGATTCTTTAGAATGGAGATAATTTATAGCATCGATATAGTTGGGATTTATTAACTACAATAAGATACAATAACTACTTTATATGCTAAAACTACCTCCACTACTACATACAAAGCAATTGGATCATCCACAGACCCTTAAAGGTCTACAAAGTAGGTGTCATAAAGCCAAAAGCTACGCACTCCACTCTGCGTTGCAAAGTTGATCAAAATGTTAGGAAACGAAGTCCATGAGACAACATAATGTTTCTTATAATTTCCTACAAATCATCCACCAACATTTTGCATTGTAAATTGTACTCTCTTGAAGCAGACTCGTTTGCGCTAGCTATAATACAAGTGTAAACAGATTCGCAGCCATTGGACGTAGAAGCGGGTTAATGGTAGTCGTTAACGCTGATTTGGGAGCACTGCTGACGAAAATATATGATAAGGAGGATCTAATTAATGGCCATGATGAAAAGGAAAAATTGAGATCGCTACAGGAAATTGACTAAAGACAAGTCAGACTGATTGATGGGTAACAGTTAGCAGCATATTTGAGTAAACTGTAAGTGGATTGTTGATGATGGTTTTATGTGGGGGTTTCAATGAGATCAATACTGTCAAATTGACTGTGACTAACATGACATTTTTATTTTTCGGAAGAAGTGTGCAGAGATCCAACGGCATGTACCTATCTAAACTTAGCAAAGTTCTACTCTTAGAGTGCTTATTCACGGCAATTTGTTTCGCGGTGGTGTACCTATGCGCGAGCAATTTACGCCGGATGCATGTCCGTTTCCCCTCGGCGCGACGTACACCGGTCCGGTGGCGTCCGAGAAGTAAGTTCGTATAGGCCGGGTTGCTAACCCTGATGTCAGAGTTTTTAGGCCACCTTAAACGGTTAAATCAACCTTTAATTTAACACTTCATCCGAGCCACGGTAGTGCTTGGAAAATGCCACCCGCGGTCACCCATCGAAATACTGACCGTGCGGAATGTTGCTTAATTTCAGTGATCGCTGACAATCACCCAGTCAAACTTCCGAGAAGTGAACACTCACGTTCTTGGTTGGGGATAGTAATTGTCAGCGCGACTGCGCTGGCGGTCGCGACAGCCGGGGCGTGCCTTGCACCCACCCTGTACTAGCACAGCACGTACGCTACAGTCTCCAACTCTCGCCTTATCACTGATCAGAGAAGTGAACAATCACGGTCTGGGTCGGGGATGGTGACTGCTGGCGGGTCGACCGCGCCCTGCGCTCTGTACTCGAACGGTACAGTCTCTAACCCTAGCATGCCTTATCAAGTTATCACTAACTACCAGGGAAGTGAGCACTCACGGTCTGGGTCGGGGACGGTGGTCGTGGGCGCGACCACGCTCACGTTGGCGGTCGCGATGGCCGGAGGGCCGACCGCGCCCTGCGCTCTGCACTCGTACGTCGCAGAGTCTTCGCTCCTCGCATGCCTTATCACTAACACCGAGCGCCTTCTGGAATCAAAACGATATTGGATTACACACAACCATAAGACTTTACAATACAACAATACTTTATTGACACCAACACAGGAAAACATAACAGAAGAAACAAAGACAGAAAAAGGCACACAAGGCGGTCTTATCGCTAAAAGCGATTTCTTCCAGACAACCTCCTTTGGATGTAAGGAAACGTATAGATGACAAAGACCTTCCGAGTTCCCAACAGTGCCCAGCGAATTAGCAAGTTGAAGTGGCAGTGGGCAGGGTACAGATCGTAGAATGGTCAATGGGGCTGTAAAGTTCTGTAACAGAGACTGCGTACCGACAAGCGGAACGTAGGACGTCTCCCGAAAAGGTGGAAGATCAAGACCGCAAGAACATGCTTAATGCAAATCATTTCCAACCGGTGTTATTGGAAATCCATAGAGGAGGTCAATGTCTGGCAGTGGACGGCAAACGGCTGACAATGGTGATGATGTTATGACATAGCAATAATAATACTTCAGTGTATTAACAAGATATAATGGTAGAATGAACGGGAACATAGCACTCAGAACTAATGGCTGAAGGGATCACAAAGTTTACCTATGCATGAGATCAAGTAGGCACTTACAAATGCAGCCTAGAACGACGAAAGTGGAAGAGTTGGTTAAATAAATTATTTCCTTGTACCTATGTGCCTGAAACTGTCTTTTCAGGTTCTGCTCTACAGTTTAGCTAAAATATCTGCTGAGTGTCTTATCTACTGAATGCATTACTTTCCACCACGAAAAACTCTCTGCCCACTCTCACGGATTTTGAGTTAAAAATTGCCTGCGATTATTCCGTGACATCCATTGAGTCATTGGATGTTCGATAATCTCTTTTAAAACGTATAAATTCATTTTAATATGTAAACATCTATAAATACTTTGTTTGAAACTCGCAGCTAATTTACTGGCAGAGAAATCCGAGGAAAAGTCTATATCTTTAGAAACAAAGTACAACAATATTAGTACATTGTTCACCGAGAGGAGAAAGTGACCGATTACGGCCGAGGGTGTCGTTTAAAACACCCGAGATCGGGAATCGCACTTTCTCTCGAGTGATACATAGTGCTTTATACTACACCTACGAGGAAAATAAAAAACGAAATCTTTACTAATTGAAATTTATATTGAAATTGTTGCAGTTAGTGAAGCTTAATGTAACACTTGAAAATGGCGCCAATGGCGTCTGCAATTTTCACATGTTCTTTTTTCAAATTGTTTGACACCATCCGACACACAGCTAGTGGCCAGTGTCATTTTGCGAACTTGGAGATAAAAACTCACTTTAAAAACTTTTTGGCTTTTGATATTTAGGTTACCAGTGCATAGTCTTACCCAAAATTAAAAAAGAAAAACCACGTGAGAAATGGATTTTCATACACTTTTCTCTCCCGCTCAGATGCGTTTTCTCCCCGCATATTTGTTCGATATGCAATGACGTACTTTCTACCGTAAATTTGATAAAGTATCAAGGTACTTTCCGAGCAGGTGTAGTATAAAATAATTTTCTCACCCTATTCAGATATACCTTTTTCAGGTGGAGTTGGTAAAACGTAAACATTTGCTGTGCGCTCATATGTCATCATTCATCATCATTATTTTCTTTGGTCATTCACTGGGTACTTTTCTAATCTTTTATAGTTTCCATTCATTTGGATTACAAAAACTGCAAGTGGAGTCCCTCCGCGCGGCAGAAGTGAAACTTCGACGCAACAGTACTTTCATACCCCTCCATGGTAGCGTTAAACGGTTAACGCAACCTTGTTGGAAGTCGCATTAGAAGTTTCATTACAACAGTATCTTTCTTAACAGCGTCGTATAATACCTAATCATATCATATGCAATGATCTATAACATAAACATATTTTTTTTATTATCCATATAACACGTCATGAGCAGAACAAGTTAATGTATTTCAATATAAATTTTATGCAACCTGGATTTTGCACTAGGCTAGCCTATTCTACTTATTCATATAACTTAAAGGTATCAAATAGTCAGCTACTCAATTATTGGATATTGCAATGTGCTGTGCATGTAGTATCTAAAAGCAGAATTAAAAGAGCGTGTAATTAAGACATTAAACAGTATTCACCGTCATTGATGACGGTACTCGACTTGGACCAAAATAAAAAGTTATCAAAGTGTCAGTAGAAGCGATTGCACGGTTGATCAGTCGAATCTTAAATCGACCGAAACGTCTTGCCAATTGCATCTTGAGTAATGGCAATTCGCAACAATGCTTCCAAAATTAGACTTGAGCAAAGTATGTCGCGAAAAAAACAAGTATTTTCGAGCCCCATCAATCTAAAGAATGTACCATTAAGAACTTTTTAGTAGCTGACGCAAAGTCTGATTCTTCAATTTGGAGAATTGGTTGGAAAATTAGTGTTTGTAGTTTTATCGACATGAAAATATATGTATAGAAGGTACCTATATTACTTTTTATGTTTAACGTTGACTGACCCTGATGTATTGATCGCAGAAAATCATCTTCCGCAACCTTTTCAGTTTTCGATCCCACTTCTTACAGATCCTTACTGTACACTTTTATTGGTCTGGCGAACTACACTCCGCTTATAACTACAGAGTGGAAGATTACATCCAAGCTTAACTAAATAACAAACCTAGATAGGTAAATAAATAGACGAGGATAGCTTTAGCAGCGAGGCTGTAGGAATCAGTACTCAGTGAGTGACTAAATAAATAAAAATAAATAAATAAATATTTGGGGACATCTTAAACACGGCCTCTGACCCCAAACTAAGCAAAGCTTTTGATATGGATGCCAGAGACTGAAAAACTACTTTTACATATTTATAAATACATACTTATAAAGATAGTAACTAACTAAATAACACCCAGACACAGTATGTTCATCACACAAATACTTGCCCTGGGTGGGGATCGAACCCACGCCTCTAGTTAGTGACCCTATCTTCTGGGTCAACCCAGAAGCTAGGGTCACTAACCACTGAGCCACCGAGGCAGTCAAATACTAATTTGTAGAGATTGCTCGTCAGGTAACCTCTGAAGTGTCTTGCCACTTTACTACATGATGATTCCTTATATTAGAATCCTGAGTTTATTATTGTGATTGCCACTACATCAGATGTGTCGTTTCAAGAAGCCAATTCTTGGACATTCCTCGCTTCTAAAGACCTTCACCCATCACTGTCCTCAAAGTTCTGAGTATTAACCTCAACAAATCCCAGAATCGATTCAATTTGATCGATATAGTGCATCACGGTTTTTATAGACCATCTGGCTGAAGAGTGAAGTCACGCCGACCCTTGCCAGGTCGGTCATTGACGCAGTCTGGTGTCGCGATTAGCGCAATAATCTGTTTGCACTAATTAAAGCAATGAACGCTGATGTAAGGACCATAAACGTACGGCTCGTTTGCTTTGGATCTTCTTCACACTTTGCTATAATCAAAGGCAGATGGTCATCAAATACTTGTTTGGCCAAATTCTAAACGTGTCATAAGCTAAGTTTGCCGAAATACGTAATTCGTCAAATCCTTTATTAACCATATCCTACGCAAGTCAAAAACTAGATCTACCATTTTTGAGATTTGTCAAGTCAATGACTACAAACCTAGCATACCTTTTAAAGCTCAGACCGACCGCTATCAGAGCATCGTCAATTGTCTTTCTCTGGTTTCGTTCTCTATCGCATACTCTTAACGTCTTTTTCTCTCAAATGCAGCTGAATGTGAAAGTTTTACAGTTAACGCTGCAATCATCATTGTAATATTTAGATGATCCACTGTTGCTGCTGGGATATTGAAGCAGTAGAGCCTAAACTTCTTTTTGCATCATTTACTTCGAAGTTTCGTTAATGAATAAGTAGTTGTTCATTTTTTGTGGTCGCTCTTGTGTTCTGTCAATCTAGTTTGTATCCCCACTTGTATAATTATATACCTACCTACCACATGTTCTGTATGACTTGTTTTCTTGTAGCATCATCTGAAGAGGCTTTTTTACAATCTAAACGGTTTGAACTAGTCTTGTTGAATATCAAGATCAATCAATTGAGGCCTAATGATTGGACTTTGCCCGTTTATGATGAGCGTCCTTCAGACATCCTGCTGTTGCACTGACGTCAGGCTGATTGAATTCACCTACATTGTCCTAGTCTTGTTAAAACTATGTTATGTGATAAAATTTGACGAGTTGTTGACCTTCTTATCTTCGTATACCTAAGTCTGCCTTCAAAGCTCGATTCTTTCTGGGTTCGATATTCTACATACTCGCTACCAGTTATGTTTGAAAGACGAATTTGAATATTGAGTGTCAGTTTTCGTCTCTTTACTCTTGTGCCATATATGGTCTTATAGTTCATATAGTTCTTTAATTCGACAAATGGGTGTCAGAGACACACTTTTGAATAGTCAATAGTATAATCTGGCCATAAGGATCTGGTGCGCAGCATTTGCACAGATTGAAACAGTAGGTACGTACAGGTCGTCTTGTATTAAGTACGTGATAGATATACCCGTGGGAGCTAGCCTTGCGTCTTCTGCACCGGCTGATACAGTACAGTACAGCGACGCCATTATAAGTGCATTACCTGAAGTTTTGGAGCAGGCAATCACGCTACCTGCGCTGATAGCCGCGCACTAGCCACTACAGCCATTCGCGGCTGCTTGATGACGTTGTCCTCACCGATTGGTACGGTACAGTATTGACTTTAGAAGTACAGTCCTTGTACTAGGTGGTACGCGGCGAGGGCCGCGCGCTGGCCTTACATTCTAGCCGCGGCTTCCGCACAGACTGATAGAGTACAGTAACGACATTAGAAGTGCATTACCTGAAGCTTTGCACCCGGAACCTCCGTAGCGCGATATCGGCGACGGGCCGGCCGTCCTTGTACCAGGCTATCCGCGGCGGGGGCCGCGCGCTGGCCTTACATTCGAGCCGCACGCGGCTTCCGCGCGTCGTCCGCACGGACTGCATTTGTTCCACGCGCGCTGGACTACCTGGGGACAAGGGTAGCTATTAGAAATCTCCATCTATTGTACAAACTTTTGTGGTGCATCATTAGCATTCTTACAGATGTAGATCATTGTTTTGAATAAGACTTGCTTTAGGATGCAAAATAAACGGAGCCTGTTGTGATATTTTCGCGAATTTAGACTTGATTGCGAAGTACCTAAAAGTTATTTAAAAATATGACCGTAGATACCTCTGTAATACCTATCACAAGTATGTCAAACAGTATTAAATATTGTTCCAACCGTAATATATCGTAATGTCCGAATGTTATTTCATACTAGGCGAATTTTAAAAACACGTAAGTACGAGTGTCGTTTTGATGATCCTTTGATTCTGGAATTTGGCTTTCTTAGTACAGAACAAAATTAAGAAAAAAAGAGAGAAATTGCACATAACCCAATACTAAATGAATCAACGACTTTTTAAGCATTCGCACGTGAATATATGAAGGTGATTATTTCAATTAGGGCAACCTGTTTTCATGATTCAGAAAATATTTCAAAGGCTTACAAATCGCTTTCTAAAACTATACAAACAAACAATAATTGTGCCAATTAACTGTTGCCAAAGACACATCAATCTTCTAGAAATAGCGTGGAAAAGCTTCGAGCTCACGATGTTTTCAAACGAGGAATATCTCCAGCAAAAACGCGGGAAAGTACGTTTCGGATTCCACATCGGTAACACTTAAAAACGCGTCGCCTTCAAAAGTCCCGGACTAAAAATAAGCTCCTGTCATTAGGCCAATGGCCTTATTATTTTGTGTGACGAGTAACATATGTAAGAACAGAAATAACGAGTATTATCTAAACGGGAGTCATTCGTTTGGACAACATCCTATCCTCGGGCGACGAAAAAAAAAATTGGCCACGATTCAGTGTGTAGAAAAAAAGAAACGTTTGTAGTAAATCATTTACTATGTCTTTAGGATGTGTCATTCCTAATGTCTGGTCAGAAATATCGAGTAGGTTGCGTAACTCTACGCTAAGATATTTCGTGCCTGTTATTTTTTATGTTAATTCTTCCATTTCAGTGACGATAACTTTATAGGAGTAGGTTTGGGAAGCGACTCAATTAATCTGGAGGCAGACAGACACGGCGTCGGTGTGTGGTCAAGCAGAAACTTGGCAACGAGCCTTTTGGTAAACAATGAAAGTGCCAATTTTACTGAAGAGAGAGCTTCCGACATGGAAATTTGGTCTGAATGAGCTTCGAGGTTGTTGTCCTTTGCTCAAAGTAGTCTCGAAGCAGTCATCTATTTTAAACTAAACGAATATTGTGTTAATAGTGTTTCATTTAAAGTTAAACACGTGTGAAAGTTTCAGAAGATGAAGAACCGATGACCTAATGAAATTCTTCAGCAACACACAATCAACCGCACAGTTACGACTGTATTACATATAAACAAATAACTCGAATGTTTGCACGCTCTCACCTCAATGGGCTATCCGTCTTACGTAACCCGCTGAAAGTCCGCCACGGATCGCCCACGACTGCAATAGATCTACTTCAGAGCACTTAGCAGTCTGTTGAACCCGATATCCTCGGTTTTATGAGCTCCTGGTATTGCTGACGTCTTTTATTGAGGCTTTCACGCCCACCTACAGTCTCATTCATGGATTAAGTAGGTCGATCAGTGAGGAATCCTATACCAATTTTTTTCTTAAGAATGTTGTGCGTGGGTGTCCCCTTAGGGAATATTGCGTCAGTATTGCAGACATCAAAGAGATTTTCAACGCATATTTACCGAGCTCTAACTAATCCATGTTTTTCTTTCTATCTGAAATAAATCTATGAAAAACGTCAATGATTTATGTAGAAACTGAAGATAAAACGTGAAACTGTATCTAACTAGATAGTAGGCGACTCGATCCATTCAACGATGACGCTTTTCAGGAAGTTCAATGACCATGATCAGCTGTTATTGAAGCAAGGACCGTAGCGAAACTGTCACATGAATGGAGTTGACGAAGGATTGGTACGTCCTTGCCAATTCCATCTACACGTTTAGTCATTGCACCACAATAGCTGGCTATACCTAAGCTAGATACTTTAGTCATTTGACGATAAAAATAGTCGAGTCAAGAAACTTACAGAACAAAATCTATCTATACTAGCCTTCGCGTTTACACTAAGCTACTGTTCCATCAGCTACAAGAAACATTCTGCATTAATATTGACACTAGTTACAGTTCGGCCGTTCAGAGAATGCGTTCCTGACACGTCATCTTGAAAAAATGTCTTGAAAAAGATACGAAATTTTAATTTCTACAATAATGATCTTAATGTTTTAAGTACATAGTTTCCGAGATATCGGCCAAAAACATTTTTTCAAGATGACGTGTCAGGAACGCATTCTCTGAACGGCCAAACTATGGCTTCTACAGAATGAGCTGATGCAGCGACAGTGGTGACGGCATCAGCAGTGAAAACACGAGTGTCTTATTTACATACTAGTACTGTCTACTTTTCTATTCATACCCTTGTCGAAAAGGGCAAAACGTAAACGTAGCATTATGATTGGTTTACATAATTTAGGTTCTGCAATCGAATCCAGCTTTGGAATGCAACTGAAATTTCGCATAACCGCCTTACATCGTGTACAAAATTCGAATATTTCGCTCGAATTGTATACATTCATTATTGATTTATCAAAAACGGCTCAGCCGATTTCTGTAAAATTTAAATGGGACCACCTTCGAGGGAGTAGGTACCCTTACCTTACCCTTATACCCTTTCGAACTAAAAGAGTATTTTTCGATTCGATTCACAATTGGCGAAATGATCGATGTTCATCGTGTACAAAATTGGGATATTTCGCTCAAATTGCTTATATTATCGTTGGTTTTCAAAAACGGCTGAGCCGATTTCTGTATAATTTAAATGGGACCACCTTGGAAGTATTTCCTTTCGAACCAAAAAAGATTTTTTCGATTCGGTTCACAATTGGCGAAATTATCGATAAAAAAAAACATACACAGGAACATAGAACCTCCTTCTTTTTGGAAAATGTTATGAAAATCTTTCGAAAGATGTAGGTAGGTAGTGAAATCCTATGACTGAAAGTTATTGCCAATTTTCTCCGCCCCCGTGACGTTACGGAGAACAAACGAAATATGGCAAATGGAGTTTTATGAATGAACCGTGACGCAAGCTCCAGGGTTTAACGATGTGGTTGATGAAGGACTTGCCCTTGGCTTGCCAAATGCCGTCACGATAGACTGCCGCTATGAATGGAACCGAGGAGTGGGCTGTTGAATGGAGCCGAAATTTAGGCTGATGCGAATGAATGATTTGACGTCGGACTGTGAACCATATTATAAACTTTATTAACATACTAGTTCTTGCCCGCGGCTTCACCTGCATTATATTTCGAGGCCCTACCTTACCACCCTTAATAAAGGAGGTAGAAAATAAAAAAAAAAACAAGAAAATCGATTTGACATTTGTTCGATTCGACAGTTCTTTTTTGACATTTCTTGGAGCGCACGCTAGAATAGCTCGCAGATGACAGAATTTTTCCTACTTAACACTTATTGTTATGACATGGAAAATTTACGCAATATCATTATAATTCACAGCCTATGTGTAATTCTGATATATAAACTATAATATAATTGCAAAGTTTCATCTCAATCCGTTCAGTAGTTTTTGCGTGAAAGAGTAACAAACATCCATCCATCCATCCATCCTTACAAACTTTCACGTTTATAATATTAGTAGGATTTAGCTAAAGGCTGTGGGAATGAGAGGAATTACTGAAATCGTACGTGACCTGAGAGGATGCTTAATCTGAAATAATGTAACCGTTGGGTTGAGGCTTATCAACGCAAATAATATGTGAATAATATAGGATTAGCTAAATTGATTGAGGTGAATGTTCGCTTAAGAAGTGGATTTGAATAATTACGAAGTCACATTTATTTTGGGTGTATTTTTGTGTTCAAAGAGCTCATGTTTCCAAAGTATTAGTACGATTGAGATAGTGATTTTCACTAAATAAAGTTTATGATAAGATAATGTTTTCCAATTCAATCAAATCTCATTTCAATACTGGAAGAAAATATTGTACATCACACTGTCTTAATTAAGCGTCAATTACCTGCGAATTTCATGCATTTCAGCGGTGTCTTTTATTATCATTCGTCAATCTTTATCAGCCGTAGGACGTCCGCTGCTGGTCACAGGCCGCCCCCCTTTGGGTTCTTAATAAGACCATGCAATTGGAAAAGGCATTCAGCGCGTTCCTGCAGTCAGTCGACCCAGTCTGTTGTCGTCCTACACTGCGCTTGCCGGTACGTGGTTCGAGAACTCACCCCATCAGCCATCCGTTTTTAAGGGTTCCCTATCTCAAAAGGAAAAAACGAAACCCTTAGAGGATCACTTTGTTGTCCGTCTGTCCGTGTGTCAAGGCCCTTTATCTCGAGAACGCGTAAAGTTAACGAATTGAAATTTAAACCATACATATACATACGTATATCTAGGGCCTCTTGCAGTTGTGAAATAATCATACTTCTCAGTTAACGTAGAAAAAAGTTACATCCGTTAATGTTTTAAAAACGCATATTTCGACACTCACAAGGGAATCAAAACCTATGGAGTACTTCCCGTTGACCTAGGTAGAACTATAAAATTTAGCAAGGAGAATTGTCTTAGAGTACAAAATATAGGAATAAATCTGAAAACTGTACATATTTACTTTAATCACAAAAAATAGGGACTCAATGCAAGAAAATAGGCTCTAATTTCAACGTGAATTAATTGTAGGTATCATATGAAAGATCTTTACTAGCACAAGCTAAAACAGGCTCTTAATTATTTTTACGATGTGTGATTTACGATGCATGACGAGAAAACTAAAAAAAAAAAACGTTTTATCGATGATTATTTTATAGTGACTAGAATTTGGACTCTTAGATAATTTTATGAATATATTTTAAGTGGTATAAATTTGCTAGAATGTAAAACTAAGACATCATTTTTATTAGTTGTAAATGTCTATTATACTTGGTCATCTGTACCTACATACTACATCAAGCTTCACTCTAGGGAAGGCTATACATCAAAACACAGGTGTTTACTCACCTAGTTTGCATGGCTACGGCTGCGCTGACCATCAGGCGAGTTGGTGGTCAAGCGCGGACTAATTCGCGATAAAAAAACTATCGATGTTTTGTACTATTTTTTGAAATACAATGATTTTTAATTTAATTCATAAATTTACCCTTTGAGGTTTTACCAATTTAGTTCCCAGTGCAATTTTCAAGATTTGTACGGAACCCTCGGTGTGCGCTGCATGTGTGGTTTTTATATCATGTGCCCTGCTTTGGTGGGCACATATTTCTTTCAGTTTACTAATCCGCTGGGCTATGTCGGTCGGTAACTGTGGCTAACCACAGTTAGTCTACCGATCTCATACCTGATTCGATCTCGCAGACACTCGCAGCAACTAATCAGCTCCGTATAAATAGGCGCGACATCCTGGCGGGCTCAGGTGAGCTGGCCCTGCGCCAATGACTCAACTCGATACGCTGATGTTTACCGGATTAATGGCGTATTCTGGGCTGCTTTCTTGGTACGGGCCAACTGGGCCTTCCCATTTTTTATGCCATTAAGTAATGACACGAGTAACGCTCAGGGATGAAGCCTTTCGGGCTTCATGTGGCAAATTAGCGTTCTTGGTTCAATTTACTATATTGATAGTTCGCCTGGGGAGCGCTTTATGAGTATGGCGCACTCGCAATTTTCATAGACAATATAGAGATTCTCCATGTAATCTGTCAAAGTTACGTATACGTTCCGGAGTTTTGGCGGGAACGCGAGAAAATCATGTCGCCGCATTGTATTATTTTCTAAAACTTGTGTTTCCATCAGTATTAATAGTGCAAAAGTTGTGGTATTTCATTTATTAATAGTTGAAATACGTGCATGAATGTAGGCAAGTAGTAGAATGTGGTAAAACATGTCTTTTCGTGTTGTCTTCAAAACTCCATCGAAGGTTCTAGTAAAGTCTCCACAGCTTTACTAAGAAGAAGACAAGTCAAAGAAAAGATCATGTAAATCAAAGAATACGTAAGACTAGGCGGTATGGCCTTAAAGGCTTTAGCCTTCCCAAAAATGGGTGAATATTAAAAAAAAAATACGTATACGTTCCTAGGCGTTCGAAGTTCAAAAGACGGGCCCCTGGTCTGTGGACTACGTTGCGTGGTTCACAGACAATATTTACAAGTAGGTATTTGGAAGTCTGGAGTAGCCCGGGTATCTTTATGTAACTAAGCGTAGGCATAAGTAGTAAACTAATATATTCTCTAAGTAAGCATATGCCTATTGTGATTCATGTTGATCATAGAAACCTTGTCTTGGTCATCAGAATAGTGATCATTTTATCAGATTATTTCTTCCAGACAGGGTCAACAAGTATTTTAGACAAGAAAGTAATGTGGTAGTTTTATTTTAACTTGATATAAATTTGCTGAACAAAAAGATTTTGAAAATTAACTCAATTTTCTATGAAGGCTTTCACGCACACTTCCGCTACTCGCTCAAAGATGGCGCTACATGTATTTTAATCTTCTCGATGATGGACCAACAAGTTAATAACTTAATCTGAACTATCAATACCGCTGTTAAAGCCTCTGATCTGTTCCGAATAATAATTAAAACAACAGCTGAGACTAGACAAACAAAAACAGTGTATATCAACACATCCAAAGAATCAGAAGTGGCCATAAACCGATTTGTTTGGCTCACAGGCGCAGAAGGCGCTTTAACTTAGAGGAGGAAATCTTTACAGAGAAACGGGTCACACATGTAGGAGATCACGTTATCAATAGTATGTAGCATAAAATAGGTACGTTTCATGCGCCTAAAGAAAGCTTTTACAACTGCGTTTTTATTGCCATGCACTACATAAGACTTCGTTTTACTTATACAGGGTCATAGGTATTAAACGCAAAACCTTTTAAGGCCGAGTTTAGTACATCCAAACAAACAGCTTTTGTTCTAGGACTTTTGGAAAATCACGGAGAAAAAAAATCAGCTTGTTCATACAAAAAGTTCGTCAACGCGCAGCAAAATGTATGTAGAAGCACGGTAATGAAATTACCGTGGTAGAAGCATATAATTTTTTACGAATTTTCAAAGTCGTAGTACAAAAGTTTAGATGTACTAGACCCGACCTTAGAAGGTTTTGCGTTTAATACCTATGACCCTGTATAGCTTAGAACTAATAGTTCTTTGCTTCGCCTGGATACCGTGATAACACATCCACAAGCGGTGGGAATGTAATGTTTTGGTTAGTTTATGTAGACGTTTAGATCGTAAAAACCATAGGTATATACTATCTGAGTAGGTACCTATTTAGGTAGTACTATAAGTAGAAAGATTTTGTGAATCCACATTAAGAATAACTTAATACGACCAAACAATAAGCATTTCTTATTCTTCTCATTCCCAAAATGAACCAACAGAAGTGGGTTATTAGTGTTGTCTGTTGTATTTCCGCATGGCAATCGTTTTGGAATAATTAAGTTCGTACAAGTGGTCTGTTTTCAAAGATTTTGATTTGCCTGAAGATTTCTGTTACGCGACTTTACATTCAAGTTCTTAAGTTACATTTTGTTTGCATAAGCTACACATCTGCGAAGGCTTTCTACTCAGCATCTACTAACTACCGGTATAAATATCCATAGGCAGTTAACTCGGGACAGACAGACCGACGTATTCTAAATACACTTTTATTTTTGATGCTGCACCACAATAGACCGGCGTTTCGTTAATCCACGGATTTGTAAGGATTCACCTATTTTTAGATGCTCTCATTTTGGAAACGAACAGTTTGAGTGTCGAAAGATATGGCTTTTTCATCTACGAGATGTTATAGCATATTCTGTAAGCTGCACTTCTTGCTTTTGCTTTAGGGATAATATAAAATGAAATGAGATAAAATGAAAAAAGTTTATTCGACATTACAGTTGAAATATGACTAAGAATAGTAAACATAGAAATGTCATACAATACATCTACATCTACAGTATTGTTATTTCCTGAGTTCTCATATCCGTGTTTGCGAGTGCTTATGGTTAAACGCTGACAGACTTCCGACTAAGCAAGAAAACTCCATAAAAATCTATCTCGTCTTATCTTGTCTTATATCCTTCGAGTAAATATCAATAGAGTCACGATGGTGCAAAAAAAGTGTCCGGGCCAAAACTCTGCCCAAGCTACGTAGTGGACAGGCTTTTTAGTTTGTCATAAGGCGATTGCAAAGCCGACTACAACGCCGCGCGATGTCAGAGTGCTCGGTTACAAGCACTAATTAGATGACATAACTTCGAGATTCAAGAAAACAGGTCGTTGTGAATTATTTAATGTAAATATCTAAGTCGGTATGTATGACGGCACTCGGTCGTCAACCCCCGACGCAAAAGAGGGGTGTTATAAGTTTGACTTGTCTGTTTGTCTGTGTGTCTGTCTGTCTGTCTGTGGCATCATAGCGCCCGAACCACTGAACCGATTTCAGTTTAGTTTTTTTTGGATGAAAGGAGAGTTAATCGAGAGTGTTCTTAGCTATGTTTTATAAAAATCGATTGAGCCGTTTAAGAGTTATGGTGGGTTAAAGTGGGGATGGAAGAACCAAAATTCTACAAATGTGCCCAAAATGGTTGTCAATGTGTCGGGGTTTTTTTAAATTTTTAATTTATTTATTTTTGTTACTATTTTCACTTAGGGTCTGTGGCTCTGTAGATTTTTGCTCGAAGCTTATCTGCATGCCCTATACTAAGCCGAAAGGAGGTTATTACCTAAGACCATCATTTTAACAACTTTTACTATGGGGCCAACCCGGGATCCGATTAAAAATAAGATGTTCCATACAAAATTGTTGTTCGAAAAGACAAAATGTATGAAACAGCTGATTCTTTTTTCTCTAATTCTGGGCTGGCCCGTAGTAAAAGTTGAAAAATGAAAATGAAAAATATTTATTTCTTTTAGTACACAATACATGAAATATGTAGCCATGGCCATCAAACTATGTGTGAGAACACCTGTATTTTGATGGATAGCCTTCCTAATAGTTACATCATTATGAATTGTACAGTTTTATATTTATTGGTAATTAAAAATTCTAAACTAAAAAATAATAATAATTTTGTTAAGTTTAATTATGGTCTGGGCCTACAAGTCATATTACAGTGTTGTTTATACGTTTCAGATTAATTAAATGATTGCTTTCTTTATGTCAAAATATTAATATCAATACATAATGTTAAAAATAAATGTTAAAAAATAATAATTACAAAATTGATTTATACAATTCATCTTATGGTATCAATAATTACTTCATGAAATACTTAAAAATTTAAGTTATTGCTCAATTAGGTATATACAACACATATTGCATTAAACATTGCTTAACAATAGTAGGTACATTTAATTTAAAAAAATCATTAAAACGTGCAAGCGCGCGCGCGTGTGTGTGTATGTGTGTGTGTGAGTGTGTGAGTTGTTTATAATGATGGTCTGCATCACCTCCTTTCGTGTTAGATGTTTAGGACACCATTTCTGGATAGCCCTGTATAGCGTGTACTTTTCGTTTTCTTGCTATAGACATTAAGGTGCTTACAATAAAATATACACTAAATATATACGGAAATATATAGAGTTATTGCTAATCAATTAGCATCCTTTTAGGGGCTTATTCTGTACATCAAAACTAACAACTTTTGTTCTGTGACATTAATCATAAGTAAATAAAAAACGTTGTTGTTCCATAGAAAAATATCGTTCACCCTCGACAAAATGTATGGAACAGGTGTTTTTTTTTCTTTTTTTTTTGAGTTTTGACAAAAGTCGTATAACAAAAGTTTTTCGTTTTTAATAATTATACAATAATAATTGATTTGAAATAATCCTATATATTAAGATATCCATACGTTTTTATTTTTATTTTCAAATAGGTTTGCGTTAGACCCATACTACCTGATTTTAGGCAGAAATGCGGTCTAGGGTCACGGTAATGATATCTATGAATCTAATCTTAGATCTCATTACCGTGCTAGAGTGTAGTACGCTTACCTAGAAGATACCTATTTACTCCAGATTTGAAGACACCCATTGTTGTAATTTAGTAAAAAGGCATCGGGCAAAGCGTTCCACATTCTGGAATGAGGATTCGAAACGCGTGTGTACTACCTATACGTATTACTAAAATAAATCAATTAAAATATATAGCTCCAAATGAAATAAATCACACTCCGTGTCATAGGCGCAGGTGGTTTCCTGGCAGAGATAGAGCGCTGAAATTACGAGCGCTACAAAGTTGCTGCTGAATTAATAACCGCAATTTATATCACATTTCATGAAATTACAGCTTGCAAAACTTGTACGGATTAGATTATTATATGAGTATGTTACAGTAGTTAACGTAGTTTTTGAGTAGGTATCAGACTAATTTACAATTTATTGCCTTGGTGGATACTTGTATAGGTATAGGCTGAATCATACAAGTCGGCGGATGTGAAGTTAGCTACAACTGAATCAACGCGCAGCAGTGAAACTTCAGTCAGGATTGTTTCTTTATTTTCCACCTCCTTTATTAAGGGTGGTAAGGTAGGGCCTCGAAATATCATGCGGGCGAAGCCGAGGGCATAATCTAGTTTTACCAAAAATGTACCGCGAAATATCTCGATATTCTTCAAAAAACGCGGAAACTTTGGTCGATTCAGAATCCTCTTAAGTGTAGCGGCTGTAAAATGTAAAATGTCTTCATCGCAACCCGCGGTGGTCCGGCGCGCCATAAAACTTTAACAGCTTATATGTAATAATCCAGTAATATAAAAACATCATTCAATCATAATGGTGCATGTGGTTTGTTTTGTTATTATTTTGTTATAAATGGAAGCTTTAAAGGGGTAGATTGAAGCTCGGTTTATAGGCTTCATGGATTTTAGATGGATGTTGAAAGTAAATAATGTTTAAGGTGTAAAGTTATGTTGATAAAGTTAGGCGTCAAGTTTGAAATAGGTACCTACATGAAGTTTTATATTTTTAATAAAAAAAATGGTTGCCTGTAAACTCAGCATGTGGAACGCTTTGCCTGGGTCTGTCTTCCCGCTAAAGTACAACGTGGGCGTCTTCAAAGCCCGAGTAAATAGGTATCTTCTAGGTAAGCGTGCTTCACCCGTTTGACTACATACTGCCTGATGTTGAGCAGATATGCGGTCCGCATATAAATATTATACTCCATATCGATTGGTGTTTAGTAGATAGTAGGGTGTTGTTATTGAAGCATATATGTATATTTTATGACGTTAGGGGAGGCCTGTGTCCAGCAGTGGAGTTCCTATGGCTGAAAAAAAGAACAGAAGAAAGATATTTTGTGACAGTATTATGTATAAGAAAATTCAAACAAAGTCTTGGTGGAAAATTTGCTGAAAAATATTAATAAAATTCTTGGTAAGAAAATAAGAAATAAATAACATGCACTAGGAAGCGATAACAGAAATAAGGCCAATAAATAAGAACAATTTAGCCAGATCAATAAATATTTCAATGCAAGTTGCATCACATCTCATTCTAAAACAAAAATATGACACCACCACAAGTAAGCGTGAATCCTATGGTTTTACACGTAACTTATACGTTTTATTTTTTACTTTAAAAAGTGGACGTTTGTTTTTTCAGTTTTAAAAAGTGGAAGTTTGCGTGACTTAGGCGAAAAGTAAATTAAATATATAGGGTCAATGAATGGGACTCGTATACGATGATATATAAAAAGTTAATAAGACATTAATGCTGAACCATGATATTTATTAGTCAGCGGATTTCGCTAGGAATTATATTTTATTTGTACCTATAGTGTTAGCTGATGGGCATAGTGCTCCAGCGGCATCACTAAGATTCTAGTAGGACACTCAGATGATACACCATTGGACAATAATACGGACCTCCAATATCTCTGCAGTCATTATAAAACTCAAAGTCCTTACAAGGCTTGCTCCAACTACTGGCTTATCAAAGCTGGTTCACAGTTCACACCTTACACAACCGATCACTATCACAGACTGGCACTCCAGCCCGTCACTCAAACCATCTCTCTGTCTACCCTCATTCCATATACTCCTCACCGTCGCAATACCGAAGTGTGTTGCGACTATGTGTAGGTACCCTCTTTAATAAGCGCAGCTAGCAATAGTTAAATTATAAGAATTAGACTTAAATCGTTTACAAGTGGAGCTTAACCGAGTATTGTAAAGAAAACAAAACAAAATAAAATGTTATTATCTTTAAAGTATTTTTAAAGAAAACTACTTAATTTTTACCGACTTCCAAAAAGGATGAGGTACTATGTTCATCTGTAGGTATGTTTTTTTAAAAAAAAAATATGTATGTTCAGCGATATTTTCGCCAATTGTAAGCAGATTTCAAAAAAACAGAGTTTACTTCCTAGGTGGTCCCATTTACATTTAATAGAAATCGGCTGAGCCATTTTTGATAAATCAACAAAATTTCACATGGATGTCACATCGATTCGCGCAAATTATTCGAATTCTGTACACGGTGGAAGTCGGTGTTGCGATTTTATTTATTTATTTATTTGATTTTGCGAAAAATAATTACGACCTTTATTATACTGAAACGTTACTAGCTAGATAAAGGGTGACATGCGGTGATTGAAAATACATTGATTTGTTTTAAACTAAATTTCTTTAAACATATGGCTAACCGCGATACCGCGCATCTACGAGTATATACCTATTATTATAAACAAAAAGTTTATAATTATAGAAACAGAAAGTCACACAAAACTTTCGTAGGTAAAGTGATTCGTCACGTTTTTTTTCGTTACGTCGCAACGTAACGCGTAAATCTCTCGTAACGACCGTTACAATAAAGTCCGATTACGTTGCGACTGTCGCGTAATCTGTGTCCGTGAGTCACCTTCGCCGAATCGACGCAAGAGTAGGTAATTATTTTGGAAGTGATTGGAAGTGCCAGATTTTCCTTCGTTTTCTTGACATCTTTATCTAAGAGCTACGTTTTTTGCTCATAAATAAAGACGAAAGGACTGTTGTGGATACAATTACATAGAGAATAATTGTTTTTCACAAAAAGTGGCAAAACCGACTTCTATAGTATACAAAGTCGAATTATACGCTCAAATTGTTGTATACAATTTTTACGTTTTAGTTGATTTTTCAAAACGGCTCAGCCGATTTGGATAAAATTTAAATGGAACCAGCTCTGTAGCAGATACCATTTCAAACAAATTTTTTTTTGATTCGGTTCACAATTGGCGAGAATATCGATGAACATTCACAAAAACAAAAAAATACATACGGACGAACATAACACCTCCTCTTTTTTGGAAGTCGGTAAAAAAGTAATATTTAGTCATAGTCATAGTCATTTATTGATAACACCACTGTTACAAGTCAAATTTTAAATACAAATAGCAATAATATATTTTATACATACAGAATACTTCAATGTCATATACATCGTATATGAAATTCATGATTAAAATTATAATGTCAAAGAGTATAGATTATTTATTGCTCAGTTCAGTAGAATGTTGGTACAATTTTATTCAACTTGGTACAGTTTTATTCAACTTGGTACAATTTTATTCAACTTTTTTTTTTTTTTTTTTTTTTTTTTTTTTTTTTTTTTTTTTTTTTTTTTTTTTTTTTTTTTTGTTTAAGAAACGCTGACGAGCATTTCTTAAAAAATTACTATCTAGCTATGGGCTAATAAGTAATTTAAATCTAACTTAAATTGCTAGGTATAATAAACTAAGAATGTGCCCATCAACACTTTTCTTATTGTCTCTATTAAGGCGAAGACACTACGTTATTGTGTTCTTTATACGCGGCACTAGCACTATAGTACTATGATTACGAGTTTGCACTCAATTAACTTTTAAACTAGTTCGAATGGTTTTGTTCGTTTAAGTCTTCTCACTGTGTCCGTTTGGTCGAGGAGCTGGATTGCCTCAACATTCACATGGTGGTGAAGTCTATAGTCGTGAGCTTCTGCGTATTTTTGTATCGTACTTTTTACGGATTCCACTTTAAGGTCCCGGTGGAGATCATCATTTCTTACGTACCAAGGTGCATTTGTGATGTCCCTTAGTACGTTATTTTGGAATCTCTGTATGATAAGGATGTTACTTTGGGCGGCACAGCCCCATAGCTGTATACCATAAGTCCACACTGGCATCAGGACTTGTTTGTATAGTAATAGTTTGTTCTCTATTGACAATGAGGATTGTCTTCCAAGCAGCCAATACATCTTGTTGTACCGAAGGTTTAGTTCTTCTCTCTTTTTCTTGACATGTGCCTTCCAGCGAAGCTTTGCGTCAAGAGTCATTCCTAGGTATTTGGCTGTATTCTCATATGGTATTAATTTATTGTTGATAAAAATCGGAGAATACTGGTATTGCTTGTAACTAAAGTCTATGTGGATTGACTTTGCTTCATTCAATTTGATTTTCCATCTTTTGGTCCATTCGTAGACTTTGTTTACCGCCAATTGTACCTTTTCTGCAGCTTCTTGGTGGGTACTGCCAATAGCCATTATAGCAGTATCATCAGCAAAGGTGGCAATTGTGTTGTTTTTGAACTCTGGTATATCACAAGTGTATAATAAGTACAGGACCGGACCTAACACACTTCCTTGTGGTACCCCAGCTTTGATATTTTTCAGTTCTGAATAGGCATCTTCTTGTCGAATCCTAAATAGTCTATTGGTAATATATGATTCTAAGATATCTACATATTCTTTCGGTAACATGGCTCTTAGCTTATATATCAAGCCTTCATGCCAAACTTTGTCGAATGCTTGTGCTACATCTAAGAACACAGTAGAACACACCTTTTTTTCTTCAAGGCATTTCTCAATAATATTTGTTATTCTATGTACTTGGTCTATGGTTGAGTGTTTTTCTCGGAAACCAAACTGATGCCCTGGTATGAGATTCAGACTTTCTATAACGGGTTTTAACCTTTTTAGCAATAGTTTTTCAAAAAGTTTTGAAACTATTGGCAATAGCGATATAGGTCTATATGATGATGCTTCATGTGCTGGCTTTCCTGGTTTTGGAATCATGATCACTTCAGCAATCTTCCATAGATCTGGTACATATTTTAGTCTTAGGGCGGCGTTAATTAAAGTTGTTAGTTTAACAAGGGCCTTCTTTGGTAAATTTTTAAGTATTTCCCCTGAGATCAGGTCAAACCCAGGAGCTTTTCTAGGACTGATATTTCGGTTGATTTCGTTCTTTACTTCTTTTGGAGTAACTAGTTTAATAGGATTTTCTTCAGATAAAATATTTTCATTTGTTATAGTTATTTCGGTTGATTCACTTTCATTTGGCTGGAATATAGCTTCTAAATGATTCGCAAATATTTCAGCTTTTTGCTCATTGTTCTTAGCCCATGTATCATCACCTGATTTTATCGGTGGCGAGTGGGCTATAGGTCTTTTTAGGTTTTTTGTAGCCTTCCACAAGGAGTAACCAGTACTGCTGTCACAGGTAAGTGTCTGAAGGAATTTGTTCATTGAGCTATTATTATAGTTTTGAATAGATTGGCTTAGTAATTTTGTCAGGCTGTTAAATTTTCTTTTTTCCTCAGGATCTCTGGATTGTTGCCAGATTCTTCGTTGCTTTCTTTTTGCTGATAGAAGTTGTTTGATAGATGCTGGATAGACTTTTCCTTTTGTAACTTTTCGTATGTCTGGCGTGTTGTTCCATGCTGCTTGTTGAAGATTTTTCATGAATAGCTCAACTTCGTAGTCGAGCTGATCTTTTGTCTTTAGTTGGCATTTAAGGTCTATAAGATTGTCTAGTTCTGTTTTGAAACTCACCCAATCTGTGAGTTTATTAACAAGTGTTGGTAACTTTTCAGTATAACAAACATTATCTCTTATTTCTAAACAGACTGGAGAATGATCTGAGCTCATGTCGAAGCTTTGTTCTAGTTGAAGATGGCTTTGAGGTATGTCTTTATATGTATATAAAAAAGTCTATTAGGTCGGGAATTTTTTTCGAGTCTGTCGGCCAGTAAGTAGGTTTACCGGCTGAAATTGCATCAGATTTTGTCTCTCTTATGGCTCTAAGTAGTTCTTTTCCTTTAGTGTTTGAAAGTCTAGAGCCCCAATACGTATGTTTGGCATTGAAGTCTCCTCCGACTACAAATCTGTTTCCAAGAGTAGCTATAAAACTTTTATACTGATCTTTTTTTAAATTATGTCGAGGTGGGCAGTATATGGATGATACTGTTAAGGGAAATTTCTTAGTTTTAATTTGTATCACAGCAGCTTGAATCTCATTTGTTTCGTATTTTATTTCCTCGTGGTGTTGGAGGTTTTTTTTCACAATCACTGCACTTCCAGCATTACCCTTGTTATCTGGATGAATGGCATGATACATTGAATATCCATTGAACTGTATAAATGATTGTTTAGTGAAGTGTGTTTCTGAAACTAAGCAGACATCTATGTTTTTTGTATCTAGGATTAGCTGTAATTCGTTTTTGTGCTTTGCTAGTCCATTGGCATTCCAAATCATAATTTTCAGGTTGTTAGCCATTATTTTGATTTGGATTTCGTAGTCATTTTAGTACTACTTTCTATTTTTTTTAATCGTTCATCAAAAGACATCATAAGTTTTAATATTTCGTCCAACTTTTTATTTTCATTTTGAGGTACAACTTGGGTCAATTTCATTGTGTCTTTAGCAGCTGCCTGAGCATACGATGTGCTTTTAGTGACCATCGATGCTGTAACGGCCGGCTTGTTAGTATGTTTCGCTGTAGCAGCAGTTTGATTATGAGTCAAGTCCTGCTTTTTTGCTTTATTCCGTAAAAGCTGAATTTCTTTGGCAATCGAGCATCCTCTATAGTTGGCAGGATGGGAGCCTCCACAGTGAATACACTTTGGCTTGTCTTCTGCACGTTTTGTGCAGTCTTTTGTTAGATGTTTTCCAGTGCATTTCACACACCTAGGCTCTTTAGAGCAATACTTTTGAGTATGGCCATAAGCCTGGCATCTCTTGCACTGAGGTACAAGTTTGGTTGTTTTCAGAGACTGTATATCAACTTTAAAGCCCAGCACGGTCTGAATTTTGAAAACTTTATTGATGTCTTCAGTATTTTCGAATGAGAGCATAAACATGTTCAGTGGCTCTTTGGATTTCCAGCTGAGTTTGTTTGCTGCTTCTAGGATTTTGTACCCTTGTCTCTTTAAATCTCCTACGATGCGTTCAGGTGTGCAAGTATAGTGTAACTTTTTAGCCATAACTCGTATTGGTCTCTCCTGTTTATTTTCATAAGAGTGCCAATTACAGCTATTTGATGTAAGGATGTCTGTTAGGATTCTGTACACATCACTGTTTGTACAGTTAATTTTAATTGTGTCACCCCCCATCATTTTTAGGGTGAAATCTTTATTCTCACAATGTCTGGCTAAGAAATCGTGAAAATGTTGATGATCTTTAATGCCATCCACTAGGATAGGGGGTGGCTGAATCACTTTTTTAGGTTTTTCTTCTTCTTTTTCGGGACTGTCTTGTGAGGGCGATTTGTTCAATTTCCTTTTTTTTCTGCTTTTTGTTCTAATCCATCCCGTTTCACGAGCTAGTTCCTCCTCGTCGGTGTTGTACTCGTGCACTTCTGTTGCCGCACGTGGAGGGGTAGTCTCCATGGAACCAGTACTGGTTCCATTTTGTTTAGATTCTGCAACACATTTTAGTTGTTCTTGCAGAATATTAACTTGGGTTCTAAGGTCGTGAACCAAATTTTCCAGGTGTTTTCTGGTGATTTCCTCTTCTCGGAGCCTATCCTGTAAATCTGTTATGATGTCATTTTTACTTGGGATAAGTAGTTTTTCCATCGTTAAAGCGGATAGCTTCGCCTTAACAACACATCACCGAACTCGACACTTTACACAACATTAAAGTGGGTCATTTCGCGGTCGGCCCGCCGGCCTTGCTGAATTATCACTTTTGCACAGTTTACATGCGCGGACGCGAGATTCACGCAACGCGACTGATCTCAGCGAAAATTGAACGATCACTTATTCAACTTGGTACAATTTTATTCAACTTGGTACAATTTTATTCAACTTGGTACAATTTTATTCAACTTGGTACAATTTTATTCAACTTGGTACAATTTTATTCAACTTGGTACAATTTTATTCAACTTATCAATAGTCTGCTCGAGCTATCTCGGCTAAAACAAACTATGAAGTAAGAAAATTTTAGGCTTCATATTTAGTTAAGCGCAGCGTAGGACATCCAATATCCATCCACAATGTGGCGCTGGATCCACTTTTAATCGGTTTTTTTGGTTTAATGGATTTTGTAAAACAGTGAATCTTTAAGCTTTTTGACTGACGAACCAAACCGAAGGAGGTACTCAATTCGACGCGTATTTATATTTTTTATGTATAACCACGCATAACTTGTTTCGTAGTAGTCCGATTTCAATAATTCTTTTTTCTTTGGAAAGAGTATACTTCGAAATTGGTCCCATTAAATTTTTATTGTAATCGGTTGAGCCATTTTTTATAAATGAACAATAATGTGAAAAATGTAACATGGATCCGTGCGAAATATTCGCGAATTTTGTACACGGGTGAAGTCGGTCATGCTATTTTTTGCGAATATAATAAAATAATAAAATTATAGATACTTTTGACTATATATAGGTTACTTTACTATATAGGATCGCTCTATATAGGTATTTTTATCAACTCGAGTAAATAGTTAAGTGATAGTAAAAATATGTAGTGTTAGAAAACATACCTAATAATATAATTTTAACTATTTACTCAAAATACTGAATTATTTAACGGCAGGCGATAATTTACTAGTTTTATTATAAGTAATTAATTGATTTATAGATATACCTAAACTTCAAAGAGTTACTTTTTATGATAAACATTTCAAAAATTCGTCGCGGATGCAGGATTCGAACCTTGCGTCTTCGGATCACTAGCCCGACGCTCTGGACCACTGAGCTAACCCGCTATCAGTGGTCCAGAGCGTCGGGCTAGTGATCCGAAGACGCAAGGTTCGAATCCTGCATCCGCGACGAATTTTTGAAATGTTTATCATAAAAAGTAACTCTTTGAAATAAACCTAGTGTGGGATGCACTATAAAATTAAAATCATTTTATACCTAAACCTAATAGTTGTTCTAAATATTTATTTAGTACTTGGAAGCGCACAATGTCTACATTGCACCATCCTATTATCCCACATCTAACAAGACCGCTTTATGAGCAGGCAATGAATAAATTACAATTAATAATCCTACAAACTCGATATCCTCGAGCACAACAAGAAGCCTACGACAAACACAGTTTTGTCCGCGGCATTATGTACTCGCCCGGTGTTGCCCGCTACTTTGCCATTTAACAGAATACAGGGTAATCTCCACCCACCCATCAGCCATAGAACGTTCACTGCTGGACATATGCCTCCCCTATAGATCTCCAATAAAGCAGCGGCTTGCATACAGCGCGATCCTGCGGTCTTAATGAGGCCATCCGTCTACCTTGTGGGTGGACGTCCTACGCTGCGCTTGCCGGTACATGGTCTCCACTCGAGGACTTTTCGACCCCATCGGTCATCAGTCCTCCGCGCTATGTGCTCTGCCCACTGCCATTTTAACTTGCCAATCCGCTGGGCTATGTCGGTAACTTTGGCTCTTCTACGGATCTCCTCATTCCTGACTCAATCTCGCAGAGAGACTCCGAGCATAGCCCTCTCCATAGCTCGTTGTGCTACTTGGAGCTTATTAAAAAGGCCCATAGGGTTCTCTGCTTACCCTACTGTACTACGCCATGTAGTAATTGTAAGTATAGGGTAGGAAACGCGCACGGCTGCGACCGGCGTGAAGTGATTCAGTGGAATACACCGACAGCTACCGGACAGTCGTCTTATTTCCGCCCCCTGCGTCCGTTTCTAACACGCCAAAAGAGGGTGATTATAACCATCGTTATGAACAACTTTTACTATGGGGCCAAGCCAAAACTGCAACGCAGAATCTACAAAATTATTGAAACAGCAAATTTTTCATTTTTCTCGAATTTCGGTTTGGCCTCGTAGTAGTTGTTCATAATGATGGTCTAAATCAACTCCTTTCGACTTAGTTCTTACACCAGTTTTGGATAACCCTGTATACAAATGTAATATTCCAATTTTTGACCGACGAACCAAACTGGAGGAGGTACTCAATTCGACGCGTAGGTATATATTTTTTTTATGCAAAACAACTCATGACTTTTTTCGTACTTGGCCGATTTCAAGAATTATTTTTTTATTGGATACGGCATACTTCGAAATTGGTTCCATTAAAATTTTATTGAAATCGGCTAAGCCATTTTTGATAAATCACCAATAATGTGAAAAATGTAAATAATGTGAAATATGAAACATCTATCCGTGCGAAATATTCGCGAATTCTGTACACGGGTGAAGTCGGTCATGCTATTTTTGCGAAAAATAATTATATGAAATATAGTTATTTGTATTTAATATCCGATAAGGTTTGTGTTTGACTACATTCTGTCTGATATTAGACAGATATGCGGTCTAGGTTGTAGCACGCTTACCTGGAAACTAACCATATTATTTATTCGATATTGTACGTTAGTGGAAAAACAGACTCAGATACTTATTAACATATCCTTCAATTGGACTCCAAAATCCATAATCATGAAGGAAACTTGGAATTGGAGTAGTTAGCGCGTTGAGATTCCTCAATAATTATAATTTGACGAATTTTTTTTTAAGATTTATTAAAATAGATATATTTAATATTTAAAAATACAGAGATATATTTAAAATCGTAAACCGTGATAAAGATCGAAAGCGGGCAACACTGGCCCTGGTTTGTTTACGTCGCCATGCGAGCGAAAAAAGTACGTAGTACGCTTGCGCGGAAGCCGCGGGGAGCGGGCGGGGGCTACTACGCTACGGCGCGGGCGCGCGTAGGGATGCGACACGGGGAGGCTTCGACATCGATGCTTTTGTGCACGGCACGAGTAAAGATGCATAACATTTTACTATTATTAGGTCATTTGCTGCCTAGTGTAGAGAACATTGATGCTAGCAGATGTCAAAAAGTATGTACCTACTCGTATACACACTTGCGCGGCAGCAGCGAGCTATTTACCACGTTACGTTATACGACCAAGTTATTTTTGTAAAAGTTTAATATTTTAAGGCTTTTTGTGAATATTAGTTCATTTAGAAGGCTTCTTAAATTGGCGGCACGAGGTTACATATGAAAGCGACTCGGGAAAGTCTTGGCATTGATGCCTTTTTGTTGCTGCATCAACGTTATTACAGTCGTAGAACATCTTTTCATGACGTTCGAATCCAATAGAAATAATCGTAAGTTAATTGCAACCAGTATGTTCTTACGGTCATAATTGTGTCAACTTGATATTCACCTTGTCAGTGGACGTGCACGCTATGCTCCCGATACTTGGTCTCTATTCGAGAACCTTGTGAACCTATCGGCCGCTAGCTCAGAGTTGTATACGTGTTTATATTGAAACGGTACGAGTCAAAATACAGTTAGACTTGTCACTGTATGACACTAAGGCTTTGATATTATATTAGATTTAATACTGAGCAAATTCAAGTGGCAAGTGTGTGAGACAATCGGTATACTCCGCGCCACACAAGTTGGTGGATGTGAAGTTAGCCACTAGCTGCGCAATAGCCAATCCTGACGAGAAGGGACGAGGAAGCCGCACGTTGATTGGCTATTGCGCAGCTAGTGGCTAACTTCACATCCATCAACTTGTGTGGCGCGGAGTATAACATTAATATTGAGCATGCTATGTCGTAAGTTTACGTACTAGGTAAATGTCAATATTTACAAAATAATACCTATATATTAGCACTCACTAAAAAACAGCTACATTACAATAAATTATAAAGATAGAAAAGACAGGTACATAATACTTAGACTGAGATTATCGCTATCCAAAAATGAGAGCAGCAGGATTCAAAACTATCGATACTTTGATCCTTCGACGCTAGGCCATCCCTCCGTTTTTTGCCGCATTCGGGTTTCCTTTAGTCTCGATCGGCGAGTTTTTTCTCGGCCGATATGGAGCGGTCCTTATACAGTTAGAGACCGAGGCGCATTCGAGGCAATCCCTCGCATACAGGACGGCCAGTACTACGACAGTAGTATTCTACTTCAGGTTCCAAACAAAGGTTGCAGAACTTGCAGACAATTTTTTAGCGCAGTAAAATTTTTGACCGACGAAACCGGAGGAGGTACTCAATTCGAAGCGTATTTTTTTTTGTATGCATAACTTTTTACATAGTAGTCCGATTTCGAAAATTATTTTTTTATTGAAAAGAGTATATTTTGAACTTGGTCCCTTTTAAATTTGATTAAAATCGGCTGTGCCATTTTTGATAAATCAACGATAATGTGAAAAATGCTACATCGATCCGTGCGAAATATTCGCGTATTCTGTACACGGTTGAAGTCGGTCATGCCATTTTTTGCAAAAAAAAATATTATAAGCGATAGCTTGGTCGAGGGTAAGAGGTAGGTTAGGAACATTAATTAGCTTTACAGTGAGGAAAGTATGATTGTGATTACCAAGAGCCAGAAGCTTGATTAAATACTAAATACGAGCGATACAAATGGAAGCGATACAAGTGTAAATCAAATAGACTGACATCCGTAGATCCGTGACTTCTACCTACGGTACGTATAGTTTAAATTTGAAAAAAGAAGGGTTTAGAAAATAGCCTAATTTATGGGTGCGTTCCGTGCGGTGCTAAATTCAACCGCGTCTGTACATTTATTTTCTTCAACAATTTCTCCCTGTGACTCATCTGTAGGTACTAGTAATATTTTCAACTATTCGGAAAGAAAAGAAGTTCCCCAATTACACCAAGGTGAAAAAAACGTATTTTAAAATGACTCATCTGTACTAGCAAATACGAGTAAATTCTCTGAGGTAAAGCGCGAGTGCTGCGCGACAGACGCACCGTCGCGCTATTTATTTTCAGTTCACCTAAATTATTGCGATATTCGCCGAATTGGCCAGTTTAATTTATTCGATTGTCATTGCCGCGGAAAAAGTTTGGAATGTTTTGTTTGTATTGAATTAAGCAGCTGTAATCTTTTATCTTTGGCGACAATGTTTTAACTTTTCTTGTGCTACGTTGTTTGGTTAAGAGCATCGTTTGTTTTGTGTTTGGATCCAACTGTTATGGATTTATAATTGGAAATTAAGTTACAGGCTTTCCTAAAATTACTAGTTTATCTACTTTTATTGACTATAGAGACGGGAAGAGAGTCATGTCACGAAAAGAACCCTAAACATGATGGTAAGCGGCAGAAATGGGAGGGGATGACCAAAAAAAGCGTGGATGAATTATGTGAAATGAAATGCGAGAGAAAGGAGTTCATGATGAGATGACGTATGATAGAGTGAAGTGGCGAAAAGAGACGTGCTGTGCCGACCCCACCTAGTGGGATAAGGGCAGGATGATGATGACTAGTTTATCTACTTTTATTTTGTCTTATTTGTTGATTTTAAAATTGAATTGAGTGTACAATTTATTTATCGGGACTTCGCAAGCGTAGTTGTTAATATGTATTGTACATTGTGAAATAGTTCGAAAAGTGATAGTAGTTAAGTATATAATTTATATGTAGTTATAGATATATCAATATTGGTAAGTAATGACGATATTGATCCCGCAACAAAATAAATAGATAATAAACATTGGACAACAATTGGACCCAAATGCTTTGGAACGTGAAGAGTGGAAGGAGAATAGGGAGGCCTTTGCCCAGCAATGGGACGGAACAGGCTATTAGTAGTACATAGTAGTAGTAATAAATATTACACACTTAACCAAACCGACATTAAATGAGCACTAAACAAAGCGCATAGATAGACTTTATTTTCGCGCTAAAACTCGAGAACGGCTGAACTGATTTGGCTAATTTTGATCTTGAAATGTTTGTTGAAGTTAAGGAAAGTTTTAGACGCTGAGAAAATTTATAAAAGTTGCGAGATAAATAATAAAAAAAAAACATTTTCCCATACAAAATGTTCTTGCATGAAAAAGTTGTCTTTGACTGTTGGCAGATGGTGAGACGAAGTTCACCGGGTCAGCTAGTAATAAATAAAATCTTACAGTCAGGATCGAGAAGGTAGCAAATACGGATGATCGCTCGTCAAAGCAACGATAAGATGAAGGTGTTTATAAAATGTTATTCTCATTGCTCCAAGATTTATTCACAGGCTAAATCAATCTACATAATGCAGTTATTAATCTGTTCTGATTCGGCTACCTGACTCAGCGACTCAAAGCAATCGAAGCAAACAAAAAAAATCAAAAATGTTAAACGTTTCAACAAATTTTTGAGGAATAACTTTTGCATGCTTAATTCGAGTATGGAAATGTGCATTCCTCGGTTCTCCAATAATGCTATGATGAAACAATTACCGACTGTCATATTATTCATATTAGTATTTATGTGTCAAAAGCGCATTAAGATTCTTAATATTCGACTAAAATCAAGGGAGAATGCAATGAAAGGGCAATTTTATCTATTGTATTGGAACGGTTTATTATTATATTCTCTAAATTAAAAATTAAAATTTATCATTTAAAATAATCGTCTCATCGTTAGATTTTTAATGATATTTATTTTTCGTTTAAATGATAATTCATTAGATTATTAGACTATAACGTGTAACAATAGCATTTGGTTAGTAAGAAACTTTTTAATTGTTTTATTTTATGACACAGTTTCCTATTCAATATCTTATCGATAGTGAAATAAGATTAAATCAAGCCTATAGACAGAATAGCTATATTCTCAATTCGATTAATGGTATTTAATAAATAATAAATTTATTCGACCAAAACAATGTTTACATATTGCATCTTAGTTAAGCTAGAATAATTGAACACAAAATTATAAAAGGTATCTGTTGCCGAACTAGGCCGGAGCCTGTGTTTCAGCTTACAGCGCCCTCCCCCCTATTTGCACTGGTTTTCCATACATATCAAAAATAGACTAAATTTACCTCATTATTTTCAAAAAAGTATAATTATACAAATCATGTTTTGAAAAAAATATGAAATTAGGTTTCCTACTTACTGAATATCTATTTGAAAACCAGTCCATATCCGACACAAAAAAATATGAGTTCAGTATGTGAGGATATCTAAAGCACAGAATGTACTTACGAGCAAATAACATGTTTAGTTGCGTTGCAAATTAGATTAAGTATAATTTAAATCAACTTTCAGATAAAATGTTCTAAAGATCTAAGATAAATATAGAAAAGCTACACTCACACACATAGTCCATATTTCATTCCGCAAATTATGTCTACATTTATTAATAAAATGTAAGCCCGGGGCTGATCCAATTTAAATACTTTTAAATATTTATAGTGCGTGGTAGCGAGTTTTGGCGTAATTTTGGTGAAATCCAGTAATTTTATTGACTAGGTGATCTTCGCGTGAGGAGCTGAAGGGTGTCTGCGCTTTAAGTTAATTTTGAGACTGGATTACTGTATTTTTTGAATAAAAATTGAGCTTCAGATATGTTTGGTATTTGTATGAAACGAGATTTTTTTTTAAATTCAGGCAAATGTTTCAATTAAATTCCAAATGAGTCTCTTTAGGTTCTTTAATCTGCCGAATATGATCGTCTTCGAATGTATCGACTGCTATGGAAATCAAACGATTAATTTTGAATATAGAAAAAACAATAACAATATGTATTTATAGGTGATTGGGTTGAATCGATTGTTTGTTTGCTTCTCTTGGACAGTTTTCTCAGTTCCGTATTTGCGTGGAAACCCTATCAGGACATTAACCGTTTTAGGAAACACTCCAAAGGTTCGATGACTTGGCTTAGAGGTCACTCAGGGTTGTCACGCAAAGGATGAAACTAATTCCAAAACAAGGCACCTGGATAAACGAGCTGGCATAGCAACAAAGATAAAGTGATGCTAATATTTTTTCATAGAAATGAATGTTTTTCGTGAGATAAGGATTCAAATTTTAAAGATATGGATTCGATTTGATTGGATTGAATTTCTAAATTTTTTTTTTTTTTATTTTAGACAGGATGGTCGGTATTATAGGTACAAGTTTTGTTCATCTCAGATATAAAATAATAACTCTGAAGACGACTCCTTCAAACAACTGGTTAAAGAATGTTTGACTTGAATTTTAAACACGAAATTTAATGGAACACAGTTTATTTTAACTAATGAGATTAGTAATACAGTCAAACCTGGATAAGAGAGAGTTGAAGGGACCGCCATCTCATTCTCGCTTATAGAGGTTTTTCACTTATCCAGGTTTCTCACTTATCCAGTTTCGGAAGTGGCTACTCTCTCTTATAGAGGTTAAAAATACGTCTTATTTGTATGTAGGTAACTACATGCGTGAGGAATGATATATTTGTTTATAAATAGTGTATAGGAACTAATTGTTTGGGTTGTGTTGATTAGAATTGAACATCGATGATAGTTTGTTTTATTCATTCTAAAAGACACATTTAAATATTGGGAAAATCAAAAATCGACTTTTTTAAATATTTCCATGCCCTTTAGAACACTGAGACTTTATAGGGACCGTATTTCTTTTAATTTTATAATTTTATTTATAAAAGTAATTCTGACAAGTCAAATTCGTTGCGTATTTAATATCGAGATTTTTCACTTTTGAACTATCTTAAGCTTATCGCTTAACGACATTATTTATTCCTAAAGATTTATTTACTAAAACAATCGATAACTATCAACTGGAGTAAGTTTTACCTATAAGATAGTGTAAACGCACGTGTAGCTATTCTAAAGGAATGTGATACAAAAACAATGTTACTTATTTCCACAAAATACAAAAAAAATGTTTGAATAGAACACGATCCGAAAGCAATGGTAGTTAGTTCCACGAAATTTAAGAATGGATCATAAAGTGCAGATGTTTCATTACCCTCAACTCTCGCTTACAGAGGTTCAGACATGTAGTACTCTCAGTTATAGAGGTCCATGAGGGAAAAACGACTCTCTCTTATAGAGGTTTTTGTCTCTCACTTATAGAGGTATTTGAGGGGTAAAATGACGGGACCTGGCAATTACTCTCACTTACAGAGGTTTCTCACTTATCCAGTTCTCAGTTAGCCAGGTTTGACTGTATTATGATGTATTGGACATCATAATCGTTATGATACAGGAAGAACATGAAAATCTAAAAGTGGAGTAATGGCGGATCGCGAAACAGTAAAAAAGATTCAGTCCAAATAAGAACCTCATTTTTTGATGTTGGTAAAAAAATAATACAACACATAATGTATCTATAAACGATTGCAAATACAAGAACAACCGTAACAAAGTCATCATTCCTCACAAAGAATGTGCTATCCCCGCACCAATTGAACCAATACCCAAATTCTTTTCCAAATACCGACCAAAGTCGGCTTACAAATCAAAAAGTACCGAAACATTTGTTATACAAACATTTGACAGTTCCAAAACTGAACAAATACATATTGATACTTCAGCTACTGATGAAAACGAGGAAGATGGAAGTATAAATAAACAAAGAGTCGAAAAAAGACGAAAGATGAAAGCACTCGAATGTGTACATGATGAAAGTATGAGTAGAATAGTAATAAGATATGACAATGCGATGGCATCCAAAGAAGGCGTACGTACAAGTGGGTTAAAAGGTGAAGATAGAATTGCCGTAATTAAAGGTGTTGGCGCATAGCAATGCAAATTGTGACGATTTTGCCTTGGTTGCAGTGTTGCCATCTTAGTTTTAGTAAAGAGGGCAGTTGAAGAAGCTAAAAAGGGCTAGATCAGACTAGATGGAGCAAACATTACTAAGAAAAGACATACTGCAAAAAAAGGCTAAAAACCACCTTTACTAATGATTTCAATTATGTGTTTATTTTTGAGTTAGAATCACAATAACATTAAATTAATACCCGGATCGGCGGTATGTTGACATAATCGAACAAATGATATCTACCACAGAATATAAATAAATATCTATGACGCAAATCGCGAAAGTTCGATGTTATCGCGATGGAATTATATTGATACCCGGATCGGCGCAGCGTAGAGGTGTGGTATGTTGCAATAATCGAACAAATTATATCTACCACAGAATATAAATAAATATCTATGACACAAATCGTGAAAGTTCGATGTAAATTAGCATGGCGTAAATTAGCCCTTTCCGGGCTAAATAATTAAACAACAGGTTTGTCTAAAGTAAAATAACTAGATCTAGCCACAAAAGGGCTAAGGTGGCAACTCTACTTAGTTGATGCTGATACGAGCATTTAATTTCTCTGTTACGAGCTTAATGAGATACAATGGCTGTATACGGAATGTTTAGCTGTTACAACTGCTCAAGTCTTTAATGTAACTGTCGCTAATTACGTTGAATGGAACTTTTGGATGGAAATGTTGTGTTTTCATGGAAATCACGATTGTTTTACAACTTCCTTTACAGTATAAATTTCAGGTCAGATTTTTTGTTTGTTTTATTAACTTGGTACATTTTAATAGATTCATGGTTTTCATAACTTTTTGAAAATAGTGTGTGTCAAATGATAAGTAATTATAGATATTTTTTATCGTATAATAAACTACATTTTTTTAGTTAATAAAGGCACTTTTGGTCCATTAAAAAAAAACACTATAATGTGCTCGCTTTGGTCGCTTCTACCAAAATATGAAAATTAATAGCAATCCATCCATCCATCATCCATACATCAGCTATAGGAAGTCCACTGCTGGACATAGGCCTCCCCCATGGATTTCAATAAGGCCGGTTGTGAGCGGCCTGCATCCAGCGCGTTCCTGTGATCTTTATGATATAGTCAGTCCACCTAGTCAGTGGACGTCCTACGCTGCGCTTGCTGGTCCGTGGTCTCCATTCGAGAACTTTACAGCCCCATCGGCCATCCGTTCTTCGATAAATAAGCAATCCGATAAATAACAAAAAAAAACTTTGATTACTATTACTACATTGCCAATATTACTATGATAAGGCAAGTTGAACTGGCAGTGGGTAGGGCACATAGATCGTAGAACGAATGGACGATCGGGCCATAAAGTTCTCGAATGGTGACCACATACATGCAAACGCAGCGTAGGACGTCCACAAACAAGATTTATCGATGATATAATCAAGACTGAAAAATCACGCTGGATGCAAACTTCAAATCGATTTTATTAGAAATCCATAAGAAAAGGCCTATGTCCAGCAGCAGACGTCCCACGGCTGATAATGATGATTACCACAGATCAGAAGACAACGACCTTGTTCTCTGATCTGTGATGATTTCCAATATGTTTTCAACATCACCAACATTTAGCACTATAGTGAAATGTAACTAAACAGGACGCTAAATTAATAATTACAAAGGTAAGAGGGCGAGATGTGCATGATGAAAGTGTGAACAGGACGAAACTAATATCTTTTGTCTCTGTTTGCGTAAGTATACGTTTTTTTGCCTGACTTCGACAAATGGCCTAGACGTCGTGGTCAGACAAATTTTTCGCGCCAAAAACTACTGTTGAATTTTTGATGAGATGCTTGAGTTAATCAACATTATTTATGAACTATTTCTATCATTTCTATTAGTATTATGCAGGTTTTTACTATTATCTAGAGTCTAAATATGATAAAATCATAAAAATGAGTATAAAGCTATCGAAGTATGTAAAGCACATCTTTTTTCTTACACCCTATACGCTAGTAGCTTCTCCACCTATCCTCGCTCTACGGATTTTTATTCCAATTAACATTATCTTTACTGCAAATTCAAAAGGTGATTCCAACAAGAAGTCTGCCCTCACAGATAGCTTAGCGGCCGTGTCGGCATGTCGATGGTTTAAAATCGTCAAATCGGCGACAATCGGTTCATTACAAAGCGATTTGAGCCGATTATGGCGTTGCTTTTGGTAAAAACAGATGTCCGTTTAGCCATTTAGGAAGTTCTAATTAGACCGACTTGGGCTCTCGCTTGCCCAAAGAAAATGGAGGTTTGAATATTTTTGACAGGTCGAAATGACTGTTTACAATGTATTTAAATAGCAACTTTGCTTTTGACTTTTGTTGGTGGTCCGTTGCATGTTGGATTAAAGTTTTTCGTTGGTTTTCATTTTAACCGACTTCCAAAAAGGAGGAGGTTCTATGTTCGTGTGGATGTATTTTTTTGTGTATGTTTATCGATAATTTCGCCAATTGTGACCTGAATCGAAAAACTCTTTTTTATTTCGAAAGGATATACACCCGAGGTGGTCCCATATAAATTTTACAGAAATCGGCAGAGCCGTTTTTGAAAAAACCAACAATAATGCAAGCAATTCGAGCGAAATATCCGAATGACCATCGATAATTTCGCCAATTGTGAACCGAATCGAAAAATTATTTTTTAGTTTGAAAGGGTATTTTCCCAAGGTGGTCCCATTTAAATTTTACAGAAATCGGCTGAGCCGTTTTTGATAAATCAACATTAATGTAAACAATTCGAGCGATATATTCGAATTTTGTACACGATGGAAGGCGGTTAAACATTTTTTTTTAAATAATAATGGAGAACACAATTCTCTGTACTTACTTACTTAGTTTATTACTAAATAAAATACTTATTGAATGTACATTGTACAGTTGCTATGAAATGTTACATTTATACTCGTATCTTCTGAAATCTTCAGTAATAAAGGTGAGGTCATATTTATTTTCACAGGATGGTCCAACAAATAGGGGTACATTTGGGACACATGTTATATTCGTCAAGTACGAAGGTACTAGTTCATGAAGTATTTGTGAAAAAAGTTCTCTTAATTTGAGTTTGCTATGAGTTTATGTTTGACTTCTATATATTTTAAATATTTTAACCAGGCTAGTATGTCAATCTAACGAAGCATTGAAATATTGCACCCACTTCTAGATTGTTTCATAAATAAAAATCTTCACGTATTTTATGATATCTTGCAATATTTTTCCATTTAACCCGAGTTGTAACAACCAGGCTAGCCACACCATAAAACTGTTGTGTAATGGCGGAAAGTGGACGGACGGACTGACACGATTTTTCATATAAATAACCCATTGAAAATAGGCGCTCTACTTACTGGAGCATGGTGCGGGCTGAGACCTTGACACCTGTCACTGTGACCCTTGTGTATTGTTTGAGAAATCTTTTAGTGGAAAAGAATATACAGTTTTCTGTAAATAAGATAATCGGCCGAGTACGAGTCGAACTCGGGCACGAAGGGTTCCGTACTCAATGGGAGCCCCCTTAAATATTCATTTAATTTTAATTATTTGTTATTGAATTAAAAATACATAAATATTCTGTGAATAATTCAAAAATTATTAATATCGAGCGAATAACAGCTAAAATTCAGGTTTGTTGTATAGGAACTCCTTTTAAATATTAATTTTAGTCTGTTTTTAGTATTTGTTGTTATAGCGGCAACAGAAATAGATTATCATGAGATACAGCCTGGTGACAGACAGACAGACGGACAGCGGAGTCTTAGTAATAGGGTACCGTTTTTACCCTTTGGGTACGGAACCCTAAAAAAGATAGAGCACTGCCTGTTGGAAGGTATCTCTGGCAGTTGGCTAGCTCTAGATATTAATTTTTTTTTTTTTCGAAAATCAGATCTTGGGGGATATTCACCATTTTTGGCTTGACCGCTTTTTGATCATGTGAATTATTTGGATTATTCCTTGACTTGCACTCAACTAGCTGACGACTCAAATTCTTAAAAATGTTGAAAATACAGATACGTACTCGTATTTTTATTAAACATAGAGATGTAGTCAAACGAAAACGCCTAAGCAATTAGGCAATGGACTATACAGGGTTACTCCTAATCAAATAATTTTGAGTTTTGACAAGTCGCAGAACAAAAGTTGTTAGTTTTGATTTACAGAATAAGCCCCTAAAAGGATGCTAATTGAATAGGAATAACTCTGTATAATTTTCTTATAAGGGTGTCATACTTCATTGTGCCATCAAAAATAGTTTATGAATAATCGGCCAAGTACGAGTCGGACACGCGCACGAATGGTTCCGTACTGTATCCGCCCCCCTTAAATATTTATTTTATTTTGTTTTTAGTATTTGTTGTTATAGCGGCAACAGAAATACGTCATCTGTGAAAATTTCAGCTTTCTGCCTACAACGGTTCATGAGATACAGCCTGGTGACAGACAGACAGACGGACAGACGGACAGCGGAGTCTTAGTAATAGGGTTCCGTTATTACCCTTTGGGTACGGAACCCTAAAAATGATGAGGCTGAAAATTAAATAATGTTATAAGCTAGGTACCTATTGGATTAGCAGATCCTTTTCAAATAACCCGTTATAACACCTAAACAAAACAACGTATTTTCAAAATTGCTAAAGCCGGCAGACGAAACTCAAAGTCTCATCCAATAAATCCAAAAAGCCAATGGATTGAGATACTGTTAGCGCAAAAAGTAATCCGTTAGTCCTTGCCGGCGGCGCCTGCGCATCTAAGCCACAGAATATGCAGCTGTAAGTACTGAATGTTACACTTAGACTATTTTGAGTTTTTACCCCATTTGAGTATTTTAAGCAGTGGTAGTCCAGTGGTAATGACACCCGCCTTACAATCGTGAGGTTGTGGGTTGAAATCCCGGTCTCGTACCAATGAGTTCTTCGGAATTTATTGACGGAATTTCACACCTCTGGCTTTTCGGTGAAGGAAAACATCGTGAGGCAACCTGAATACGTCCCTAGAAGTAATTCGATGGCGTATGTGAATTCACCAATCCGCACTGGGCCAGCGTGGTTGATATGGCCCAATCACCCGTGGGTAGGCCTTCGTCCTGCAGTGGACTAATAAAAAGGCCTGTACATAGTTTGAAATCATACAAATGGTACAGTGAGAACTGTCACTGAAACTGTAATTATTATTTACAAAATCGCACCACCGACTTCCACCGTGTACAGAATTCGAATAGTTTGCTGGAATCGATGTGACTTCCATGGACATTACTGTTGATTAATCAAAAACGGCGCCGTTGATTTCGATAAACTGAAATAGAACTATAAAGTATAGTCTACATCTACCAAACAAAAAGTAATTATTAAAATCGGACGACTCTGTAAAAACAAAAGCGTGGTCACACAAAAAATAAACACGCGTTGATTTGAGTCTCTTCCGTTTCGTCGGTAAAAAACCTATCAGTAGAAGGTGGAGATGACTTCTTACTACTGTATCCACGCAAAGAATAAATTTTGAAAAAAGAAAACGCGATCCTGGCTGGCGCAGTTTTCCCCATTGCCCAATAAAGTCATACATTACTCGACGCGGCGCGCACAACGACGCAACCCCAAAAACCGAACTTTCGCCTCCCACGTTTTTTACTACGTCTCATTGTTTTTGCTCGGTTGCTGGCATTTTCGGAATTCAGCCATTTACATAAATGCCCCGAAGTCTTTGTTGAGCCGTAAAGGCGCCGCGGAGGGAACGGGTTGGACTTGCGTACTCCAAGACACTACGTAAATGGCGAAGCCCTGTATGTTGGATTTTTTATTTGTTTTTGCCACTCAAAGTTTCAGAAGTTGCGACATTTGTATGTTAATAAATTACAGTTTTGTAAGTTTTGCGGACGGTTTTATGGTTTAATCGGTATATTGTGTTTTATTTACTGCTTTTTTGTAATGATTTTAAATTTATAGTGCATCCCACACTAGGTTTATCTCAAAGAGTTATTTTTAAGATAAACATTTCAAAAATTCGTCGCGGATGCAGGACTTAAACCTTGCGTCTTCGGATCACTAGCCCGACGCACTGACCACTGAGCTAATCCGCAGTACTGCTAAGTAACACTAAAGTGGAGTCATTTTAATAGGCCACATTTGACAGTTCATGTATGCAAAGAAAAATATACCTTACATTAAAGGAATAAAACTCCAAGCCGTCTTCGAGAACAATTATCGGTCGTCGTCAATATTGTTTTCATGAGTTTTATTCCTTTAGTGTAAGGTATATTTTTCTTTGCATACATGAACTGTCAAAAGTGACCTATTATCTTGTCCCTACTGTAACTACAGTAACTCTTTGAGCTTTTTTGTACTTCAAAATTCACAACTCGATAGAGTAGTCTCCCTATGATAAGGTCAAGAATTATACATCCCTAACTAGTTTTTGAACATGGCTTTGTCCCCGTGGTGATTCTGATTTTTGTGCTGTCCCATAGGAATCTTTTATTTTTTCGGGATAAAAAGTAGCCTATGTCACTTTCCGTCTTTTAAACAATGTCCATGCCAGAAATCAAGTCAATCCGTTGCTCCGGTGCTGCGTGAAAGAGGAACAAACCAATAATAAACCAACTAATAGTTTTTCAGAGTCAGATGTATAATATTAGAAGAAAGGATGTAAGGTGATTTAAAATGAGTTGATTATCACTATCACTACATAGTATAAAACAAAGTCGCTCCCCGCTGTCTGTCCCCATGTATGCTAACTACGCTACGGATTTTGATGTGGTTTTTTTCTATAGATAGAGTGATTCAAGAGAAAGGTTTATATGTATAATACACCTGTGCGAAGCCGGGGCGGGTCGCTAGTTAAGATATAACAACGAAATTCCTAATGAGTTTTCAATAATATGCAGTATCGGCATCGGGAGTCGAACAACAGGCAATCAATCTTAACAGCCCAGGCGCCGTCATTTCGCTGACCCCAACACCCCATTTTGCCAAAAAAATAATAAAAACTGAACCAACGCTACTATAAAGAATGGATAACAAAAACTTCAATATTCTTTACAATTTTTTTGACCTAAACTAAGCCTAAAGATTAGGACTTTAAGGGCGCTATTGATAGAAAATTGAGTTCGGGACTTTGGTAATTAGATTCTGACAGTTTGAAATCGGCAAAGAGACCGACTGTCAAAAAGCCGGCGCCAGTTTCAACTCGTTGTAAATAAAGTATCGCGAGCTCCAAATTTACGGTTTCGCGTTTGCTACGTTTTGTTGGGAGAAGAGATGGTGCCTTTTTTCAAAGGTGAACTATAATATACGAGTGAAGAGTGTCTACGCTGCGCCATTGACTGTCTCTTTGTTATTTGATCAAATTATTATGTCTATACCAAAATTATAAAGAGGATAGATTTGATTGTTTGTTTGTTTGCATTGAATAGGCTCCGAAACTACTGACCCGATTTGAAAAAATCTTTTACTATTGGAAAACTACACTATCTCCGGATGACATAGGCTGTATTTAAAAAAAATAGGGATCATTACTAAAACTCTCATACCATTACGTGGTAGGTATATAAGCACAATATTTATATAAATAAATTTATAAAATCTGTCTTCTTTAGAAAATCATAGCCGGGCAAAGCCGGGGTGGGCAGCTAGTCTTTTAGTAAAGTTGAACTTTATACTAAAAGAGATAATACTTTTTATCAAACAAAAATAACATCAAATTAAATCCTAACGCGATCAGGTAATTTTAAATTTAGGTATGTCATTATCAAAATCATTATTTATTGGTAATTGTCTTAAATTACAGGTCATACATGATAAATTAAATTACAAAAACTTGTATTTAAATAATAACATTACACACGAAAGCAAATTAATCAATTAATATAATAAAAAGTATAAAAATTAAAAATGTCAATTTGAAATTTTCAATGCCAGCATTCCCAGCATATCGTCAAACTTGTAGAAAGCTGTTCGATAAGCCAGTCTTTCAGTTTTGCCTTCAACGATTCTCTAGACGGTGCATCTCGCACCGTTTGCGGTAATCGATTGTATACTCCCGGGGCTAGCACGTGCACGAGTTGAGTCTTGTTGTGTCATTAATTTATGTTGTAAATTAGATAGGTACGACTAATTTGATTTTTTTCTAATTTTTGGTCTAGTTCCAGTTAGATTAAGCGGAACGCCCCAGTACTCAATTTTTAACCAACTTCCAAAAAGGAGGAGGTTCTATGATCGTCTGTAGGTACGTATTTTTTTGTGTATGTTCATAGATAATTTCGCCAATGTGAACCGAAACAAAACATTTTTAGTTTGAAAGTGTATACTCCCGAAATGGCACCATTTAAATTTAACAGAAATCGGCTGAGCCCTTTTTTTTAAATCAAAAAAATGTAAATATTTCGAACGAAATTTCGAATTTTGTACACAATGGAAGGCGGTTTTGCCATTTTTTGCAGAAATAATTATTAACAGTTATAGTTTATAAAATGTTTTTTAAGTTTGGTTGAAATAAACCATTATTATTCTTTAGGTCTTTTTATATTTACGGACTAATTTTGATCAACGATTTTTTTATGGAAACTTGCTTATATTTTTACATAATATAAGTATTTTTCTAATAGGTAGTAGTATAAACTATCAGTATATTTTATTGTAACTAGTAGTAATTTAATTGGGCCAAAAAATACTACCAGGACAAAATTTATTGAAAAAAGCGCGTGAGACGAATCTAGCAGAAGCGTGCTTCGAGACAGCATAGTATTTTGGTGCCGGTCACAGAATGAGAGAGAGATGAGTCACTCGATAGGTGTAGGTATTAAAAAGTCGCATAAAACTCATTGGCATCGCGCACGGAAAATTTATAACATCAGCTTTGGCAACGCTTCGGATACAAATTACCCACTTTACGTGGCTTCCGTACAATGTTATTGAGTAAAATATTATATAAAGACGGACATAATGCTAAATCATGTAGGTTTGTTGACAACGGAATAATAATATGAAGTATACTTAGTAACGTAACCGTACGTAACTGTACGTAATCTTCGTGGGTAGCCAGTTGTTCAGCAATTGATACTAATTATTTTTCGCAAAAATGGCAAAACCGCCTTCCATCGTGTACAAAATTCGAATATTTCGCTCGAATTGCTTACATTATTGTTGATTTACCAAAAACGGCCGATTTGTAAAATGTAAATGTAACCACCTCGGGAGTATACCCATTCGAACTAAAAAATAATTTTTTGATTCGGTTCACAACTGGCGAAATTATCGATGTTCATCGTGTACAAAATTCGGATATTTCGCGCGATTTGCTTATATTATTGTTGGTTTTTCAAAAACAGTTCAGCCAATTTCTGTGAAATTTAAATGGGACCACTTCCCAGTTGGGAGTATACCCTTTTGAACTAAAAAAATTTTTTTCGATTAGGTTCACAATTGGCGAAATTATCGATGAACGGACACAAAAAAAATACATACACACGAATATAGAATCTCCTCCTTTTTGGAAGTCGGTTAAAAAGACCACAGTATACTAAAAAAAAAATTCTTACATTTATGATAAACAATGTACCTAATAATTCGTTGTTTGTTTATTTATGAGCCTGTATTGTCTCATTTAGTGGAGGCCTTCGCCCCCACATTTTGGATCAAAATTGGCAGGAATAAGCACAAGACAGACAAAACTGGAAATGTATTTTAGCATCTAATTTTCTCTATTTTGCTGTTTTATGTGTGTGTGAATCAATAAAAAGTTTATCTATCTATCTTTAGCCGCCTTACCACAAAAGATTTAAGCACGCTTTAAACACAGTTTTACCGTGCAATTTGTGATGTTAAACGTTGTCTAAAGCGTGCTTAAAAAGTCCTTTTGTGGTAAGACGGTAGAACTCTAACAAACTGTTTATTTATTTTAACACTGTCTCTAACATTAATATGGAAGACTAGATAGAGAGTAAAAAGTACTCTTTTTCGAAAAAAAAAAACTTTAAATATAAGTGAAAATTATTGTGTAAAACTGGGTAAATATAATGATGAAATAAAATATTTTTTTCTCAATAACTAGGAAAATATGTACTTGTACCAGCCTTTTTAATAGTTCACTAATGTACGTAGTCCTTCCCAGTTAGTACAAACCAATCCGCAATAGATTGGGTTTCTGGATACTTTATAAAAAAATAACGGGTTACACTCCGGGACTGCCGGCAGAAGTGAAAACTTGAACATCAATATCACACACGCACACTCGCCCAAGCGCCCTGCGCCGTCTTACGAATTTTCAATCAGGTCACCCTAATTTGACCCTTGAATCTAACCCTTGGGCCCTAATTCGAGTTTAACATTTTTTACCTATCCCAAAAAGTGCACAGCGCCGCTAATTATGATTTCACTTCAAAAATAACATTGTTTCATAAAATTTGTAAAGCAAGTAGCAATCTAAGATTATAGTAAACAGAGGATACACTTGTAACATTGTTTCACAAAATCTGTAAAGAGCACCAGACAAAGATTAAAATAAACAGATGCTATAAGCTAAAACAATTTAATCAGAAGCATGGATCATTGCAGTGAGTAATCGTTAAGCTCTAGCGATTCGAGTGATCTGTTCTGGAGAAGTGACTCATCTGCAGATTGTGTTCTTACTCTATGACGTTTATAAAGTGGCGCTTGACATGAGGCGAATCTCAGAAGAATTACAAGTAATAGAAGTATTGCAAAATTTTACTCAAATTAAAACTACGTTACAGTTGTCTTATTCTTATCTGGTTATACAGTATACGCGAGAGTGAGTGGAAAAAAAAGCAATGTCTGTCGATACGTCAAAATCGCCAGTTGGAATGTCAAAATAGTTAAAATTTGGTTCCACTTGGTCTTTTGTCTTTTTCGGAAATTTGAACCATCCAATTTTTTCCATTAATAATCGGCCAAATGCGAGTCGGACTCGCGCACGAAGGATTCCGTACAGTATGGAAGCCCCCTATTTTTTAATTTATTTTAATTTAATTTTTTGTTTTTGGAAAATTTATAACTCTACATTATGTGAATATTTCAAACATCTTCCTGTTGTCGTTATTAATATGGAACAAAAAAAAATTATTTTGTTTTAATTTAATAATTAATTTTTAAAACACATATTAATTTAAATATTCTGTGAACATTTCAAGCCTGTCACCGTTATTAATATCGAGCGAAAAAGGGTTAAAGATTAAGGTTTTTTGGGATTAATTATGGGAGCCCCCTTCAATATTATTTTTTTCTGTTTTTAGTATTTGTTGATATTTCGGCAACAGAAATACATCATCTGTGAAAACTTCAACGTTCTAGCTATCACGGTTCATGAGAACAGCCTGGTGACAGACAGACGGACAGACGGACATCGGAGTCTTAGTAATAGGGTCCCGTTTTTACTCTTTGGGTACGGAACCCTAATAAGCAATGCGATCGGATAGCGCCTCCAACATTTCTCTAGATTTATTTGAATTAGTCATAAGGATATAAATTACATCTTCATAATTTAAAAATTGCAACTATAAAACCAAAAAAATTCAAGATCATTATCCTCATTAAGTTTTTGAATTAGGTAATTGTTTATAATTACAGGTGTGAACAATAAAGTTTAACTAATTAATGATCATAAACTGCACACCAACAACTTACTTAAAATTAAAATGTATGTAGTTGCATAATAATATACCTTATTAAAAAATCTATACGAAATCTATACAACTGTTTCAAGCATTTTAAGTACCTATTGCCGGTTTTTTTTTCTAGAATTTGAAAATTTTTCAGGACATAACTTCGGTTCTTTATTTTATTTTATTCAAACCTTTGTCTCTTAGTTACGTTTTGTCGGTAAATATAATGTATTTTTTTTTTAATTTAGAATACCTAGCAGATTTTTTTTTCATAGTTAAAGTTAGTCGTAATGATGAATTCAATAGATATTCTAGCTAGACCTTGCTAGGATATTTCTATCATGTAAAATACTTCGTAGGCTTCTGTTTTCAATAACGTTTTTAGGGTTCCGTACCCAAAGGGTAAAAACGGGACCCTATTACTAAGACTCCGCTGTCCGTCTGTCCGTCTCCAGGCTGTATCTCATGCACTGTTATAGCTAGAAAGCTGAAATTTTCAGATGATGTATTTCTGTTGCCGCTATAACAACAAATAAAATAATAATAATAATATTTAAGGGGGGCTCCCATACAAAAAATCAAAATTTTTAGCCGTTTTTCGCTCGATATCATAATGGTAACAGGTAGATGTTTGAAATATTCACAAAATATTTAGCTGCATTACTTTAATAATAAATAATCAAATTAAAATAAAATAAATTAAGGGGGGCTCCCATACAGTACGGAACCCTTCATGCGCGAGTCCGACGTACTTGACAGATTATTATAATTTAGCATCTAGAATCGTAAAGCACGTATCAACCAAATCACACTTTACACTTCACCAAAAGTACAATCACCGCAAAAAAACTTATGCAACAAAAACAATAATTCATTCAACTATCCCCGTTGCATATTCATACTCGGAATGCCAGCTCGGTCACAACTCCAGACATTTTAAATTTAGAACGCTCGGTTTTTTTACGTCGCGTCAAAGTATTTTGGTTGCAAAATACCGTTTCAGCGCAATCGTCGGTGGAAAGGCGAAAACGAAAGGTAGGACAGCGAATACCTTACTCGTTAAGGGTGGATCAGAGGCATTTCGCAGGTAGCTCCAGACGTACCAAAATATTTAAGGAATTAGTGAATGGATTTGAATGTGATTTAGACTTATGCTGCTTAATGCGATTGGTTTTCGTGAGATTTAGTTGTCGTCATTATAGCTGTAGGGTGTCAGACTACTGTTGAACGTCGGTCGGCCTGCTACGAGTTTATAGATTTCTAAATAATCGTAAGAGGCTTGTCTACAGCGCTATCTTGCGGTCATAATCGTGTCATCTGTGGACGTCATATGTGATGATATGTGATGTTGATGTCCTTGCTTTTGAGTATGTGATTTTTATTCGAGAACTCCGCGACCCCATCCGCTCCGCTTGTTATGTTTTTCGTCGATAAAATCAAAGCTACAGATCTTAACATATTTCTTGACTATCAAAAATGTCATTATTCTAATTTTTTAAGAATGTCTATAAAACCCAATTTACGTTAAAACCTACTAACTTCTCACATACCTAGTTTGTCACCTAGTTAATCAAAATAGCTAAATTCTGATTTGGAAAAAAGATGTTAAACTTACGTACGAAATTTCATTGCTTGTCGGCTTCGAGCAAATATTTGTAGTGTCAAAATCGTGCAAAATAAGTGACCGACCCACAACTCTGCCCAAGCTACGTAGTGGGCAGGCTTTTTATTTAGTGGTAAGGCGATTGCAAGCCAACTACAATGTGCTCGGTTACAAGTACTAATTAGGTGACATAACGTCGAGATTCGAGAAAACGGGTCATTGTGAATTATTTAATGTAAATATCTTTGTCAGTATGTATGACGGCCGGCGATCGGATTTTTTTTTCTACTTTCACTTAGGGACTCTGGCTCTGTAGAAATATGCTCGAAGCTTGTTGGGAAAGGAAATATCGTGAGGCAACCTGCATACATCCGTAGAAAAAAATTGGCGGCGTATGTGAATCTATCTATCCACACTGCGCCAAAGTGATTGATATTGTCCAATCGACCCTTGTGGGTAGGCTTGTGTTCAGTTGTGAACAATTACAAAGGCCGTTAGAGTATGAAGTTAAAGAATTCACGGTAAATGAAGCGCTCATAGCATTTGATTAGGTGTTCGTTAGCGATCATCGAATTGAGCAACGTTCAGCACGGTCAGTCTTCGGATGGGTGACCGCGGGTAGCATTTACAACCGAGAGCGCTACCGTGGCTCGGACGACACGATAAATTGCATGTCCCGGTTGTTTCAACCTTGTAGCCATGTCAGAGGCCTTCAGGCGGCTTAAAAACTATGACACCAGGGCTAGCCACGCGGCCTATACGAACGTGCTTTTACTATGGTAAATGAAAATTAAACACGAATAATTCCAGCTCATATTATTTTTCCGAAGTTCAGCTGATTTCTGGCTTTCAAGACTTTCATCAATTGCATCAAATGTTTGTACACATTTTGTTTCTTGCTCATCAATCTATCGAAACTCTTCAAGTATCAAGTATTAAGATTATTAGGTAAATTGATTTGTGATTATTCTGACACAGACATAAAATTTAGGAAAAATGTTTCTGTAGCCATAATTATGTTTTGTTAGCCATTGACACGAAATGTTAACTAATGAAGTAAAATTGTATGGCAGATATACTACTTGTTAATTCTTATTTTTGTCTCTTTCCACTATATCAGCTGTGTTAGAAAAGTTACATAATATATATTGCACATTGTGAAGTAATAACGCAATGCACAACAACATTACAATTCATCAACAAAATGTTTCATATAAAAGTTACACAAATTATTTTATTTCCAAAATGGTGTATTTTTTACTCTCATAACATTCAAGTAGTAAGTCGTATTTTTTGGCCATTTTGTAGTTAGTTTAGTTATGTAGGTGGTAAATTCCTTGCATGGAGCGCATTCCTGGTCTAGGCCTAGGCCATCAGATGGACGTCGTACGCTAAGTATGCTAAATACTCGTATTGCTTTCCAAACATTTGCTTGAAGTTTTCAAGTGCAAGGATTAACAGAACTGTCTATCTATAGGTACTATTCAATACGAACAACTTTAACAATGTGGTATTAACTTCAAAATCGGCCAAGTACGAGTCGGACTCGAACACGGAGGGTTCCGTACCGTAAGGGAGCCCCATTCCTCTTGCCGTTATTAATAGCGAGCAAAAAAACTCCTAAAAATCACGTTTGTTGTGTGGGGCCCCCCTTAAATATTTATTTTATTCTGTTTATAGTATTTGTTGTAATAGCGGCAACAGAAATACATCATCTGTGAAAATTTCGGCTGCCTAGCTATCATGGTTCATGAGATACAGCCCGGTGACAGACAGACAGACGGACAGACGGCCAGACGGACAGACGGACATCGAAGTCTTAGTACCTAATAGGGTCCCGCTTTTACCCTTTGGGATTATTATATATTCTTTGCTTTGGGTACGGAACCCTAAAAAACAGCTTTTCCATACAAAGAGTTTCTCTAGATACTTAACATGTTTGGAACGTCAATGTTCTTTCACGATTTCGGGGATTCTCCTAAAGTAAAGGTTATTTATTTGATGTGCATATTTATACTCTTATAGGTAGGTATATCGGAAAGATCCTTTACAAAGCAACACCTGTATATCTGTATACATATACCTATGTATGTACGTGTGGATTTGACTTTTAAAATGCGCCGTCAGGTGCTTAGAGGTGACAACAGAAGCGTCCGCATCTGTGACTTTTCCCGTATTTTCCTCACAGTTATTTATTACGCCGAGTGTACCTGTGACCCCGTTTTTTAGAATCACCGCGTATTCGCAGAGTTTCAAGAACTGTGACGTAGAGATATTAATTTGTTGTAATTGTGGACATTAACGGACGACACGGATTTTTGTGTCAGATTTAAATTATTGTTTTTTGGAATAAACAAGCTGGAAGTTATTGTATGTAAACATTGGTCATGGCTGGTCATGGACCTGATTTTGAAATTAAGAAGAGCATACCAAGTAATATGAAATATAATATATCATCATACGATTTTGTGAAGAAACTTTGATTACTTACATCCAATTTAATGGTGGTTGTGAATCTTTGAACCCAAATTACCCTATTTTTTAGACCCTTATTTTTGCTTTGGTGACGATGTCTATTATTTGTATAAATTAAATTAACTTTAGTTTGAATTGTAATATAATATGACTTCCTTAAATAAAATTAATATTCATTGTCAATGTAATCAGGTTGTTTTAAAAGTTTTTGTGAATAAATTATTTTGTATATTGTATTGTTTTTTGTAAATAAAATTATTGTGCAATTATAGTGCATGCTAGATATGGTCCGTGCCTTCTAAGGTAACGTATTACAATATTTTTACCGATTTCCAAAAAGGAGGAGGTACTTTGTTCGTCTGTATGTTTTTGTGTATGTTCATTGATATTTTCGCCAATTGTGAAAATCTTTTTTATTTCGAAAGGGTATAGGTACTCCCGACGTGGTCCTATTAAAATTTTATTGAAATCGGTTGAACTGTTTTTGTTAAATCAACAACTTGGATGTCACATCGATGGAAAGTCACGGTGGAAGTCGGAGGGGTCACTATTTGCGAAAAATAATGATTCTTATTCGGTGTCAATGACGACACTCAATGTGAACGGATGGAAATCTATCCAATCTATCGCCTCGCGAAATTCGTCACGAGACATCCGAGCTAGATTTGATGACGTAAATAACGTGTGATGTTTTAAAACTTCGCAGAAAAATGGACTAGTTTTACATTCGTTGTTTTTGATTAGGCAATTCAATATTGGCCTTATTAGTAAGCTCCAAGTAACCCAACGAGCTATGAAGAGGGCTATGCTCGGAGTCTCTCTGCGAGATCGAATCAGGAATGAGGAGATCCGTAGAAGAACCAAAGTTACAGACATAGCCCAGCGGATTGAACAGTTGAAATGGCAATGGGAAAGGAACATAACTTGGAGGGAGAACTGATGCCCGATGGGGTCGAAAAGTTCTCGAGTGGAGACCACGTACCGGCAAGCGCAGCGTCCACAAGGTGGACGGATGACCTCATTAAGACTGCAGGATCGCGCAAGACGCTACCAACCGGTCTTATTGGAGATCTTTCGGGGAGGCCTATGTCCAGCAGTGGACTATGGTAGATTTTGGCTGAAACGACGACGACGAATTCAATATTTTCAATATTATTTATGGTACTACGTACTGTTTAGTGTTTAGGTGTGAGGAACCATTTTTATAAAGATCTTCTTGCTGGAATCTGTATATTGCAAAGGACTGATACGAGATATATTTTCTTTCTCATTTTTTATGTCGGATCAGCCATCAGCGTATAACACGGTGGACATGCCACGTAACAGCCGATGTTTATGAAAATCCGCACATACTCGTGGTGTAACGCGACACCACTCGTACCGAGCTGTAATGTCTCAATCCGAAATGCGTTCTTTGGACGAAAAAGAATGAAACTTGCGTACAGTCTGCAAATCATTTACTTTAGATGTTTTAGGAAAAAGTAATGTTCTTTATCAGGATAAGCAGAAGGATAAAGGTATGATTCCGATGTCCGCTGCAGGCAGCAGCAGCAGGCAGCACTGCTGCCGCTGCACTACTGGTCCCCATACAGTTACTATGAGTTTATATGAGACTAGACGACCCGCCCCGGCTTCGCACAGGTGTATTATACATAAAAACCTTCCTCTTGAATCACTCTATCCATTAAAAAAAACCGCATCAAAATCCGTTGCGTAGTTTTAAAGATTTAAGCATACAGACAAACAAACAAACAAACAAACGAAAATAGCGACTTTATTTTATACTATGTAAGGACTATGTAAGGATTACATTCCGAGCTAAGCAGCAGCAGCTAACACTGCTGCCGTACTCGGAATCAGCGCGGCAGGCAGCACTGCAGCGGCAACACTGCTGCCTGCTGCTGCTGCCTGCAGCGGACATCGGAATCATACCATTACGCGTACAGTTTTACGTCTAAATGGGCGAAGTCAGATTTTTTCATTAGAAACTTCACTCTCAAGTAAGTCACGTTTCATTATAGTGAGGCATAACATACTGCGATAGTAGGTGGTGATCAAAATCCTCATCTCATATCACCAGAAGGGGGGATCCACATCACGTAATGGTGATGACGATGATTTCATAAAATGTTATAAATAGGCATAGCATACATAAATTTAGTGAAAAATACTACGTCAATTATTCTAAGACTGTAAAAGTTAAAGAACAAATAAACATAAACCAAAAATTATTATTTTAAATTCGATTTATTATTACGATTTAATTTGTATTTAATGGTTAAACGAGATCTCGTACTTTCTGCGATGACGTGAAATTATGAAGAAAAATATTTACATGCGCAAACGCATAACGGCATTTTTCTTTACTGTCGCGTTATTTCCCGATTGATTTGCGAGCCGTACGTGCCATATAAAAGCGTGTCATACGATTATCGTGCGTTTTTCAGATTGCGATTTAATGTGAAAATAATAACGTACAGCTTAGGAAAATCTAGTAATTTGCGTATACGGCTGTTTTTGCCCCCTGTCTCGCTATTCCCGATTGATCTGCGAGCAGTACGCGTCGTCTCGAGCTATTTCCGTGCCTCTCCGCCCGCCCAGTCGAGTTTATTGACACTGCCCACCGCTCCGCCCGGACTATCCGACTACTACGCTGTCAACTCGCCACTTCACCGTGCACTTCTAGCGCAAATGTGGTACTATCTTCGACCACCCACGCTTTACCTGAGGGGCTCGTACAGGTTTACACGTAAATTGAAACTACAGCTGTTTCCGTATGGCTCTATACATTTTCGTACAGCGCCCCTGACGAAAACGAGGATCTGTACTGTACCAGTCTTTTAAATAGTCTACTGAAGGACGTGGTGGTGGTGGCCGTGGTAGTCTAGAGGTAGTGACACCCGCCTTACAATCGTGACGTCGTGGGTTCAAATTCCAGTCCCGTACCAATGAGTTCTTTGGAATTTATGTACGGAATTTCACACCACTGGCTTTTCGGTGAAGGAAAACATCAACAGGCAACCTGCATACGTCCGTAGAAGAAATTCGATGGCGTGTGTGAATCCACCAACCCACACTGGGCCAGCGTCGTGGTTATGGCCCAATCACCCTTCCTGGGTAGGCCTACGACCTGCAGTGGACTATTAAAAAGGCTGGTACAGTACAGTACAGTACTGTAGGACGTAGGCCTACTCATGAAGGGCGAGGGAAACGAAGAACTAATCAAAATGTATGGAGCCACACGCGAACGCGAAAGTTTAAGTAAACTACACAAAACCTGGATTAATCACTCTGATGCAACGTACCGTAACAACATTTGTACGTTCGTTGTATCACTGTTGGATATTACTGTAAGAGATCATCGCCCATATTATACAAAAAAAAATACATACACACGAACATGGAACCTCCTTATTGGAAGTCGGTTAAAAAACAAGATCCTGTAGTGCAAATTCGCAGTGCAACGGCTGCGCGCGCAGCTGGCGGCGCATCTGCCGCGCGCACGCGCGACTCGCGAAATAATCGGCCAAGTCCGAGTAAGACTCGCGCACGTAGGGTTCCGTACTGTATGGGAGCCCCCCTTAAGTATTTATTTTATTTTAATTTTATTATTTATTATTGAAGTGAATATCCAACTTAATATTCTGTGAAAATTTCAAGCATCTACCTGTTACCATTATTAATATCAAGCGAAGAACGGTTAAAAATTCAGGTTTGTTGTATGGGAGCCTACCTTAAATATTAATTTTATTCTGTTCTTAGTATTTGTTGTTATAGCGGCAACCGAAATACATCATCTGTGAAAATTTCAGCTTTCTAGCCATAATGGTTTATGAGATACAGCCTGGTGACAGACGGACGGACAGACTGACAGTGGAGTCTTAGTTATTGGGTCCCATTTTTACCCTTTGGGTTCGGAACCCTAAAAAAGCGCCCGCGCGCCGACCTCTACTTAGCTTGATAGCTGTACGAGAGCTGTCAGAGTGTAGGTGGTTGTAAACTTTTGTAGTTTAGTTGTCTTAAATATATCTGTTTAAAGTTGTTAAGTATTGTATGTCAGTTTCGGGTTCTATTCTTGGGCGAACAAATAAGTAGGTACCTTAGTATTCTTAAGACTGCGCCTAATGCTATGAAAAAAATCAGATTTCACCCGCGCTTCTTGCATCGCCCGCTATCATCTCTGGGCCTTTGGTTAGAGTCGAAAATCGCATGACACAGTTTATGATGATGTTGGCTTCGAGCTCCAGCTTATATTTTTAGGTGGTATTTTATCAACTTATTGAAACTTTAAGCATGTAATAAAAAACTAATTGATTAATCGACTAGAACAATAGCCTGGTTACCTTATTTGTCAAAAATAATGTGGTGTTGTCGCTGATCATTTCGAACATTGTTTTATAATGCGAAGTATTTTTTTTTTTCTAAAGTATCATATTATTTTTTAAAATTCTACGCAATTACTCTGCTACTTAACGTTTTTTTCTTTCCTGTAGTATTTTTTTTAATATGGATGTTTATGTTCATTTCGTCACGTCTTTAAAAGTACACTTTTCGCTTGATTTTGGCATTAGGCCCCCCCTTAACTCGCTTTTATCCTTCATAGATGGAAAAGCTAATAATGTTGAATAGTTTATATTATTACCAAGTATTACTGTCGTGTAGTATGATCTAGGTCATACCTACATGAATAAATAAGTACGTGAAGGTCGAGGGAGATGGTATGATATGATCCCATGGTATATCGGTTAAAACAACAACTCGTAAGTATCTACATCTACAACTTGCTGCTGACGGTCACCCATCTGAATATATTAGTTTTTCACGGTGCTGAGTTGGTGTGAACTACAATTTTTATATGGAATTTGTACAGTTGACATTGCCTTCATTTCCATTAAAAAAATGTTGTTTATGCGAACTCTATCGACCGCGCAAAAACTTGACAAACTCATACTAAGACGACTGGTATAGTAGTACCAAAAGTATTCATAGACACCTTGTGGAGTTGGTATAATAAAATTATATCACTACATAGTATAAAACAAAGTCGCTTCCCGCTGTCTGTCCCCATGCATGCTTATATCTTTAAAACTACGCAACTGATTTTGATGCGGTTTTTTAAATAGATGGAGTGTTTCAAGAGGAAGGTTTATATGTACAATACATCTCTGCGAAGCCGGGGCGGGTCGTTAGTGTTGATATAAAAGTCTTGTCGCCTGTGAAGTTGGCTACAAGCTGTGGATAACCCAATCCTTACTAAAGCTCATATAACAGCTGCACAAAGATCAAGGGTCGCCTGAACGCCTCTGACATGAACGGCTAAAACAACAGGGCTCTACAATTTAACGTGTCATCCGAGCCACGGTAGCGCTCAGTTGTAAATGCCACCCGCGATCACCTATCCGAATACTGACCGTGCTGAACGTTGCTTAACTTCGATGATCGCTAACGAACATCTAGGCAAACTACGCCATGAGCGGTACCAGCTTACTAAGTATCATGATTAGCGGTACTCCAGTCGACCGCTTTGTTTCACTATGGTTCCCACGACCTGTCTAGTGTCTAGTATACTGTAGACACTTGTACTCGCATGGATAAGTATTTGTAATGTATCATTCTATATTTAGTAGGTAGGTAGTAGTAAGTTTGTTATGCTGTTGAGAAGCTAGTTCTCTCGTGAATATTTAAAATTGGCATATGAAAGCCACCCGGCCCCGGGTCCCTTATCATAATGACTAAGGATTTATTTCAATTACTTAAGTATTTGGAAAGTTATTAAAGTAATTATTTTTCGCCAAAAATGGTACCCATAACCGACTTAAAACACTAAAGTCAAAGTCAAAGTATTTATTTGCATGTTAGTAGTTACAAAAGATCTTAAAATTATACAAATATACATATCCATCCACTAACAACCATAATGAGGTGTGCAAAACGTAAATTAAAATTTAAATCCAACAAAATTCAAAAAATGAAAATCATCGCCGAGAAGAACCAATTATAAAATACTAGCTTAAAACCCGCGGCTTCGCCCGCGTGGTCTTAGTACATAGGTACTTGCTTAAAATGAAAATAGCCCGCGGTTAGACCCGCGTTGTATTGGTACTTGCTTAAAATTAAAAAAGGCTGTCTGATGGCCTGCGTTGTCATATTACTTGCAATGATAATGGCCCACGGTCTGGCTCGCGTTGTTTTAGTAATTGCTCAAAATAATAAAAACCCACAGTTTGGCCCGCGTTGTCTTGGCACTTGCTTAAAATAATAATAGCTTGTGTAGCCCAGCATTGTCGTATAACGTATTACTTGCAAGGATAATGCCTACGGTTTGGCCTGAATCGTCTTAGTATTTGGCTGGATAAAAAACGTATTGTATGGGTCAGAGTGTTCGGCCACCATAGGGAGAATGAAAGGAAATTGCATGTAGCGGAGATACGAATGCTGAGATGGATGTGCGGAGAGACAAGAATGGATAAGATTAAAAATGAGTATGTTAGAAGAAGTCTGAAAGTAGCGCCAGTGACTGAGAAATTAAAGAGTGGCAGGCTATCTTGGTAAGGGCATGAGACGGGAAGAGAGTAATGTCACGAAAAGAACCCTAAATATGATGGTAAGTGGCAGAAATAGGAGGTGACGACCAAAAAAAGTGTGGATGAATTGTGTGCAAGATAATATCGCCGCCCCCGGAGAACAAAATGACAATCGCTATTGTCTTGATTTTAATGTTATACCATATTCGACTTTAATGGAGCTTAATACATCTATACAATTTTTTTCATAATTTTTTTGTCGTTACTCATGAAGTTATAAAATAATGCAATAGTATTCGAAGTTTTTTATTACCTAAATAGTTTCGCGAATAAAATTGCCAGATAACAATAGTAAACATTTTCAACTAGTATCAAAATGATAATATTGATAGCCACAATATTCCCGTGCAAACGAGTCTATAAAAATAGTGCTATGGATGTTGTCATTTTATTCTAGTAAAAATATACCGTGTTTGGCAATATCGTGTTTACCAATAATTTGTTTCATTTTGAAGGCAAGAACAACAGTCCAAAGTTCTATTACCATACAAAAATGGAAAAATTATGACGAGGATAAGTGATATTAAATTTCGACAATTGAGCTGTTAATAATCATTGAATAAAATTATTATACAATATTGCAATATTTGTTTTCGCTTAGATGAACCGAGAATAAAAAGACAACGGACATAGAAAAAAAATGACGTTGATTAATTTTTATTAATATCTTATTTTGTTAATATCTATTTAATTATACTACTGTTAATTACAATACTTTAACAAAAAAAATATTCAAAAAAATATCTTTCATATGAGCTCATTCACTTACAATACTGTTCAGTGAATCATCAGCAATCAACGAAAAACGGTTTTTTATTTTTCCTGGAAAGTTGTGATTTTGCGATTGCCATTTTGTTCTCCGGGGGCGGCGATATGCGAGAGAAATGAGTTGATGATGAGATGGCGTATGATAGAGTGAAGTGGCGAAAAGAAACGTGCTGTGCCGACCCCACCTAGTGGGATAAGATAAGATAATATTTATTGTCATCAAGTAAATCTAAGGGCAGGATGATGATGATAATAGGTTACGGTTTGGCCTGCGTATTCTTAGTACTTGCTTAAGATGGTATATAAATTACGCAGCTTAGCCCGCGTTGTCTTAATACTTGCTTAAAATTATAATAGCTTACCGTTTGGCCTGTGTTGTCGTATTATTTGTAATGATAATAGCCCACGGGCTGGCCCGCGTTGTTTTAGTAATTGCTTAAAATGATAATAAACCACAGTTTGGCCCACGTCGTCTTGGCACTTGCTTAAAATAATAATAGTTTGTGGTTTCGTCCGCATTATCGTATAACGTATTACTTGAAGGGATAATGTCTACGGTTTGGCCTAAATTATCCCAGTATTTGGCTAGAATAATAACAGGTCGTGGTTTGGCCTGCACATTCTCAGTACTTGCTTATAATGGTAATTTATAGCACGTAGCTTGGCCCGCGTTGTCGTAGTACTTGCTTAAAATTATAAGGGTAGTATTTAAACGCAAATCAAAAAATATCCTTATTCTATGCAATAAGATTCCAAATTCCCATCAAAATTACTGATTGCACAGCATAATATTCAACTCAAAATATCACTAAACACACTACAATTTATTTTCGCAGCGTACAGCGATTTTTCCTAAAGCAAAAGCTTTTTCATCAATGCACAGCTAATAATCTTAATGCACATTATACCTGTTAACTCTTTTTCTTTTAAATATAGCTTCTATTTTTATATTATTTACAGCAGCTTTTCTAAATAAAACAGCATTTTATTAATCACAGTCGTCTTAATATTTAACCTAAACTAACCTAACCTAAACTAACCTAACCTAACCTATTTTTTGTTTCACACCTAATCTATAAAGGCGATTCGCTTCTGGCACTTCGCCGGCCGCTGCCGCGGCACGCTCGCTTCGCTCGCTCGGCTCGTGCGTTGTTTTGTCATGTTCTAACATAACCTAACCTATTTTTTGTATCACACCTAATCTAATTTCTTCACTAATTTACCCTAAAGAAACCATCCATTGATCTAACCCCTGATAACAGAGCATTCCCTAGGAAGCGAGGGTCAACTTAGGGATTATGCGACTGGGATAGTTATTTTGCTATGAAATATGAAAAATTTGCTGTGCAGTCAGTATTTATGCTATGTATGTAGTATTTTTGTACAAAAATAAATTTAACTGTATTACATTATGAGGAAAAAAGTAATGTCATATTGATGTAAAATTTCGAATTATCTGCAGTTTGAGTTTTGTTAAACATTTAGTTTATTTGTAGTGAAGTAAGTTATTTGATGTAAAAAAGAATATAAATGATGAGTATGTATTGATAGGCGATTATTTATTTGATATGCAATTTATATTATCCCAAATTATAATAGCCTGCCGTTTGGCTTGCGTTGTCGTATTACTTGCAATGATAATAGCCCATGATAATAGTCTGGCCCGCGTTGTTTTAGTATTTTCTCAAAATGATAATGAGTACTTACTTTAAATGGTATTTCCCCACAGTTTGACCCGCTTGTTTTAGTACTTTCTTGCTTAAAATAATAGCTCATGGTTTAGCTCGGGTTTTCGTATTACTTGCAAAGATAAGATTAGCCTGCTTTGTCTCAGTATTTGCTTAAATTCGCTCGTGTCTAAAGCTTATTACGGAGTACCTACGACAATTTTTAGATGAAATTGATTTGCAAAATATTTGAAATTAATTAAATAATAATTGTATGATTTATTCATGTTCAAATAATTATTTTATGGCCGCATTGGATTTAACGGTTAATTCAATATTTTTGTTCTTAGTATTAAGATCTCAATGTAACACAGTTCAACAGTAAATATGTTCTTTGACTTTAATAGCCTACGGTTTGGCCCGCGTTGCCTTATAACTTGTCAGAAGATAAATACTTAATAAAGTTATATGTTAAAATACCTACTCATTCTTTATGTGGTAAAAAGAATATTTTTCGGTACATTGCTCACTCATGAACCATGTAGTTTCCCACTCGCATACCAAATTATATCCAACTCCATTCGCATGTCATGGTCCACATCACAATCGTAAGGTCCTAATCCTGGTCTGACCACTGAGCTTTGAAACTTATGTACGAAATTTACACTAATGGCTTTTTATTGATGGAAAACATTGAAGCAACCTGCAAAGGCACGTCCATAGAGAAAAATCGATGTATATGAATTCAGCAACCCGCGCTCGGCCAGCGTGATGGATATGGCTCAATCACCCTTCGTGGGTAGGCCTACGTTCAGTAGTGGACTATTAAAAAAGCTCAGTACAGGTATTCAACATGTTTCATTAAATTATTAGAAATTTAATTTTGATTATCCTGAACTCAATGACAATCTTGCCCAAAACCGTTCACCCAGTCAAAAGTGGCCGAGACACTTGTAGGACTTTCAGGCATTCTCTGACCCTGTACAGATGAAAAAGTAGCACACAAGTAGGTATATTTTATTTGAGAAATACATATTGTACCTATATCTAGACGACAGGCATGTTCTAGGATTCTATTATACTCATCATTTGACTTACTTTTACTATGGTACCAACCCCGAAAATCACGTAAATAAAATCTGCTGTTCAACATAAAAAGTTCATCGACCCGCGGCAAAATGTAAAGAATAGGTAATTTTCGCTTTTTCAGGTAGAACCCATAGTAAAGTAAGTTTATTTATCCGTATGTACCCTAAGTTCAAATCTATTGGCTCACAAAATAAAATCTTTCGTAAACTATTAGGGGCCCATTTTGCCCCATTGACGGATGAGTCAATATCTAAATTTTATTCTAGATACTTCACTATATTACTAAAAAAATGCGTTCAAGTTATTTTTCATGCTTTTTTAGGACGTTTGGTCTAGATTTCGACAAGGAATCCGGGACTTTTCCCAAAACGTCAATATAGTCATCTGTTAGTTAAAAGGGTGGGCTATTTTTAAACAATATTGCATCGATTTACGAATAGATTTTTAGCATTTTTTTAAGAAATTGTTATCGTGACCCACTGAAATTTTCCTGGATAGCAGTAGGTACCCCAAGTGGTAATTTGTGTTATTGTCTAGCATCGTACCAAATTTTGTTAGAATTCATTTACCCGTTTTATCTTAGCTTTATCTGATAATTTTGGCTATCCCTAAGAGACCCTATAAATTTTCCGGGATAAAAATAGTTACTGTATTGAAACATGTTATGTGCTTCCTACATACCAGATTTCATTCATAACCGTTCCGCTCGTTGGATGTAATTTATGTTTTTTTCACCAACTTTGGGACCCTATTTGACCTCTTAGATAAAGAAAATTCAGAAAAACAGGAACAAACGTATTTTTCATTTTGTCTGAGTAGCATATTAACAAAGTTTTAAGTCAATCGGTACAGAAATACAAAATATACTTACAAACGAAAAGAGCCCGTTTTACCCCGTCAAAGGTCAAAAGTTCAAAGTTTTCGTCTTTAGTGCTCCATTACGTCATACAATGTACCTACATTCCATATTTCAAGTTTATATCTTTAGCGGTTTGGGCGGCAGCCGAAACTGATTAATTTTGGCTATCCCTAAGGATCCCCATAGAATTTCCGGGATAATAATAGTTCATGTGTTGAAACATGTTGTGTGCTTCCTCCATACCAGATTTCATCCATAACCGTTCAGCTCGTTGGATGTAATAGACGCTTTTTTCACCAACTTTGGGACCCAATTTGACCCCTTAGATAAAGAATATTCGGAAAAACAGGAACCAACGTAACTTTTATTTTGTTTGAGTAGCATGTATACAAAGTTTCAAGTCAATCGGTAAAGGGAATAAAAAGTTACATACAAACGAAAAGGGCCCGTTTTACCCCTTTAGAGGTCGATTTTTCAAAATTCCGTTCTTAGTGCTCCATTACGTGGTCCAATGTATCTTTGTTCCAAATTTCATGTTCGTATCTTTAGCGGTTTGGGCTGTAGGCTGTCTGTCAGTCAGTCACTCAGCGAAGCCTTTTATATAATAGATATTATTCTACAAAGTACATTAATTTTATTATTACAAGCTCTATTGTACGTATGTAATCGACATGAAGTTTTGTTAAGGAAATCGTCCACTTTATAAAAGCACTCTGCCACCAACCACTTCTTCAACTGGAAGCAAAATCTACCATATGGGAGTTCAACCAAGTCATTAGGAAGAGAATTAAAGATTAGAGCAGCCATGTGAACGCAATTTTTTCTAAACATCTCGAGTCTAGGCTGTGGTAGTTTGAGACGCACTTGAGGAGCTAAACTGGAATATTTTGCACGAATCAATCTATCATCGATGTAGTAATATTTACATTATCGTTGATTTTTCAAAAGCGACTCAGCCGATTTAGGTACAATAAAAATAGGAGCAACTCTGAAGTATGATGTCTCAAACTAAAAAAGGATCATCCAAATTGTTCGCGTAACATACAAAAACATACAGCCAAATTTTTGAAGTAGGTTGACAACAAGATTTTTTTTTGGACTAAAGATGACATTGATGGTGTATATAAAACCGCAAGCCCTCTCTGAGCTACCGTGGAGCCTCCATCGCTCTTAGGTAGTAGACAAATTTTGGATCCAGCAATAATAATACTTCAACTATTAAAAATCGGCCAAGTACGAGTCGGACTCGCGCACGGAGGGTTCCGTACTGTATGGGAGCCCCCTTAAGTTTTTATTTTATTTTAATTTTATTATTTATTATTGAAGTGGATATACGGCTTAATATTCTGTGAAAATTTCTAGCATCTACCTGTTCCCATTATAAAAATCTAGCGAAAAACGGCTAAAAATTAGGTTTGTTGTATGGGAGTCCCCTTAAATATTATTTTTATTCTTTTTTAGTATTCGTTTATTTCGTTTTTAGTATTTGTTATTTTAGCGGCAACAGAAATACATCATCTGTGAAAATTTCAACTTTCTAATCATAACGGTTCATGAGATACAGCCTGGTAACAGACAGACGGACAGCGGAGTCTTAGTAATAGAGTCCCGTTTTTACCCTTTGGGTACGGAACTCTAAAAAGCTAGTAGGTACTTGTACCGACAGCACAAATAATCTCTGAAAAGTAACGAAAAATATTCGATTCAGTTATTATCGATTTTTGTGCGTAAAGCTTTAAAACTGAAGCTACTTTTCTTGGAGGTTGAGTGCTAAAGTTATCGCGAGTCCAGAATTGATCCCTGAGTAATAATTGGTCATGATGATGACTATGGATGATTTCCTCGGAAATGTTTACTGAACCGCCCGTCGCCTTGTACAATTAAATTTAGACACAAACTACTATTTTATTTTCAATATGTGACTCCGAAATGACCAGACTCTACCAAGAATCGTATCACTCATCATGTCAAGCGCAAAATGTATACAACTGGAACTGAAAGGGCATTCCAGGTCGTTTGGACTAGTTTTTTTTTATCGCGAATAAGTCCGCGCTTGACCACCAACTCGCCTGATTGTAAGCAACGTTGTGGTCGAAGATGAAGCACGCAGACTTAGAAGATACCTATTCACTCTGATCTTGAAAAGCTTTAGACTAATACATCATTAAAAAAAATCATTGATCACTAATTAATTTCTTATACCACGTATATGACATTGAAGTGTTTTGTATGTATTGAACTATATTTTTGCAAATTGTATTTAAATTTGACTTGTAACAGTGGTTTTATCAATAAATGACTATGACTATATCTCTTAGGAAACAGGAAATCAGGATAATAATAATAACGTTTATTTGCTCATAAAATACATGGTTTGGAGTTAGTAAATGTTGGTAATTCTTAAAGTAGTGTTAGTAGGTACTTAGATTAAATTTACAAACTTCCAGAGTGGAACCCTAAATCTCACACTAGGGTGGTCCTGTGTTGTGAGATTTAGTCTCTTCCGCTTTTAAATAAGATAATTCGCCTAATTAGTAATTTGCTTAAATACAAGCACAGGTAGTTCCCATTTTTCGATTGCGTAATGTGTGTGTAGGGCGCATGTTGGTGAGTGAGTGAATGTATGTTTGCGGGTGTGTCTGTACAGTGAGGGCAACGTATGCTTCATTTTACAGTTTGAAGCCGCTGACTGTTTTTTTTTTTTTTTTTTTTTTTTTAATGCCTCGAGATAAGGATAAAGTGGGGCGAGCTTTTAATGTTTTTTTTTTTTTTTTTTTTTTTAATAATAGGATAGAATAGGAAGACTGTTCCATTCCCTGGCGGTACTAATCAGAAATGTTGAGTCAAACCGCTTCATACGTATTGAAGGAAAATCGACAGTGTAGGGGTGGTAATGTGGCGTCTTCCTACTTGTCCTGTAGTAAAAAGGGGATGGTAGGATAAGGTCGTGTAGCTCAGATGCACACTCTCCGAAATTAATCCTATTGAAATTGGACAGACTCGCAATCCTACGGCGGTGCTCCAGCCAATGAAATTTATTTTGCAACTAAATTTTCCTCACCGATATGCCGAACAGCACGCCGGTCCACCGATTCCAAGGCCTCGAGCTGATACTTAGCCGAGCTATCCCAAAGATAGCAGCAGTATTCCAGACACCAATTGTCGGTGAACTCTATTAGCATGCCAGTAATGAGTATGCATTCGAAAACTTACCACCCCATCGGCTACTTTCATCAAATCTCAAACCGAATATGCAGTCTAAATTCTTAACAAAACTTGCTATGAAAATTCACAGATGATTTACCTCAATGCCTAACGTGCCGAACGTCATATGTACTTGGTAGATATGGCATTATGATATGTAATTTTACAGAAATCGCCTGAGCCGTTTTTGAAAAATCAACAATAATGTAAACAATTCTATAGAAATTTTGAATAAGATGGAAGGCGGTTTTGCTATTTTTTGCGAAAAATAATTATTGAAAGACCTGTTGCAGGGCGCACAGTGCAACTGGCCACTGGTGTTATGTGAATATGTGTAGGCTATAAGGCTTTGGGCGTTTTTTAAATATTGATAAGGCATTTGGTGTCCTCATCTTGTAATACATAGTAGATAGCTGGCAAAATACTACATAATTAAATTAATTTGTGAGTTACCTATGTAGAATATTGAGCTTTTTCCATGATGAGAGAAAACGTAGGCAAATTTTGCTTAAGTGTAAAAACGGTAGAATTTCTCTCTTTTCTACTGATTTTAATATGGTTTAAAGAAAATAAACAAAATAAGTTCTTTTTTCATTCAAAGCTCATTCTTAAATAACTTGTGGAAGAAAATTTGCTTTTGGACAATTTTATCCATCCTTCCTTGTTAACTTTTTTTTTTTGCTAATTTATGATAGTATGTTTACGTTTTGACGGTATAAACAACATTGACGCATCTTCAATATTACGGGACATTATGCAGCAGAGGCGTTAGATCAAAGTCTTACTGAAAGCTCCAGCTACCTACACCAGTCTATTACAGTGTTGTTTACATCCTTCCTACCACCTCACCTACAACAATTATCAGGCAATTGTTTAAATGGCTGGCTTCCTGGTCAGCAAACACCGGGAAAGTAAAATAACTAAGTACTCATGGAGAATAGTTTGGATGTTTTAGATATTTATGACACGAAAAGAGAGAGCAAGAGATTCGTAATAGTCAGATATGAGAAAACGCACGAGACCATTTTGATCATTCATAAAATCAGAACAAAATAAAAGCAAACCATAGAAGAAGCATAAGAGATCTACATCAGATCTGCCATGGCTTCTATAATAGATCATGTTGGGGATCCCGGTCCTCCCGGTTATTCTATTCAGCTATGATAGAGACCATCGGGTACCTACCTTCAAAAGCCTAACACCAGGACTAGCTCGTGGGCATATAGTTTATACGGATATAATAATACGGGATATTAACTAGCAAAGGCGTAACATCAAAGTCGCCTGAAAACTCCAAGCTACGAGTACGTACAGCAGTCTATTACAATGTTGTTTACAACCTTCCTAGTTCCTACCACCTCACCTACACCAATTCTCAGGTAAATGTTTAAATGGCTCGCATTCTGGTCAGCAATAATCCAGACAATAAACTAAAACTACGTATTTAGTCAGTAAATTAGAATCATTTGAAAGTTTACTTAAAATAGAGAGAGACAAGCGAATTTGTGATTTTTGTTACCGTGTACCACACCAAATGAGATAGATTTCATCATGACCACCGAGAAACGGATATTCATTGATGTCTCCGTGATACACAGGGTGAAAACCGGTAGTGATCACAGAATCGTAAGAGGCACATTGGATATAAACGTTAAACTCGAAAGGTCACGCTTGATGAAGTCCACGCTCCGACCTACACCTTCCGATATCCAAAACCCCGAGAGCTTTCAGCTCGAGCTCTCAAATCGCTTTGCTTGCCTGGAGAACTTTGCGTCAGTGGACGAGATCAACAACGGGCTCGTAGAAACTGTCCAGACGGTGGGTGCTAAATTCTTTAGACCCCGTCGTACAAATAGACCTCAAAAATTTTCCGATCAAACTCTAAATCTCATGGCCGAACGACGCTTACAGAGACTGCAGTCTTCCGATGATGCAAAGTCATATAGGCTGATCAATAGACAAATTTCGAAATCCGTGAGGCGCGACATTCGTCTCTTTAATACTAAACATATTAAAGAGACCATAGAGCAGAACAAAGGCTCCAAAGTGTTCGCGAGGAATTTGTCTATTGGGCAAAGCCAGCTGACAAAGCTGAAGAGAGAAGATGGCAGTGTAGCGTCGACCAAGGCAGAGGTATTGGAGGAGATCGAAAGGTTCTATGGACAGCTATACGCTTCGGTCGCTAAGCCTGTCAACAGCTCAGCCAAAGACCCAAGAGCCAAGCTGACCCGACACTTCACCGAAGATATCCCGGACATCAGCCTGTACGAGATTAGAATGGCCCTAAATCAGCTCAAGAACAACAAGGCGCCGGGTGATGACGGTATCACATCAGAGCTTCTGAGAGCGGGTGGAACACCGGTATTAAAAGTCCTCCAGAAGCTTTTCAACACCGTCGTCCTCGAGGGCATCACGCCAGAAGCATGGAACAGAAGCGTGGTGGTGTTGTTTTTCAAGAAAGGTGACAACACCTTATTGAAGAACTACAGACCCATCTCGCTTCTGAGCCATGTTTATAACCTGTTTTCAAGGGTCATTACGAACCGTCTCGAGCGCAGGCTTGATGACTTCCAGCCTTCCGAACAAGCCGGTTTCCGAAAGGGCTTTAGCACCATGGACCACATTCATACGCTGCGGCAGGTTATACAGAAGACCGAAGAGTATAACTTGCCACTTTGCTTAGCGTTTGTGGACTATGAGAAAGCCTTTGATTCGGTCGAGACTTGGGCTGTGCTCGAGTCTCTCCAACGATGCCGTGTTGACTATCGGTATATCGAAGTGTTGAAGTGTTTGTATAATAACGCCACTATGTCGGTCCGAGTACAGGAAGAGAGCTCCAAGGCGATCCCTTTAAAAAGAGGCGTAAGACAGGGAGACGTAATCTCTCCGAAACTGTTTACGGCTACTTTGGAAAACGCCTTCAAGCTCCTGGAATGGAAAGGATTCGGCATCAATGTCAATGGCGAATACCTCACTCACCTTCGATTTGCTGACGATATAGTAGTCATGGCAAAATCGATGGAAGAGCTCAGCACGATGCTCGAAAGCCTCAATCGGGTTTCTCAACAGGTGGGTCTTAAGATGAACATGGACAAGACGAAAGTCATGTGTAATTCCCATGTTGTACCCACCCCGATCACTGTTGGGAACTCGGTTCTTGAAGTCGTTGACTCGTACGTCTACCTAGGACAAGTAGTCCAGTTAGGTAGGTCCGACTTCAAGAAAGAGGCCAATCGCCGAATCCAACTCGGCTGGGCAGCGTTCGGAAAATTGCGTAACGTCTTCTCGTCCGACATACCTCAGTGCCTCAAGTCGAAAGTGTTCGATCAGTGTGTGTTGCCAGTGATGACTTATGGCACTGAAACGTGGTCTCTTACTATGGGCCTTATTAATAAGCTCCAAATAGCCCAACGAGCTATGGAGAGGGCTATGCTCGGAGTCTCTCTGCGAGATCGAATCAGGAATGAGGAGATTCGCAGAAGAACCAAAGTTACCGACATAGCCCAGCGGATTGGCAAGTTGAAATGGCAGTGGGCAGGGCACATAGCGCGGAGGACTGATGGCCGATGGGGTCGAAGGGTTCTCGAGTGGAGACCACGTACCGGCAAGCGCAGCGTAGGACGTCCACCCACAAGGTGGACGGATGACCTCATTAAGACCGCAGGATCACGCTGGATGCAAGCCGCTACCAACCGGTCTTATTGGAGATTCATAGGGGAGGCCTATGTCCAGCAGTGGACGTCCTATGGCTGATGGATGGATGGATGGATGGTACCACACCAAACCACTATATGAGTAGTGCGTGCAATTCATAGGTAAATTTAGATGTGTGACAGTCACAGAAGTCAGCAAATGGTAGACAAATATTTTCAACTAGCTTTTGGCCGCGGTTTCGCCCGGGTGATATTTTGATTTTTGTGCTATTTTTGTGCTGACGTTAAGTCGAATTCAAAAATTAAGTCGATCCGTTGTTATGTTGCTGTATGAGTAGGTAGCGTCATAGTCATCGGCGTGGGCAATGGATTTCTATTATTAATCGACTTCCAAAAAGGAGGAGGTTCTATGTACCTATGTCTGTTTGTGTTTTTTTTTATGTGTGTTCATCGATAATTTTGCCAATTGTGAACAGAATCGGAAAATTATTTTTTAGTTCGAAAGGATGTACTCCCGAAGTGGTCCCATAAAGAAATCGGCTGAGCTGTTTTTAACCCCCGACGAAAAAGAGGGGTGTTATAAGTATGACGTGTCTGTTTGTCTGGCTGTGGCATCATAGCGCCCGAACAACTGAACCGATTTCAGTTTAGTTTTTTTTTTTGATGAAAGGAGACTAAATCGAAAGTGTTCTTAGCTATGTTTTATAAAAATCGATTGAGCCGTTTAAGAGTTATGGTGGATTAAAGTGGGGATGGAAGAACCAAAATTCTACAAATGTGCCCAAAATGGTTGTCAATTGAAAGTTTGTTGTCAAATATTTTTGTGTCGGGGGTTTTTTAATTAGGTATATTATTGTTTACATTATTGTTGAAAAATCAACAAAAATGTAAACAAAATTCGTGCGAAATATTCGAATTTTGTACACGATGGAAGGTGATTTTGCCATTTTTTGCGAAAAATAATTATTTTAATATCACACATGCACAAGGTCAACAAATGACTATGAATGACTGAGACTATGTTTCTTTAGGTATTTTTTTGGTCATTTGTTGACATACCGAAAAAAACATAGTCGCATACAACCGGTCTTATTGAAAATCGAAAGGGCTTCTATGTTCTAAGAGGTTAGGAAAGCCTATTTTCTGGAGTGGACACCTAAGACTGAGGCGATGACTATGTCTGCTGACCATTTGAACCACGCACAGCTAGTAGCATCTCTATGGATGTAAGGTAATTACCGTAGTTAGGTCAAGGCCCCGAAGACGGTGCCAACTCGCGGTATTTTTGTTGTATTCTTTTGAATTGAAACGTTTGCGAAATTGGAACGGCTCTCCTTTGGGACTCAATGGACAGCGGAATGAGGTGTAACTCCTGTTTGTTATGTGAGCCTGGTACTTCAGTCTTGAAGTCGTAGGTAATATTGACCGAAGCGAAAACGAAGGTCTCCGTTTTAATCACGGTGATTTTGCTTTTGTCTCTTCAGATGTTGGTTTTCCTCTACAGGTCTTATTTTTCAACGAATCTCAATGAAGATTGGTAGGTACACAATAGGTTCTATATACTAATGGTGATTTTTATCGTGAGCGATTTTTGATTTGGGTGGTATATCCTTCAAAAAGAAGGGAAATTTGCTGTCGAGCTGCTTATCAGCTGATGATGATAATGAATATTTGGCAAGATTGTCTTTTATCCAAATTTGAACAAGATTCTCGAGTAGGTATGACTGAATCGGTCAAGAAAGAGTCGAGATTTAGGCTTATGAATATTCCGTTAAAGAGACGTGTCGCGTAGTCTACTGTTCGGAGAACTACTAGTATTTAAAGTTAGGTAAGTTCGTGATGGATAACCATGATGTACTCGTATTCAAGACGTAGTTGCTTCACTATGGTGATCGGTGAGAAACACTAATTTAAGCTCTATATACCTAAATTCCGTAAAACATCCACTTGATATACGCAGTCTAAATATTACCGTTTATCGCTGAAAACATTGGTTAACCGTTGAATAGTACTTAGTCATATCTACAAAACTGGCTCAATTTCAAGTTGGTGGGTTCCTATCCGCTTTATTTCCATCGTAAGTAAACACCTATGTTGTAGAGATTTTTTCACGATGTTCTTTCCGACAAAGTCCCGCAAAGTTAATATCTGTACAAGCTAAACTTCCATTTCATTGTTGAGGAACTGGGATTTTATCCTTACAATTTTAAGACATAGGTAGAGTATCACTGCAGTAAAAGCAAGCATACCTACGTCACGTTATTGCGTATCAAAAATAACTGTCCAGTTATTTTTATACCTGCAATAATAATTTAATATCAAATGTTATTGTCTAGACAATAATCAGACAGGAAATCTGAGGATGTTATATGAGACCGTCAATAAAGGTAGGTAGGTATTCCTAACATATGATAGGTGACCTAAACACGGCCACAGTTCAAAATATGCAGTAGAGCAAGTGACACAAGTAATGAATCCCCAATACCCATATTTTTGTACGCCTCGGAAACAAACAAACGTTAGTTTTACAAACAAGTTTACAAGAAACAAAATATGCAAAATTTTATTTTCTACATTAATGATCTTATTGACTTTTGCCTTCACGTGCATAGTTTCCGAGATATCGCCCAAACGTTTTTTCAAGATGGCGCTTGAATCTCTACCTAGATCTGTCAGCATTTTGTGATTTTATGCTCAGTAAGTGATCCTAAACCTTATTAAAAAAAATTTGGATCGGAAATTTAGTGCAAAGTTGACCAAAAAAACGTCTGTTTTTCAGACACTAATAAAGATTAATAAAAGTTTTCAAAATAAAATCGTTTTTATTCGAAAATTGTCTTTCTGGAGAACTGCAACTGTGTCAATTTCAGACCTTGGAGCTGCATCCAATTGTTTTAAGACGGTGTTCTTATCTTGGGAACTTCCGGTGGTTTTGTCTACGAGGCGCATTCTAACGGTAAAATCTCTGCTTATAAAACCTACATTAAAAAAGAGAATTTTATATTACATACTCGTATTACAGTTGATGGGTTGTTGCATTAAGTAAGTTTGTGTTATTGTTTCCTTATGGTGGGTACAATAAAGAGTTACTTACCTTAAGTATTTCTAACTTCATACGTGTTTTATCTCAGAAATCCGTGATTTTTTAATCGACTTAGAATTTAGGTAAAGGATATGTACATGTTACCATGCTGAAAAATAACGAAACCTCAATACAGGATAGAGAAGGAAAAACAAATGGACTTGAATCTTTGCAACGATTTAATTAACTAGAAAATGTCTAGAACTCTACTTTAAAACTTAGTTTTTACTAGAGCTAACTAATTAGCACTGCTATAACTTAACTTTAAAAAAAGAAATCAAAAAGATACAGAAAACAATGTTGCAAAAGCGTTACCTTAATTTAAACCTTATCGTCTTCTGTTAACTCATCACAATATTAAGGTGTTCGATAAAATTATTTACATTAAAAGAATCAATTAAAAATCTCAATAAAAACCGAAACACGCGTTAAATTAAACAATCATTTTTATATCAAACAATAACCCGCACTAATTAGTGGCCATAATTAGCTGAAGTTTTTCGTCAAAGTTCAGCGACCCCACACACGCTCTCTTTAATGCCTATCGTAAAACAGCCTCGCAGAGGCTGATATAGCCCACGCTCTACCAAAGCGGAGCGAGACGGAGATGGACCACGTAAATATATAAAATATCATTTAATAATATATCATGTAATATCAATCCATAATTAGAGGTATTTAATATCATCCTCTTCTTATCCTAAGTCCCCACGTCGGGGCAGAGGGCTAATACAGTGCCTCGCCATTCTTCAAGACTGGCCACTATCGCCAATATCATTCAATAGTAAGTATAATGATTGAATGGCTAAAAAACAAACTTTGGTTAGAGCACGATCAAAGTAGCCTGAAGTCGTATTTATGAAACTAAAGAAAATGATTTTTACGATCACATGCTAATGCTGTCCCGTTCGCACTAAAATAATATATTTTTTAAGCTCGCTCCTGTTCTTACTGGGTCTCGGCATCCGGTTCAAAAATAGAGCCAAAAAAGGCTCGAAGGAAGTTTAGGCTGGCGTCCGTACTAGTGTTAAACTACCTTACATGTAATGCAGGTGCATTTTTAAATTTTTTTTACTCAGTAAAATATGTGACATTCTTCAATGAGTTTACAATGCATATAACTCTCTGTCCAGTTTCGCGCTTCTCCTCGCCGCTTTAGTGGAGTCTGTACCCAAAGACATTAGTAGCTTTAACGGCGGGGAGACGACCGATACATATATTTTTGTTTGTTTTACGCCAATTGTGTAAATGTGTAAAGATTTACACGTCGAATAACGACAGGGGTAATGGCAGCCTCCTTTTGATGCTTGTTTGTGCGGTAACGGCCTTTCTTTTGGCGGGAATGTGTTGACAAATGGTGATAAATCAGTTTTACTGGGGAGACTGCTTTGGGCATTAAGGATATTGATGCGAGGCTTGATGATAGTGATTACTTTGTAACGTCTTGAAATAATTGTGGGGGGTAAGTATGCTGCGTGTTTGGTATGTCAAAATATATTTTTTTATTGGCCTACTCCCTATCTTGGTGATCATTTCATTGAGACTTAATTGTTTAAACAAGTTTAATATTTTAAGAACGGATGTTAGTTTCCGATTGAACTAAAAAATGTTAACTTTCGATGAGGTAGGTAATTTTTAATGTCAATTATTTTATCAGTGCTAGAGCCTACAAGATATCAGCTCAAAATAGTACAGTCGCTACCATTCTGTAATTGAGAAAAAATTCAAATAATTATTTTTCGCAAATATTACAAAAGCGCCTTCCATTGTGTACAAATTCGAATATTTCGCTCGAATTGTTTACATAATTATTGATTTTCAAAAGCGGCTCAGCCGATTTCTTTAAAATTTAAATGAGACCACCTCGGGAGTTTCGAATCACATTCGTACTAATTAATAGTTTTTCGATTCGGTTCACAATAGGCGAAGTTATCGATGAACATACACAAAAAAAACATACAGACGAACGTAGAACCTCCTTCTTTTTGGAAGTCGGTTAAAATAGTTAATATTGGAGTAGGTAAAACCAATTAATTATTCTTTTCAGTGAAGTGAATACTCGATTAGGTACATTCAGTGCCGTATTTCCAAGTCATATGACTATAGAAGTTTGTCATAACTGCCATAAGCATTTTAAATACATTAGATGATTAGACGATTCATATAAAAATATACTACATGAATGTTACTGTTAGTTGATATGAACGCGTTATAAACATTTAATAATCGGTCGTAACATTTTTACTCACAAGAAAATATAATAAATGGTGATCGATCAATTTGATGGGGTAAGGAATTTTCATAAGGTGTTTATAGGTAATAAACACGTTTTACCATTCTGATTTATGGACAAATCTATGGCATTTTGCTTGGTAATCTTGGTATGTATGATAAAATTGGCATCGATCTTTTGAACTTCAACTACAGAGTAGGTAGACGTTATAAACGGAGGTTATAATATTATCTCAGTGGATTTCCGTTTGCAAAAATTGCGGACCACAATCTGACTTCTGACATATATGGTATAGATCCCAGACATCCTACAAACAAATGTTGCCAACCAGTCTTGTGGTCCCCCTCCCCCACCCGGCAATTAAAAATGCTAAACAAATTTAAAAAATAACACCAAGCTATGCCGTGTGGGGTATCAAATGAAAGGGCTTATTGAGTAGATCACGAATATATTAAAACACGAAAGAATACACTATAACATTTCTTACATTTTCTCTAAAAAAAATTTGAAAATTATACAATATACAATTATACAATATATATATCAGAATATAGAAGTATCAGAAGTCAGATTGAGGTCCGCAATTTTTGCAAACGAAACTCCACTGAAAGTCTGGTCTATTATGAGCTACAACTGTTGTTTTACATAAAATAGTTTCATAGTCTGAAATTTTATGCGTTCAGTCTCTGTTGAAGTAGTTAACTACTACATTTTTAGCTTTTGTTTTTGATAATTTTATACATGGCATCTGAATACAAAAATATGTACCTACGTTACAGTTTTCTTTACTTATAACTGTTTTTCGCAAAAAATGTAACCAACTATTTCCACCGTCTACAAAATTCGAATAGTTTGCACGAATTGTTTAGAATTTTACTTGAATCTTTAGATAATCTTATCATTTCGAAGATTGTTTTTGGGTATCTACCAAAACTGGCTAGTATTGTTGACATGCCGAATTTCAGCTTTCTAGGACTTCAGGAAGTACCCTATAGGTTTTGATGATCATCAGTGAGCCAGTCAGACGGTCGGTCAGTGACAAAATTGGGGTTTTTTATAACAGATATCAATAAAATCTAAAACATAAGGTAAATGAGCTGTGCAATTGAAACTACTATGTTTCATAAATTTGTTATGGAATCCAGAAAATTATACTCCGAAGCCAAGTTACAGGTCGCGGTATATAAGTCTAGCGCTGAGCGAAGTGTGGAGGGGATGACTGCGCACGAGTTTAGTATGGCGGTCAACATGCGCAGCCATCCCCTCCACAGCGCTAGACTTACGTGCCGCTACTTGTATGAGGTTTCAAAATTACCGTGCCCCGAGATTCTGTGAAAATTGTGAAAACTGAAGATGCCAAATAACGTAAAGTGTAATTATATATAAATGTTAAATTCCGTAGAGTAGGAAAATCAATAGTAATTTCTTACTTAGAAAATAACCCTTCGTGGGTAGGCTGATCGTCCTGCAGTGGACTATCAGAAAGGGATGGTACAGTACAGTACTTAAAAAATAATTTGTTAAAAAATCTAAAGAAGTCGCACTCTCATTTGCTAAATTAGGCAACACACATGCGAGGGCACATCTGTTTTATTATCATCTCTTAGTGTTAAGTGTTGATCGATTCAGTATTGTTTCGGTACTTGAGTAGCTCGACTCGAGTAGCCACTGACAGATTCGATTGGTATCGATTATTTTTGATGAGTAGTGATGTACTTGAGGGTAATTCGATTGAGCTGTAGCCGATTATTGATATTGCAATAACAAGATCGTTTATATTGAAATTATTGATGCGGAGATGAGTTTGTAAATATCAAGCATACTTTTTTGGTTACACAGCTGCTTTTTCAGAACCGGAGGTCAGTCTCGGTATTCTAGTTCTATTTCTTTTTTCGTCAGTCATAAGCATATGGGAGATCTATGCGTAGCAGTGTGTTCACTGCTAGACATAGACTTCTCCTAAGCATCTCCTATAAGATCAGTTGGAAGTAACTTGCATCCAGCGCGATCCTTGGTCTTGGTGAAGTCACCTGACAACCTCGTGGGTGGACGTCCTACGTTGCTCTTGCTGGTCTCCATTAAAAATGTTTAGGATCGCATTCCTGTTACATGTCTTGCATTGCCTCTTGCTTGCCAATCCGCTGGGTTATGTCGGGAACTCTGGTTCTTGTACAATGTACATCTTAACTTTAAATGGTGAAAATCGGAAAAAAATATCGGAAAGAAACCTGCACGTTTACTTCATCACTAACCGACTTCCAATATATTCTATATTCGTTTGTATGTATCGTTTTTTTTTGTGTATGTTCATCGATAATTTCGCTAATTGTGAACCGAATCGAAAAATTCTTTTTTAGTTCAAAAGGGTTCTCCCCAAGTGATTCCATTTAAATTTTACAGAAATCGGCCGAGCCGTTTTTGAAAAAATCAACAATAATGTAAGCAATTCGAGCGAAAAATTCGAATTCAGTACACGATGGACGGCGGTTTTGCCATTTTAGCGAAAAATAATCATTTCGAAGCCAATTTAGATTCTATTAACACGCATTTGACCAGTTTTGTAAGGATACATTCTTCTAGCAATGTATAGAGGCCTACTTTGCAATAAAACCCAGTTTCGTACAGCGGCAATAACGACGAGTAGAAGCTATTATGACAATTAAATAAACAAAAAATATTAAGCAGCAGCCTAAAAAAATGCAACAGTTTACCGTCTCTACTTTGATGTTGTACAGTTTTCCCAAACGTTATTTTTGTAAGCGTTTAAAATGACGTGGGGCATTTAAATGCTGGTATTTTTAAAATGAACTTTCGAGTAAACATAGACGTGTATAATGAGACTTTTTATTACTATCACATATTTTAGAATTCATAAACTATTTCCAACAGTAGAGTGTGTGCAAAAAGAGAACCGTCGTGGCGTTATGGTGAACAATAAGATTTTAATCAGCAGCCAAGGTACCAACTATACTTGGTAGACGCGAGTCTACTGATGAAAACCGAATAGGTGTCTACCAAGTACCAAACACTTTTAATAGTACTAACAATGACAGAGCAGTGTTGTCAACGTGACAAAATTAGTAAAATAGCGCACAGGCGATCTCACCTACGACGCTTTTCTTTTTGCACTAACTCTAATAGCTTTTAGCAATAACTCACTTCTTAAAAATGCAAAGAATGTCAATTACCGGCCTTGCTCTTGATTTTCGCGTATTGTTTACAAATACAATCGACATTTCAAATTACTATCGACATTTAAAATAGCATCACTACGATGTCGATGATTTATAACGCAAATAAATCGACAAATCGTGGGAACTGATTTTGTTTTGTTCTAAAAATAGCTGTATTGGCTCAGATACTATGAATTTATAGACACCATTAGCAGTTTTTGTGTGTAAACAACGTCAGTGGGCATTAATTTAAGTTTTCAAACAGACAGACAGTTTTTTGACAACACTCGAGGGTTTGTTGATAAAAAACGGCCGAAATGTATGAGTAAGCGGCGACAGATTGGGGATATGATGCTATGCGAATATCCCAATACGTTTTAATCAGAATTATTTAATTGTTTCTTTTAAATTAGCCACATTGTTAACTAAGTAGGTTTTTGTAAACATTTTTGTTATTTGATGATTTTGTCACTTTAATTACTACATGACGTTTATGGGTATAATGATTTTGTCAATAAGTAGGTACATAATATTTATACTTACAGCAACTTATCAAAATTACTTACATAAACGCAGACATGAAACTTTATGATACTAGCTGGAAGGTACCTAACTGCGCCGTCCTTTACGAATAAAGTACCTAAACGTTTCCGTAATAATAGATTAACATTCAAAGATGGATATCTAGATTTCTTAAAGCACTTAGTACTTGGAATCGAATTGCTTTTTTTTTATCTGGCAAAAGTGCCTTTATTAACTACAACAAAACTACACTACTATTACACAAAAAGCATTGGATCACCCTCAGACCTTTGAAGGTCTAAAGATAATCCAAATGCTCAAGCCCACTGCCAGTTGGCAGCGTGCCCAGCATGCTGGCTGCATTGCCACGCTGAATGGCAATGCTTATGCGTTGAGCCAAATAAACAAAATCTCTTCTAGATACGTGTTCTAGCGTCGCGGATCGCGCTCGTATCCTTGCGGTCTCTGTATGGGAGTCCGGTCTTTGGTTGCAAGCTTTGCCCTCTTTCAATACTGGTAACCTTTTAGACCCAACTGCATTTCGTCTAGCTGTCAGCTTACGCTTGGGTGCAAGGTGTTGTGAGGCCCATCGCTGTCAGTGTGGTACTGCAGTTGACCAGCTCGGTCGCCACGGTCTCTCTTGCTCAAAAAGCGCTGGTCGGATTGGTCGCCACGCCAGCCTTAACGATGTCATTCGCAGGGCTTTTGCCACCGCCAATATCGCAGCCGTACTCGAACCGAGTGGGCTCGCGCGTGGTGATGGCAAAAGGCCTGACGGCATGACGCTGGTCCCATGGAAGTGTGGACGGCCCTTAGTATGGGACGCAACTTGTGTCGATACTTTGGCACCGTCACATCTTTCTGAGACTCAGAGTAGGGCTGGAGCTGCGGCCAATTCGGCGGAGCAGCACAAGCGGCGCAAATATGCTAACCTCGGTAGTGGTTACATATTTGAGCCATTTGGAGTTGAGACATTGGGTCCGTGGGGGCCGGGAGCTCATATCATTTTCAAAAGACTTTCTGGGCGTCTGGTGGACGCGACGCGTGACCAAAATGCTGGTGTTTATCGAATTGCTTGCACCAAACTTGTTCACTATTCACTATCTTATTTCCTAAGATAAAATCAAATAAAATATAATTGCCATTTGATAAAATTGAGGAAACATAATAGTGTCAAACAAACTCTTTGTACAGTGTTGCCTGGAGTCTGTGGTTACTAAATTTCCAATTTAAATAAAAACATAATAGTGTCAAAAACATAAAAAAATAGACTAAAATACATCGCACCATACCAAAACAAATCTTGAACCAACTCCCAATCCCAAAACACCATTACCGAGTAATGACTATCTCAAAATAAGTGATCATTCACTCCCAATCTGTAGGCCAGGTGTCGGGTTACGTCTCGACATATCGTCTACGGCGTCCGTTTTTTATCGAGACTTTTTTATCGACACCGGAAACACCGAGCACTCGCCCGTCACTAATTGCCGTAGTGGCGCTAGCAGTTAACTATTACCGCCAGACGAAAAAGTGCCCTTTTATAGTCGACCAGTCTGCGAGCCGCCCACAGAATAGGTTATACTGTCTATGGACACTAACCTTTCAGTTATAAGATGACCGAGCGAACCCAATGATCGACAAATCGTTAAAATTATCCTATTGAGCGAGTGACAAAAAGCCGTGGTGGTCTAGAGGTAGTGACACCCGCCTTACAATCGTGAGGTCGTGGGTTCAAATCGCGGTCCGGTAGCAATAAGTTCTTCAGAATTTAACACCACTGGCTTTTCGGTGAAGTGAAGGAAAACATCGAGAGGTAACCTGCATACGTCCGTATAAGAAATTCGTTAGCTTATGTGAATCCACCAATCCGCACTGGGCGTGGTGGATATGGCCCAATCACACTACGTGGGTAGGCCTACGTCCTGCAGAGGACTATTAAAAAAGGCTGATACAGTACAGTACAGAGTTAGTGACACAATCCAAGGAATGAAGCACTACATAATTCATTTTCCTAAAACATGACATAACCGACTTCAACCATGCAGAACTCGAATAGTTCGCACGCATCGATGTAGTAATTTTCACATTTTTTTTGGGTTATTAAAAACGGCTCAGCCGATTTCGAGAAAATTTAAATGAGACCACCTTTGATGTATGATCAAAGAAGATATGAGTATGATCTATCAAACAAAAAAATAATTTTCAAAATCAGACTAGTTTGTAAAAAGTTATGCGTGGGTAAAAAAAATATACTTATATATATTACCTACATATATTTATTTTATCGTCATCCCGACGTTTCGACCGAGTTGCATCGATCGTGGTCACGGGTTTAGTGCACGAGTTTTAGTCCCGTAGTATGTAATAACTAGCGACCCGCCCCGGCTTCGCACAGGTATATTATATGTGTACATATAAACCTTCCTCTTGAATCACTATCTAGCGTGTGGCATTCACACCTGAGCGCTACCGTAGCTCGGATGACACGTTAAATTGTAGTTACCGTTTAGCTATGTTAGAGGCTTTTAGGCGGCTTAAAACTCTGATACCAGGGCTAGCCACCCACCCAGCCTATACGGAAGTATACCACCGTATGGGTGGTACTTAGTGAACTGACGTTATAATCAAGACCACGTGCCACAGGAACACTGTATGCAAGCCGCTTTGAACCGGTCTTGTCGGTAATCCATAGGAGAAGCCTATGTCTAGTAGTGGACGTCCTACGGTTGATGAATGAATGGATGAAGCTTTCTCGGGAATAATGTTTGTGAATATATTATAGTGTAGAGTTGCAAGTTCCTATGGTAAAATGGTTAACGTTAGATAAACAAATGTTAAATAGTGACACAGAAGTACCATTGTCTGTTCACTACCTGGTTCCCCAGGGACTGACACTAGAGCTAGCCATCAGGCTACTAGGAATTTACTTACTCTTAAAATATGGAGGTCTAAATTATGGATCTGTTATTTAATACTGCTGCCAGATAAATGCCTAACATTGCTTTTAGCTAGATTTAGTTAAAATAGAGTCTCTTAGTTGTTATCATTGCAGATATTATATTGATGATGAAGATGTGGAATTATTGTATTAATCTTTATGTTTCTTTAATAACATACATTTAAAAGCAGTTTGCACTTAGCAAATTATCACAGGAAGTATATAAGTTATTGCAAGTTTTTACATCATCATTGTGCTGGCGTTCACTTTAAATAAGCAAATTACAGGATATGTGGTTTTCAGCAGATAATCATAAAGATAAGGTTTATGAAGGCCTTGCATTATGATGACATCATTATTAAAGGCCAAGCAATAATAAGTAAGTTCGTATAGGGTGGCTAGCCATGGTTTCAGAGTTTTTAAGTCGAACGAAACTCTTACATGGCTAAATGGTTTAAAAAACCGGGAACTACAATTTAACGTGTCATCCGAGCCACGGTAGCGCTCAGTTGTAACTGCCACCCACGGTCACCCATCCAAAGACCGTGTCGAACGGTACTTAACTTTGTTGATCGCTGACAAACACCCAGTCAAACTACACAATGAGCGCTACTACAAATCATACTGTACTACATTTCTATTAGTTATTATTATAGACAAGTATTACTATGGGATGAACTTGGAAGTCGCACAAAAAGTCATACAAAAAGTTGACTTTCTACAAATAGTAGGTAATACCTACATTTGTACTTTTTGTATTGCCGTTTAAAAAACGGGACCCTATTACTAAGACTCCGCTGTCCGTCTATCTGTCTCCAGGCTGTATCTCATGAACCGCTAAAGCTAGAAAGCTGAAATTTTCACAGATGATGTATTTCTGTGGCCGCTATAACAAAAAATACTAAAAATAGAATAAAAATAATATTTAAGGGGGGGGGGGGGCTCCCATACAACAAACCTGATTTTTTAGCCATTTTCCCTCGATATTAATAATAGTAACAGGTGAATGCTTGAAATATTCACAGAATTTGTAGCTGCATGCTTACTTTAATAGTAAATAATTACCTAAATTAAAATAAAATAAACATTCAAGGGGTGCTCCCATACACTACGGAACCCTACGTGCGGGAGTCCGACTCGTACTTGGCAGATTATTTACGAGATTTCAGAATTTGTCACATAGTACAAGTTGTTTCTAAAATGATCGATAAATTGCATACAAGTTTAAGTATTTTGTGACTTTGTCGTGTTACTAGTAGTACCTGCTACAAGTAGTTAAATTTGATATCTATAATATATCTATTTAGCCTGTTCCACCCACTGCTGAGCATTGGCCTCCTCTCTTTCTAAGAATTTTCCCGATAATATGTATATGCTAATATTAATAATGTAAACATTTTTACATCCCTGCACTTTGCAAAGTAACATGCTATACGTGAAATGCTCTGCGTGGCATTCCCAGCACAGGAAATCCTAGAGGAGATGTGTAAGTGTGAATCATTTATCAGTACACAGCGGCGTCGCGCACAACTGTGATCTAAGCCAACAAATTCGTAGAGAAAAACCTGCTCTACACCTACAGATAGCGCGCGAGTTGAATGCAGAGCTTAGGAATGCGAATGTCTCCCCTATCCGCACGCCCAACCCGCCCAGGCGCGTGAGGTGGGGCGTGCGGATAGCGGGGAGAGATGCTCCCGCTCTTTACCTCAGACCCCGACTGCATTCAACTCGCGCGCTTACAATACAATGCTCCGTCTCGCAAAACCAAAAAAATGCCAATTTGACGGTCTCACAGCATTGACAGTAATTGTTACAATAGGTCGAGTTACTCACAGTCAATGAGATGCGCGTATTAATTGACTGGTATCATTATGATCAACTTCCACAATGAGGCAAACTGGAGAGATTTGTGAGTTCATCCCTGATTTTGAAAAATAAAAAGAACAACTATACACATACTGCTTAACTTAATCCTAGAGGAGACGACAAAGCGGGACTGAGACAGGTGTTAAGTTCCCAGGGCGGTAGGATTATATTTATATTTTGTGGAGGCTTGACAAATTTTTATAAATGATTTTTGCGATACAGGAAATTAATTATTGCTAGTTTTCAACCAGCCAGCCTATATACTGTTTTGCCAAATGAGAAGCTATACTTCTGTTGCTTGAAAATTTTAGAGAATCTTACAAGAGCATGACTACATACTACATTTATAGTATAGGCTAAATCACGCTACTTGGGGGTATATTAAGCCCGATTACAGAGGCGCCATCGTAATTATATTAGCTAAATAGCATAGTTCTGTTTCTTTTTCACTTTAGGCATTCGATAGAGAGAACGCTTTTTACGTTGCTATTAAATTTACGCTGGCGCCTCTGTAATCGGGCTTATTGTGATGTTAGCTACAAACTGCGGATAACCCAATACTGACTGAAGCTCACTTAACATCACACCACTTGGGGACTGTGATGTAAGCTACAAGCTGCAGATAACCCAATCCTGACTGAACGCCCCCCAGTAGTTAGCGACTACTACTCCAGGAGGGGTGGCCTCCGCTAGGTCGCTCAGTGTGCTGGTATTTTGGCACTGAGGACAGGCATTGTCTGCACAGCTCCACAGTCGCACTCCACTGAGGTGACGTCAAAGAAACCCCATTTTGCCATGTTAGACTTGCAGCGGTCAACTTGGGTCCGGAGTCGATTCAACGACTTCCACGTTGGCCACGCTAAATCATTCCCTGGGATTTCGCTAACGAGGTACTGGGCGAAACTTAGATAATGAAACGAAATGAAATAATTTCTTAATATGTCGAGTTACAACCACTTCTTAAATTAGTAGTCAGTGTTGAGCATCAGATAATATCTCGTCACAAAAATGACAAAATAAATGATAAATAATCAACACGATCTAGATCTTAAAACCATCGACACGAATAAGGAGAAGATCAGCTGCGCCAGGGTTGGGTTATCCGCAGCTTGTAGCTACCATCACAGCCGCCAAGTTGTATGATTCGACCTATACTAGCGAGTATATTTCGTGTTGCAGTTATATATTAGTCTCCTCGCATTGACAGTTGCAACAATAGGCGTTACTCACAGACGATGAGTTGCGCGTAAAATTAGCGCGTCCGAAAGTAGCCGTAGCTATGTGCGCCCGTATTTATAGCGCGACTGTTTTGTAAAGTTCTTATTGATGCTGAACTAGACTATACTATATTATAGATAAGATAAGATAAAGTGTATTGTCAAACTGTGTTACATTATAAGGTCTTAGTTCTAAAAAGTACCAACAGTTTGGTCCATTATGAACATACAATGTCAAATAGATTTTTACAAAAAATGTCAAATAAAATTTCATTAAAAATTGTCGCAAGAATCAACATTATGTAAATCAATAAAATCAACAATTCTTAACTATGCATAACAAGCTAACAATAACTGAAAAAACTATAATTACTAATATTTGTCATCCTTGCACCTTATAATATGCTTTTGAAACTAGTAAACTAAATAGCTTCCTTTTAAATATAGCTACACTAACCGATTCCAATATGATTTTTGGTAAATGATTGTATATTACCGGACCCATACCACAAATGCCCCCACCAAAACATGCCTATATTACTACTATACTATATAATATGACTATGTTATATAAATTAGCGTTGCCACACCCTTATAGGGTCATATGTGTATAACTTTTGAGACATGTTATTTAAGCTCTACATGTATTACCACACATGTTCCAATAAAGATTATTGATTGATTGACTGCTAAATACTTGTCAAAAACTCTGACACTAGGGTTAGCCCAGCCATTACAAACTAAACTTAGTTACTTACTTGTCAATTCCAGTCATATTTTGTTGAGTAAATTGGTCATTTCAGTGCCGAAACAAGCTAACACGCGAGCTTATATTTTAAATTTTAAAAGTGCCTCAAAACTTTGTTCTGCTCTTTTTTTAAACCCCTTTAAGTTATGTTTTACCATTGTTTTAGGTATGTGTGGGTCAGGCTTATGTCCAGCAATAGATGTCCTATGACTAAAAGATGGATGAAGGTATATACTTTAGGCTTGAGTACACCTTGATCTGCACACCTTGTGTTTGGTGACCTCATTTTGGCCACAATCGACTTCTATGACTTATAACATAAGCTATCGGCTTAATTTGATTTAAACATTATGTCACACGTGATAATGAAGGAAATAGGTAGAAGGAGGTTTGAAGTCGTTAAGTTTCTAAGTGAAATCAAAGGTCTCCCGATGGTCTAAAACTCATATTTCAGGGCCCATAGCTTGAAAATACTGATTCCTAAGAGATATAATCTAAAGCTTTTCAAGGTCAGAGTGAATAGGTATCTTATAGGTCTGCATGCTTCATCATCGACCACAACGTCGCTTACCATCAGACGAGTTGGTGGTCAAGCGCGAACTTATTCGCGAAAAAAAAAATACGAAGTCGTAAATCTCCTTATCGTAGAACGGTCCTATAATCGCCAACACGATCCATGACCTACGGTCGTGTCGGTTTGCCACAGGGCAACAACGTTACAACTTTCAAGATGTTATCGATTTCCTGACTTTTGGTATTAAATGATCATAATTACATTTAAGTACACACCAATACCGTAGTATTAATACGAGTATATCTTTGCCAATACCACACGCCGTGGTGGTCTAATAGTAATGCCACTGGTGTTAGAATCATGAGGTCGTGAGTACAAATCCCGGTCCCGTACCAATGAGTTCTTCGGAATTTATGTACGGAATTTCACACGTGGGTAGGCCTACGTCCTGCAGTGGACTATTAAAAAGGCTAGTACAGTACTAATTTTGTAACTCCTCTCGCTACCCGCGACTACCGCCTCGCGCTTTAGCTGCTGTTATGTAGCCACCACTTTGTACTACTGTTTAAGTCTGTGCACTGTGGTAATACGGTTCAATAAGGGGGTAATTTCATCGTTGTACTACTACAGGTCGCAAGTGGGTGAAGGCTGCGGCAGCGGGAAAGGTCAAAGGCTGGCTGGACTCCTGTCGTCGGTACCTCTCTGTACTCGCTCACCGAGACAATACATCAAACATGGGCTGGTTTTACACATAATGATGATTGGTAATGTAATCATTATTTTTCGCAAAAAAGGCAAAACCGCTTACCATCGTATACAGAATTCGAATATTTCGCTCGAATTATTGTAGTTGATTTCTCAAAAACTGCACAGCCGATTTCTGTAAAATTTAAATGAAACCACCTCGGGAGTACCTACCCTTTCGAACAAAAAAATTTTTTTTTTGATTCGATTCGCAATTGCCAAAATTATCGATGAACATGCACAAAAATAAAATTTAAACACATACAGACGAACATAGAACCTCCATTTTGGGAGTCGGTTAAAAATTACATTATTTTTTTCAATTTCTTTACTGTTTCTAATCATGAGTATAAAATAAAACGAAACGAAGGGTGAAGGTCTAGTCAAATAGAACCGTTTAAAAATATTGGATTTGGTCTGTTTTCCTGAGCCACACGATAATATCATGAATCATGATGGAATTTCCACAATTTTGTATTTTTTTCTGAAGGAATGGTAAGTACAAAAATTCATTTTTTTATAAACAAGCTTGAATTTTATGAAAATAAAAACATACCTAATAGAAAAATCTTGTAGAAAAATAATGTACTCGTGAGTGTCCAATAGAAATCAAAACAAACTCTTCAAAGATTTTAAACACGCGCCGTCCTGTTTTCCATTCCTCCATAAGTATATCTACATATTCCACAGCTCATGCAACAGAGAGAACCAGGGCAATCCCACTTTAGTGACGGCTTTTCCTCAAAGACAACCTATTTTATGCCAAGTTTCAGTAGAGCAACATCTATACTCCACGTAGCCAGTAGCCACGTGAATCGAGCGTAAACTTCCTCGAGACGCCTGGTAAGGGGTTCACAACGATGTTTACTGAACACCTTGTTTAGCTATAGACAGAGACGGTGCAAGGAATGGGTGACGTGGGGTACTGCCCAATGTCTGGTGCCCGTGGTCTCAAACCTACCGTTTATTCGGTATTTCCACAGATTTGGCGCTTGTCCTACCGACACACCAAAATGAAGCAATTTCTCAACGTTTTCTGAGATTGTTAGAAAATTTCAGTTATCTACCGAATTCCAAGTTACCAACAGAAATTTGTTTATCGGGAGAAATTCTCCCAATTTTCTGCCGAATTAGAAGTTATCAACAATCCGATAAGAAAAACAGGACAGTAGGTACACTATAGGCTATTTGTCTAGTGATCAAAAGGATTGATAACTTGAACTTTCATTATTTATAGTTTTAAGCCTGAAAATCCTGGATTTTTTTGGTAGTTCTACCGATTTCGCAGTTTGTGAGATCTGACTCTGATCACTGATTGTGGTGTCGAGACATGACGAGATCTGAACTGAGACTGCCTGGCGCCCTTAGGGGCCTCGCACCTCGAAGGCAAGGGTTCTCTCAGTGGAGCCTATGTTGACCAAATTTGTCTCGCCAAAATTTAAATCCTAGGAAATTCAACCTAGATTTTTTTAATAAACTGCCCACAGGCAAATTTTGGTCTTGCTCCGGCCCTATAGTTATACAGTACTATAGTTATACAGTATGTTTACTGAATAGAATGCTGGCGCCGGCCACTCGCTTTCCCAGAATCTACCGAAATATCAGTTCGTAAGTAATTATTACATCTGCATTTTGTATCTGTAATATTATGCGTCATTGATTGGCAAAATATGTTATTGTACTGGCAGCGATTCAATGGAGCGAAGCAATCTTATTCTCTAACGAACGAGAGTGCCTTTGATTTGATGGCTTTCCGTTTTACCATCCTAGTAGTAAATAAGGCAGACGAGGACCGTAGAGTTTACAATTAATTTTGTTTGATAAGACTGAAAAATATGGTAGGAATGAAAAAGTCCAGGTGATTTGTTAGTTGAAGTGGCAGTAAACAGGACAAATACTACATGACCTATGAAGCCGGTAGGTTCTTGAATAGATACCATAACATGATGGTTTATACACTAAGCCAAGTGAGATGTCTAAAAGGGTTTATGTACAGTATAATATTTCATCAACAACACAATTGAACAAATTAACACATTGTCATAATTATTTATTTGTCATAGAATCCAGGTATATGCCTGCATTTTAAAACAGTTATCAATGCATATGTCTTGAATTGTTTATAATAACTTACTAAGGTGGCTTTCCTGCCAGGGATGAAAAGTGAAAATTAGGTGGGCGAGGACATGACACCAAGGTCAAATGATGTTGAGTAAAACTGTGTAGCGGCGTGAACTGTAGTGAATCTATTGCTAGATTTTCATTTCTTCATGTTATCATAAATCTTTTAATCTCAGACTGCCTCGGTGGCTCAGTGTTTAGTGACCCTAACTTCTGCGTCAAAGAGGCGTGGGTTCGATCCTCACCCAGGGAAAATATTTATGTGATGAACATAAGTGTTTGCTGTGTCTGGGTGTATTTAGTTACTATCTACCTATTTATAAGTATGTATTTAAAAATAAGTAAACGTAGTATATCAGTCTCTGGCAGCCATATCACAAGCTTTCCTTAGTTTGGGGTCAGAGACCGTGTGTAAGATGTCCCCAAATACCTATTTATTTACCTATTGGGTCAATCACTGGTCTACGAGTACTACATAAAAAACGTCTATCCAATTACGTAGTATTATTATATCTTCTTTGCCAATAATACTAACTGTCCCAAATACGTATAGGAAGACAACCCATTTTGTGCCGCACCGCGAGCCACGGCAGCGCTCAGTTGTAAATGCCACCACCAAAATATTTTTATTTAATCGGATAAGCCTTAGCATTAGTATAGGCCGAATTATACAATTTATACAACTTGGTACCTGTGATATTACAGTTACAAGCTGCGGATAGCCCACTCCAGACTGAATTTCACTAACAGCTGCGCAACAATTGAGTTATCCGCAGCTTGTAGCTAATATCAGAGCTGCCAAGTTGTATGATCCGGCCTAGCTCCATAGCCGATGATCCCAATCCAAAATCACGCGCTTTCCTAGCCGCATTTCACCTTGATCGTAGAATATGATTAAGAATGGCTTCCCGGAACGGCACAATGCGTTGACCTGTGTGTTTATGTTTCATACGCGTTTTTCCTCCAATTTGAGCAGATACTCGCAGTTATTTAAAACCTGAGCTTTACGCGGATTATGTTTAGACTGGCGCCGTGGTCCAGTTTACACTGTCGTGCTGATAAAAAGTGTTTTTGAAGCGAGAAATAGGTCAGGCTTATTTGTCATCGTGATGAATAAAAAATGATTAAGTATGACAAAGATATTAACATTTTAAAAACATTAAAAATTAAGTACAATTTGTGCATGTGACTAATTGATAGTAAATACAAGCAATCCTACTCTACTTCTATAATAAGAACCTGGCCAATATTTTGTATCTTCGTAAGATTTCGAACAGATTATCATTACACTCGTAACCATAATTTGAGATGATTTTTATTTTATCTGTAACTAGTGACTCGCCCCGGCTTTGCACAGGTGTATTATAAATATAAACCTTCCTCTTGAATCACTCTATCTATTAAAAAAAACTGCATCAAAATCCGTTGCGTGGTTTTTAAACGGTTTTATTTAGCTCACCCCGTTTGTTTTATTTATTCTTTATTCTTGGGTCAAATTTAGTAATTCAAATTTCACCCTCTTCCTGTCAACCGATTAATCTGAAATTTTGTATACACTTTGGATTTTGGTGACAATACAATTAAGTTTATTCATTATCATTATAAATTCAAGATCGCCGCCGCTACAAAATGGCGGATAATTTATGTTTTATTAATCCCATCAATATGGGTATCAAATGAAAAGGCTCAACAAGCAGAATACAATATATGTACTATAAAAAATTGAAATCCAAGATGGCGGCCGCTACAAAATGGCGGATAACGTAGGTTTTATCAATCCCATCAATATGGGTATCAAATGAAAGTGCTCAACCAGTATAATACAATGTACTATATAAAATTAAAATCCAAGATGGCGGCCTCTACAAAATGGCGGATAACTTAGGTTTTATCAATCCCATCAACATGGGTATCAAATGAAAGGTCTCAACAAGTAGAATACAATTTACTATGCAAAATTAAAATCTAAGATGGTCGCTGCTACAAAATGGCTGAAAACAATTTTTTATCAATCCCACCAATATGGGTATCAAATAAAAGGGCTTGACAAGAAGAATACAGTGCACTATACAACCTCAATATTTAAGATGGGCGCAGCCACCAAATGGCGTATAATAATAAGATTTAAATTTAGAAATTGAATCTGTAATTTAGGTATCTGATTAATCCAGCCTGAATCCACCATCCAAGTCAAGATTTTGTATCGTGTTGAGGACTGTGTGGCGTTAGGGTGGCTAAAAATGATACGTCGTTGCAGGGACTACGTATAGAGGAGTTGGACTGCAATAAACTAACGGGCAAGAAACCTTGCAATAATGAAGCACTAAATGAATTAAACAGAATGCGGAATAAAAACTAAAAACTAGAAAATAAAAATAGATAAAAAAACTTTTAAGTTAAACGGTTTTATGTTAAACATACATTGCAATGTTTAAGATAAATGTACTAAAAACCAAAAAATAATAAAATAGATACAGTCGTGGGAATTATAAACATATGCATAGACTAGACTAAAATAAAACCGTGGGGCACGAAGTAAAATAACGATTATCTCTACATCTCTTCGATCGACGTGCCTCACGGTTTTATTTTAGTCTAGTCTATGCATATGTTTAAAATTCCCACGACTGTATCTATTTTATTATTTTTTGGTTTTTAGTACATTTATCTTAAACATTGCAATGTATGTTTAACATAAAACCGTTTAACTTAAAAGTTTTTTTACCTATTTTTATAAAGTTATTATCATACATAGAGACAGACAGCGACTTTGTTTTAAAATACTATGTAGTGATAAAGATTCAGTTCAACGGTTGCAAGGTCTACTGTTAAGTTCCGAGAACTACCTACTAGTATTAGTGATACCACCGATGGATAACTATTTCTATTTTTTATTCCAGCTCTAGTATCTCAATTTTAGATACAAACAACCTAACGCTAGTAGTTTTCAGCTCCCGCAAATACAAATTCTATTATTCGCCAGCTGAATATACCTAAGAGGTGCGAATAATGTGGTAAATATTATTTGCGGCGAGGAGCTTTGATCCACCAATCTAATCAACGCTTTCAACAAGTCAGCTTTTCTAGAGTTCGAAACTATCTTCCTCTTTATCTGTTTTATTGGAAATGTTGTAAGAGTGAGAGTGACGGAGATAATTATACCTGGAACTTTATGCGTCAGTGAGCGATGCGTCAGTGCAAGGACGGATTTGTTGCCCATCGATGGGTTTATTGCTTATTTTAAACTGATAAATTGATCTTTCATTTCTCTTTAGAAGCGATAACATTCGTGAAATGAACTAATGGTCAGAGTTGGTGGAATAGCTAGAAGTAAATTTCTGGACCACCACCTCTTTAAGATCGTGGGTACATACTGGACGCAAGAAACTTCTAGCCGATCTTATTGGCGACTTATAGTGAGTCAATATGGAGAGGCCTATTTCCAGCAGTGTTCGTCCTATGATTACTGGATAGATAATTTTCTGGAAGATGCGACAAAGATTTAAGATGAGAGTGAAAAGATCTTTTAGGTCTACATATTCCATCTTCGACTACAACTTCGCTTTCCATCAGGCGAGTTGGTAGCCAAATGTAGCCCTATTCTAATATTAAAAAATTAAACTAAAAAAAGATAGCTCAACTAGCAATACGCTCACTTGTAGGTAGTCATGATCTAGAAGAGAGATCTAGAACTTTGAACTTGTTTCAATTCAAAACTGGCATGGCTCGACCCTGCGTTCCTCACGCTGAGACAATTGATTTTTGAGGTAGGTACCTATTCAAATATCCTTAAACGAGTAACATGCTAGTAATTCGAAACTTTTTCTGTCGTAAACACTTTTGCCACTTATTGTAAATGTGTACAAATTACCACTATAGCAAATTGAGGATCTTCAATTCGAATTTCAGAACTTTCCAAGTAGTCATCGATCACAAAGTTTTCGGATGACGTCAATTTGTGCAAGACAAACTGAAATTGATTAAAAACTCCACAATTACGTATACAGGGTTATTTCGAGTCAATTAGCATCCTCTTAGCGGCTTATTCTGTACATCAAAACTAACAACTTTTGTTCTACGACCTTTGTGAAACTAAAAAAAAAAAAACAGCTGTTCCATACATTTTGTCGAGGGTGAACGACATTTTTCTATGGAACAACAACTTTTTTTTTGAGAATTAATAAAAGTCGTAAAACAAAAGTTGGTAGTTTTGATGTACAGAATAAGCCCCTAAGAGGATGCTAGTTGATTAGAAATAACCCTGTATACTAAGCCCGACTACAGAGGCGCCATCGTAATTATATTAGCTAATTAGCATAGTTCTGTTTTTTTCACTTAGGCATTCGATAGAGAGAACGATTTTTACGTTGCTATTGAATTTACGCTGGCGCCTCTGTAATCGGGCTTACTAGATGCCTACTTTAGGTATTTACGTGTACGCTGTACACGCCTGCCTCAAACCTAATGAATTCCCCGAACGCGGCAGACAGTGTTGCGTGGATGCTTCACTCCAGCTTGTTTGTGCGAATGTTTAGTCTGCGAGTCTACATGTCCGAACCGGAAGGGGTATCTGAAGAAACTGTTACTTGTGGCGTCAAATGTGAGATATTTTACAAGCTTGGTGTGGCTATCAACGCAAATGTTAGTTTTTAGATTTCCGTATCTAAAGGGTTAAAACGGGACCCTATTACTAAGACTCCGTTGTCCATCCGTCCTGGTGACAGACGTCTGTCAGTATATCATGAACCGTGATAGCTAGACAGCTGAAATTTTCACAGATAATGTATTTCTGTTGCCGCTATCACAACAAATACTAAAAACAGAATAAAATAAATATTTCAGAGAGGCTCCCATACAACCAACGTGATTTTTGTGCCGTTTTTTGCTCGATATCAGTAACGTCAACAGGTAGACGCTACTATACGGTATTGAAGCCTTCGTGCGCGTCCGATACGCATTTGGTCGAGTTCTTTAATACTCCATTGACAGAGACGATCGTGCCTCATCAGTTACATCCTAGGATAGTAGGTTCTGTTCTGGTGCATTTCCTTGGAGAACCCAAAGCTCCCAAGATAGCACAAACTCAGGTTCCAGGCAGGCAGGTAGATCATACTTTCGAAGTGGTCCTATTTAAATGTTATCAAAATCGGCTGAATTGTTTTTAACAACAATAACCAAAAAATGGTAGGTATGCATCGATTCGAGCTAACTATTCAAATTGTATACACGATTGAAGTCAGTTGGACCGTTTTTGGTGAACAAAAATTACAAACTTTCGTAAGAAAGAAAATCAGGGCACATAGATATATCACCAAAATGGACTGGCCATTCAGAGCATCTGGCTTCACACGTCGAATCACCTCACACAACACCTCGTTCAATGACAAATAACTCTTGCTCCTGTCTCGATTACAAGGCGTTTCGGTTTACGATACATTTTACAAGTCGATTCCGAGTATCGAGAGCGCCAGAGTTGGCACTCCCTGCGTTGGATCTGCTATATCCAATACTTTGACTCATCCGCGGTGCGGACCAGGGAAGGACAGAAGGGAAATTGATGCAATTGATTTAGTTGGAGACCGAGTCATTCTGGGTGTCGCTTCGCAAGTTATAAAATAGCAAGATTAATTAAGGAATTCTGGGATGTGAATGAGAAAAAGACAGAAGGTAAATTGGAAAATTACGATCATGCTGGTTGCAACTTAAGAATTGACCTAGGGGAGGATCCTTCTCTGTCCACAAGTGAATTTGCTACGATTGAAATAATAATGATGATGATGAGTTTGATGCTTACTGGAAAAAGGAGAGAAATTCAAAAAATATTATTATTAGTTACAAACAGCGATAAAGGTAAAGATAAAAGTATAGTGGGAAAAAAGGTGATTAATGGAGGTAACCAGAAATGGACGTAAAATACGAATATTTTATAAGTTTTATGATCACAGCCGTGGTGGTTTAGAGGTAGTGACACTCGCCTTACAATCGTGAGGTCGTGGGTTCAATCCCGGTCCCGTACCAATGGGTTCTTTGGAATTTATGTACGGAATTTTACACCACTGGCTTTTTGGGGAAGGTGAACATAGTCAAGCAACCTGCTTACGTCCGTAGAAGAAATTCGATGGCGTATGTGAATTTACCAAACCGCACTGGGCCAGCGTGGTGGAAATGGCCCAACTACCCTTCGTGGGTAGGCCTAACGTCCTGCAGTGGACTATTAAAAAGGCTGATACAGTACAGTACCTTATGATCACATAATTTCTTGACTGTATGAAATTTTCTGTTTGAAAATATACGAACGTATGTCAAGTATTTTTTTATATCCTTGGGTTTTAGATTTAACAGTGAATAAAATATCGTATATGAAAGCTATGTGTCATATCTCTTTATAAAAGTATACATTTTATTTTTTCTCTCTGCACTTTATTAATCTGTATCCATAGCCGCAAGGTGATTTTAGCCACAAGACAAATTGATTGAGTGCTACGGAGTCACAATGGTGATTAGGTCATTATCAATGCTAACAAGGCCTTTGAGACTATACGACAACCGTTTATTTAGATTTTTTGCTAGATCTGATACAAAATAATCGGCCAAGTACGAGTCGGACTCGCGCACGGAGGGTTTTGTACTGTATGGGAGCCCCCCTTAAAGATTTCCTTTAATTTTATAATTACAACTAAATATTCTGTGAAAATTTCAAGCATCTACCAGTTACCATTATTAATATAGAGCGAAAAACGGCTAAAAATTCAGGTTTGTTGTATGGGAGCCCCCCTTAATTATTAATTTTATTCGGTTTTTATCTCGTTATAGCGGCAACAGAAGTACATCATCTGTGAAAATTTCAGCTTTCTCGCTATAACGGTTCATGAGATACAGCCTGGAGACAGACAGACTGACGGACAGCGGAGTCTTAGTAATAGGGCCTCGTTTTAACCCTTTGGGTACGGGACCATAAAAATTAAAGAGTTAATGATGAGATGACGAATGATAGAGTGAAGTGGCGAAAGGAAACGTGCTGTGCCGACCCCACCTAGTGGGATATGGGCAGGATGATGATGTTCTATTCTTATAGAAATGGACACTTTGAAGTTATATGCAATTTTTTTATTTTATCTACACTAATGTTGTAACATTCTACTTATGTTTCCAATACTTGACTTATAATGACTACTGTTATAGCGCAGACAACAAAACACTCAATTTAAGCAATTTTACATGATGTTATAATATCCACATCGATATCGTAAAATCTCATTATAACATCGCGCGCTCGCTCCTGATTGGCCCTGCGCGCGCAGCTGCGCTCTCATTGGTTAGATTTTAATGGCGCCAAGTTCACTGTGACAATACACGTACACGTGAATTTAATGTTTCGTAATATGTTTTTTTTTATTTTTTTTTTTATTAGTGAAGATAAAGTAGTGTATGCAACTGCATGTAACACGGGTATTGAAACACTCGTTACTATTATGAAACTCGCTGCGCTCGTTTCATAAACTCACACTCGTGTTTTAATACCCTTCATTATATGACAGTTGCATAAACTACTTTTAAAGAATAGCGTTTCATTCAGTGAAAAAAAAAACAACCATACCGGCTAAACTCACCGATCACTGGCAAAATGGGTACACTGATACACGATAAACGATGCAGTTCGGTCGAAACGTCGGGATGATGAGGTATTTATTTATCTCGTAAATTTAGTGCGCGATTAGTCCCGTAGTATATAGTAATAATGTGTTCAAATCGCGAAATTTTAAAAACAATGCAAAATTTGCCGACCTTAAGTAGTAGTAGTTTTCGGAGCAGTAGACCTAATTGGACATTTTGTTAAAAAGTAGTAGCAAAATTCTGCACAATGAAATATAAAAATATTCAATGTACCATTGACATGGATTAGGTAGATAATAGGGACTATATTATAATTTTTAATTGTCTGTAAGAACTTCTTCTTTGAGACTTTTTTTTACAGTTTAACAGAACTTCTTCTTTGAGATTTTTTTTACAGAAAAACTGATTTTTTTTCACGATTTCAGGATTTCGTTATTGCAATAATTGAGTAGATTTAAAATGATTTTTAGAACATGTTATTTAAGCCTTTTCCAAAAAACCCCTACATTTTACTTTTTGAACTTATTTGCCTTGTTTTACTTTGTATTTATGTTTAAACCTTCTTTTTCAACATAAATCCTACAAAGGCATATTCAAAGAGCCGCGGTCGGCGCGACAAATGAACTGTTAGTTACCTATGGCGGGATTAATGTGTTAATGTCGGCTCCTAACTCTATAAGTGATAGATTGATTAGAGCGCGCCGCTGAAGTTGCAAGTGAAAAGCGCCGAGCGGGTATTGAGCATAAACCTATTTAACCCATTTCCAAAAATGAGGAGGTTCTATATTCGTCTGGACCTATGTATGTTCATAGGTGTTTTCGCGAATTGCGAAATTTAAAAAATATTTTTTAAAGAGTTATTTTCGCGATAAACATTGCAAAAATTCGTCGCGAACGCAGGACTCGAACCTTGCGTCTTCGGATCACTAGCCCGACGCTTTCCCAACTGAGCTAATTTGCAGTCCTAGTCCTAGGTTTATCATTTGAGATAAACCTAGTGTGGGATGCATTATAAAATTAAAATCATTTCAAAAATTTTTTAGTTCGGAAGTTACTCCCGAGGTAGTTTCATTTAATTTTTATCGAAATTGGATGAGTTATTTATTAAAATATTAACAATAGGTAATGTAATAATTACTAGGGTATATCGATGACACGTTGATTCGTATCAACAATGTCAACTATTCGAATTATGTACAGGGTTGTAGTCAGTTATACCATTTTTAGAGAAAAATAATTCTGTTGATGAATTTCATAACTATACGGAACAGTATTTTTTTCGTTAATCCAGGTAAAGTCCCATGGTAAAAGGTAGCCATATAACAATGGACACAATGAAATTGTTATCTGTATATCGGCTATGTTAAAGAAACACCGAACATTTAATTTTTCCAGAAAAGTACAGGTGAGCTTACGTAAAACTAGAATGTTGCTTCGGGAAAGAGCGATGATGCCAAATGTTGTATAAACATGCTGTCAATAATTTAATGAGACCTGTATATAACTAAGTATTTTTAATAGTTTTCCCACATTCTTTCACCAAAATTAAACGACAAAACAAATATCATTATAAAGAATTTTCCCACACCAAATCTATTTTTCTTATAACTTGTACCACTCAATAAAAGCACGGCCGAGGTCGGTCCCTACATATTAGGCTGCGACCACACTATGTGACCAGCATGAGGAATTACCACCAGTAGGACTTACTACCTACCACTACATACTACTAGTAAGTGGTCTCGAACCTACCGATTTATCGGTATTTCTACCGATTTGGCGCCTCACCTACCGCTTTACCTAAATAAAGCAATTTCAACGATTTCTGATTTGTTTGAAAAAATTGCAGCTTTCTACTGAATTTGAGATAAACTATCTCGATTTTCAAATTTTCAACGAGTGAGAAAAATGAGGATAAGGTAAAGAATATGGGCTGCTTTGTGTGGCGTGGTGATTACGAACATACCGAATTTTTTAGCCTGATGCTAGTAGGTACTAGTTATACTTACTAATGCTCAATAGGAATGTTGCGTAGGAAGAGGACACCGATGGTACGTGCGATTTGAAAAATATTCGTGAAGTATGTAACTAAATACTCTTTTATTTAAAACAATAAAAAAAGTACGACGCTAAAGTACGACGTGGGTGTCTTCAAATCCCGAGTAAATAGGTATCTTCTAGGTAAGCGTGCTACATCCTAGACCGCATATCTGCTCAACATCAGGCAGTATGTAGTCAAACGCAAACCTATTTGGAATAAAAAAAAAAAAAAAAAAAACAATAGCTGATCATAGCACTTGTAGCGTTCTTTGGTTAGATGTTTCTTAGTGATCACCGAAAGTTAAGTAACCTTCGGCATGGTTAGTTTTCGGATGGGTGACCGCGGGTGGCATTTACGAGTGAGGGCCCCGGTTGTTTTAGCCGTTAAACAATGTCAGAGGTCTTCAAACGGCCTATACGAACTTAAAACAACAGATTTTGGTAGTATTGTTTTGACAACAATGTCTCTCTCGCAATGTAAGTAATGTTTTAAACGATTACAACCTCTAAATACGGAGAAGGTTTTTCTCCCGACATTCGAAAACTCATTTGAGATTTTCTTACCTGTGAACGGTTTTAACTAGCTTTAATAACAAAATGTTTACTAAAAAAAAAGGTTTAGTGTCTTCCGTTTATACCGACTTCCAAAAAAGAGGAGGTACTATGTTCGTTCATATGTATTTTTTTTAGTCTGATAGAAAAGGTATACTTCCGAGGTGGTCCCATTTAAATTTTATCGAAATCTGTGTTTTTGATAAATTTATGAAAAATGTGCATGGATGTTACATCGATTCGTTCAAATTACAAATTCAAATTCTGCACACGGTGGAAGTCGGTGCTGCAATTTTTTTTGCAAAAAAATAATTATCAGTTTCTAGAGTTTGGTTGTTTGAAGTCATACTAAAAATTAACTAACGGAAATGCAATTAATTTTAGTCTCAATACTTTATTTGTCTTAACAACTATTCAGATTTACCTCTATTTTTGTAATATTTTCAGTTAACAAAATAATCGCATTCACTCATGATAAAAACATTTTATTTGTTTTAATACAAACAAATATGAAATTGAGAAATTATTATCATATTCACTTGCAACTTAGTATTTTAAACACAAAACTTTGTAAAGCTTCCTTAACACAACAACGTATTGAAGGAAAACAGACAGTCTTGCTAGATATCACGCTTTTCTCAAAATCTTGAAAAAATAATTCGAATTCGAAAAAATATTTCGAGTTAAGGCCAATACCTGGTTATATGGCCTATAGTATTTAATTATTTGTATAATTTTTTATTCTAAAAATCCTCCGATTTAATCTGATTCTAGTATATGGCTTCCAAATGTCCCCCTCCAACAATTGTCCTCCTCCTATTCCACGAATTTTCCCTAAATTGTAAAAAACTATCCTCATTTTGAGGGATTTTCCTGTGATCTTAAATGGTATCATTGAACGGGTGGCATTAATTTTACATAATCGCGTTATTTTCTAAGAACGTAGGATGAAGCTATTACATGATCCAATATCATTTACGACTTTTCCTGCTGTCGCGCTGAAGTTCCCACATAAATGGGTCCCGCTGCAACCCTATTAGCTGTCATGTGGTAGGGCTTCCACATAAATTAATCAAGCACTTTATAAATAAATATTATTATTATTTATTGCTTTGCAAAGACCAAAGACTTTCAGAGCTATGAACTATTCATCATTGCGAATAAGTTTTACAACGGGACCAACTCTGAAATTGCGAAAAAGCTTTTCCATGCAAAAATTTGGTGATGAACATACCTTTAGGAACAGCATTTTTTTTTCTCAATTTCTGGGGTTATCCACAGTAAAAATGTTGACGTAGTTATGAACTAAAGTCACCCTTAAGGCTCTTGTGCGTAAGTGCCTTTACGACTCTATGGGTTAAACCCGATTTGCAGCGAAACTAGGCTCTGTGAATCGACAGTAAAAAAACTTTTCCTGAGACGTTAGCCCAGGTTTACACTTAAATTGAAACCACAGTTGTTTCCATTTGGCTCTATACATTTTTGTACAGCGCCCCTGGCGGAAACGAGAAAGAACTAACCAAAATGTATGGAGCCACACGCGAACGCGAAAGCTTAAGTAAACTACGCAAAACCTGGACTTAGGGATCTGACCTGATAATGACGTAACGTTGGGATGTGAGCCTTTTCCATTTCAAAAAATGAAAAAAAGAAAAGCTTAGATACGACCTGCTTTCAATTGTTTTTATCAGGGATCCAAAGAGCAGGCCCATTAACAACATTGGACGTCGTATACCTGAAATGCACTTGTGGTGTTTGGACAAGTAATAGAAAAGTCGCGATGAGCCACCCCTATTTGTCCTGCGGTAGGGCTGGCGCAATATCGGCGACATTAGCGGCCACCCGCACGCGGACACACCGCGTGTAAATTGACAATTGCGAATCTCTGTCGTATGCGTACGCTGCTACCTGATTATAAATGCCGCGATTAAGTGGATTTTATACATATTTGCGGTTACATAACATGTTAAAATTATTGTAAAGTGACTAATGAAACATACATTTTAAATTTTAGCACTAATGCTGGTCACTTCTCAGAAAGAGTTCCAATGCAATTATGTATTTACATTGGAAAAGTAGGTAAAACTATTTTTCTATTTTTGAAGGCTTAAAAAGAGTTACAGAACTGTTTGACTGCAAATTTAATAAAATTGACCTCTTCAATGTAAAAGTAGGTAGAAACTAATAATTTCCATGTGTTATACCAAAACCAACATTACATTAAAAATATGAGACCTATAATTTTCCAAACATTTTATTTCACATTTTTTTTATTCTTTTTCCGTTTAAAAAACTTTTTGCTATAGGTACTAGAAATCTTACTGACAAAGTGGTGTAACCACGAGTCTTGACCCTATGAATTAACTAAAATTATAAACGCGAAAGTTTGTATGTCTAGATGTGTTGCTCCTCTTTCACGCAAAAACTACCGAATGGATTGAGATGAAACTTTGCAATAGTAATGTTTATACATCAGAATAACACATAGAGTATAATTTATAAAGATATTGCGTGAAACGAAGTTCGCCGGGTCTGTTAGTATATTATTATAATATTAAAAAAATACTTTAACGCTTTTTGTAATAATTTCATGTTTCGCAAAAAATGGCACCACCTTCCACCGTATACAGAATTCGAATAGTTTGCATGAATCGATTAGACGTATGGGTACATTATTGTTCATCTTTCATAAACTGGGCAGCCGATTTCGATAAAATTTAAATGGAACCTCGGAAGTATACCCTTTCGAACTAAGAAAGAAGATTTGGTTCACAATTGGCGAAAATATCGATGAACATACACAAAAAAAGTGCAAGTGGAGTCCCTCCGCGCGGAAGAAGTGAAACTTCGACGCAACAGTGCTTTCATACCCCCTTCATAGTCATAGTCATATTTATTGATAAAAATATTTTGTAAGTCAATCATTACATAGGTAAATAATTTACTACTTTTTGACTTGTAACAAATGGTGTTATGAATAAATGACTATATGACTACATGACTATAATTCTCAAAAAAAAGTTGTTGTTCCATAGAAAAATATGTATTAGGTTCAATTTTTGTAAATAAAAATATCAGCATAATTAAAATAGAAAATGAGCCAATAACAATGTCAATAATAAAATCATTTCAAAATCCAATGAAAAATAATTTTACATAATAAATCGACATTATAATCATAAAAATTCAGTCCAAATGTGATGAACTTGTTTACAAAAAAAAAAGATAATAATGTTATACAAATGACAGATAAGATTATTTATCAATTTTATAAAATTCTTCAAAATCATAAAATGCTTGTTCTATTAACAGCATCTTGAGTTTACGCTTGAACGACGTACCGCGTTAAACGTTTAACGCAACCTTGTTGGAAGTCGCATTAGAAGTTTCACTTCCAAAATACATACAGACGAACATAGAACCTCCTCCTTTTTGGAAGTCGGTTAAAAATACTATAAGTGTCGAATGGACACAAACGAACACGATTTCACCGAGAAGGGCACGCGCACGATCGAATTAAAGCGCAGGACGGCGGAGTGATTAATCTCGATAATTACTACAATTTCACTATCGCACGCGTAAAGATCACCGGCCATTGCGTAAGAGTTGACCAAATGTCGGGCATGGGGTGCACCATGAACGGACAGCGGGAACCAAAATCTTGTTATTTTTAACCGACTTTAAAACAGAAGGGTCTTAATTTGACTACATACATACATGTGTGTTTTTAGGGTTCAGTACCCAAAGGGTAAAAACGGGACCCTATTACTAAGACTCCGCTGTCCGTCTGTCTGTATGTCTGCCTCGAGGCTGTATCTCATGAACCGCTATAGCTAGAAAGCTGAAATTGTTACAGATGTATTTCTGTTGCCGCTATAGAAACAAATACTAAAAATAGAATACAAATAATATTTAAGGAGGGCTCCCATACATAAAAATCTATTTTTTTGCCGTTTTTCGCTCGATATCAAAATATTAACTTTAATAATAAATAATCAAATTAAAATAAAATAAAAATTTAAGGGAATTAATATTTACCATAAAGTACGGAACCCTTGATGCGCGAGTCCGACTCGTAGATGGCAGATTTTTTTTTTAAATTTTTTATGTATCTACATATAAGTTACGCTCCAATTATGAATAGATTTTGAAGATTTTTTTTTGTTTGGTAGATCATACTTCAGAGGTTACGGCTAAGCCGTTTTTCAAGAATTAACAATAATGTAAAAATTACTATATTGAATTGTGCCACTATTCAAATTCTGAACACGGTTGAAGTCGGTTGTGCCATTTTGGCGAAAAATAAATTATTTGTTTAAGAAATGCCAACCAGAATTCCTTAACAAATTACAATGTAGCCAAGCGTTTGTAAGTAATATAAACCTCACTAAAACTTCTGGGTTAGTATGTTAACTAAGCTGTGTCCATCAACACTTATCCTATTGCCTTTATTAAGGCGAAGACACTACGTGAATGTGTTCTTTATACGCGGCACTAGAACTTTAAGTAACACTACTATTAAGAGTTTAACACTTAATTAAGTTTTACACTAATTCGAACGGTTTTGTTCTGTTGAGTTTTCTCTTTAGATTGAGGAGCTGGATTGCCTCAACATTTACATGGTGGCATAGATCAGTACATAGCATAAAACAAAGTCGCTTCCCGCTGTCTTCGCATCACTTTTTATGTAGTGGTCCGATTTTGATAACTATTGCGAATTCTGTACACGGTTGAAGTCGGTCATGCTGTTTTTTGCAAAAAAAATAATTTTACCAATTATAGCCAATATTATTTACATTTTTGTGGTAAGAATCGCCCTCAAGCGACAACACCGCTAGAATTATTCTGTGCACACCGCTCATCCACAAGTCTATGCTGGAAAAATAGTTTTATTCAAGTAAAATAATCAGCTAAGTGCAAGCCGAACTCGCGCACGAATGGTTCCGAACAGTGTGGAAGCCCCCCTTAATATATTTTATTTTAATTGAATTGTTTATTTTTGTAGGGAATATACAACTTAATATTATGGAAGATTCCTGTTGTCGTTATTAATATCAAGCAAAAAAATTACTGTTTCTTTTATGGGAGCCCCCTTAAATATTTATTTATTTCCATTTTTAGTATTTGTTGCTATAGCGGCAACAGAAATACATCATCTGTGAAAATTTCAACGTTCTAGCTATAAGCGTTCATGAGGTACAGCCTGGAGACAGACAGACGGACAGAGGACACAATGGAGGAGTACAATGTGGGCGTCTTCAAATCCCGAGTAAATAGGTATCTTCTAGGTAAGCGTGCTACAACCTAGACCGCATATCTGCTTAACAACAGGCAGTATGTGGTCAAACGCAAACCTATTCAGAATAAAAAAAAAAAAAAGGAGTCTTAGTAATAGGGTCCCGTTTTTACCCTTTGGGTACGGAACTCCAAAACAATGTCCAAAGTCCCGCTTCAGTTCATATCTTGGGTCGCCCAAAGCCCCCAAATTCGTATGACATTTAGAAATAATTGGCGGGCACGGCGACATGGAAATGTCGAGCGAACAACTGGAAGAAAGTGAAGCACCTGCATTCTGGGGCGTGGGTTCACAACCTGCCACCACTTAACGCCTTCATTTTAATCGCCTACGACATAATTATTTTTCACAAAAAATGGCAAAACCGCCTTCCATCGTGTACAAAATTCGAATATTTCGCTCGAATTGTTTACATTATTTTTCCGATTTCTGTAAAATTTGAATGGGACTATCTCGGGAGTATTCCCTTTCCAACTAAAAAGATTTTTTCGATTCGGTTCACAATTGGCGAAATTATCGATGTTCATGTGTACAAAATTCGGATATTTCACTCGAGTTGCTTACATTATTGTGGGTTTTTTCAAAAACGGCTCTGCCGATTTCTGTAAAATATAAATGGGACTACTTCGAGAGTATACCCTTTCGAACTAAAACAAAATTTTTCGATTCGGTTCACAATTGGCGAAATTATCGATGAACATACACAAAAAAAACATACACACGAACATAGAACCTCCTCCTTTTCGGAAGTCGGTTAAAACGATTATACCAACTAACCACTTAAAGTATGATTCAATTATCATCATCATCATCACTTAAGATCTAGGTTCTTGTCAGTGGAGCAACATCCATGTCTCGCGGTCTTCTGCTAGTGTTTTGACCTCCCTGTCCGACATGACATCTGCCTTCTGTTTTATTTGGCTTGAGAATTCTCTCCGTGGTCTTCCTTTTCCTCTCTTTACCTTTCCTTCTATTACTATCCAATTATAATATATCAAAAGTTTTTGCAACTTGGCCATATTTGCAGGAACGAATCCTATATATGGGATCAACCAGAGCAGTACGCATTTAAGATCTTTGGAATCAACCTTGCATACTCTTAGAAATCTATCCTCTAAACGTTATAACATCTGCTGTTCCGTACATTTTGTCGAGAGATGCGATTGTCACAGGACTGACCGAGACATCGTAAAAGAGTCATTTGCCTAGCGATAATAATCTGCCAGGCGACAATGAGCCCAAAATGATCAAAACGCTGTGAATATTATGTGACCCACACAGAAAAATAAGGTGTTATCCAAGCCACAGTAGAGCTTAGATGTAAATTCCACCTGCGGTCATCCATCCGAATACTGACTTAACACTTTAAAACTAAGAAAACCTGTTTTTTTTTTTTTAATAAATAAATAAATCATTTATTTCCTTGCCAAATCATGAACTAATTAATTACAAGTGATCTTAAATTTAACTAAAAAACAAAATGCTTGCAGGGATACACTTTATCACTAAATAGAATTAAATTGTATCAAAATTATAAAATCATATAAAATATTCATGTGTAGCCCTAGCTCCCGCAGTAGGATTCCCTGGATATAGGTACTTTGTCAACTTAAACACATAGAGAAATGATGAGCAACACAAGCTACTTAGTAAGTTAGTATTTAGCATGATCTAAGTGCGTATATTCTTCCAATGCAAGCGCGTCACAGCCTTTATCTCCGAATCAGAAGTTATCTATATTCAGCCCTCATACAGACAGACCCAGTCCACGTACACATAGGGTTACCAGATGCAACATTTAAAACTCCGCAGAAAAATGCCTGACTTCCATTAAAAATCAATAAATTTAAAAAAAATGGATTTTTCGTAATTTTTGAACGGGTTGCCTGGAAATAATAAGGCCGCCCATTGTAGTACCAATTTAAAGTTTATTTTCTTCCATATATGTAGTTTTCTGTATCATTGAATTAGTGTGAACGATAGAGTTTATTCAATTAATTTCATCGTCACTTAAATCGTTTACTTGGCCAACTTGGCTACAACTCCTTAGAGGTAAGAAGAATCCTAGACCAGCTCCTTACCTGCTGCAAAGTTCTTCGAGGGTCAATTGATTCAATTGAGTTGCATAATTTGCTGTGCGTCTTATTTGTACCTGACGAGCCTGGTATAGCGTGTAACAGACGGGGCCGGATGCAGAGCCTTTTCCACGTTGAACATAGTCGTACTGTAGCACGCTCTATGTCGCCTCTGTTGCGCTCTCGCACTCACTTCAATGCACTCTTGTCTGCCAACACTGATTGTGATATCATCTTTGACAAATGGAGATCCATTGTAGCCGTCCTCACGGCATATTGTGAAAATCTCACTGACCAGTGGGATCGATGCAAACGGCCTGATAGTTCGTTTGTAATCGAAGAATTATGAATTTGTGACATTTAATCTAATTTTGACATTATTTGTGCTGATTTTTTATTTGACATTTTATAATTCTATTAATGACATTGTATAATCATAATTTATGAATGCTTTTTTTGTTGTGACATTTAACCTAATTTTTGACATTGTATCCTAGATTATTATTATTTTTTTAATTTGACATTTTACCATTGAAATTGCGTTACTCATGTTTGTTCAATTTTTAAAATTATTTTTTGATTTTGTATTGTATTTTTTATGTTTTTTTTTTCCGTTGGTTTTTTATTTTACTTTAATATTGTGAGGCAAATGTAATTGATTCAGATCGTTTTTCCTCAATAAAGAAATTTGAATTTGAATTTGAATCGTCATCATTCAGTTACAGGACGAATAGGATAGGATAGGCCAGGCCTATATCCCAAAGCAGACGTCCGACGATTGTGGGAGGTCCGCTATTTAGTGGAACCTTGATGATGTAAAACTAGTCAAAGCTCGAAAGGGGTAGCCCAGTGGAGCCTGATCCTAATTTCATCGACATCATTTCGGGCATAATACGTGCTCTGTATAGCTCTATGACCGGTTGGAAGCGATCACCTTTTGGGTGGACGTCCTACGTCGCGCTAATGTGTTATCACAGATCAGGTCGTTCCCTGATCTGTGTGTGTTATCCACTTGAGAACTTCTCCATCTCATTGGTCACCAATCCTACGTACAATGTGCTCTATCCACTACCATTTCAATTTGCATATATGTATTTGAAAAAAGCGCTCGTAGCGTAGTTTGACTAGGTGATTGTCAGCGATCACCGAAATTAAGCAACGTTCCGCACGGTCAGTACTTGGATGGGTGACCGCGGGTGGCATTTTCCAACTGAGCGCTGCCGTGGCTCGGATGACTCGTTAAATTGTAGGCCCTGGTTGTTTTAACCGTTTAACCATGTCAGAGGCCTTCAGGCGGCCTAAAAACTCTGACACCAGAGCTAGCCACCCGGCCTATACGAACTTACTTACTTTATTCGAAAAAAAAAATGTTTATTTGCAATTTTTGTTCTATATTTAAAGTGTGTGGTTGCCTAATGGAGCCTCGACTATGTAAAAGTATATTCAATGCACGGGATTCTGATCAAAGAAGCCCATAATTATTACCTACTTCAATCCTAAAAAACTCCGCAAAATATTAAAAAAGCGCCTAAAATCCCAAGTTTTCGGGACAAATCTTGATATATGGTAACCCTGTACAGATCGGGCGATCAGTCCTCGGGCGCCGCTCCATATCAAGAAGTCTACAGTTTTTCTACCGATTCGAAAATTAATCGAAGCTTTTCCTTAAACAGCTGTTGGGCAAATCTTTCTGACTACTGCTAACTAAACCCACAGCTTGGATGATGTCACTACCTTCGCAGTTCCTAAACAGAAATGATAGAACGTTTTAGTTGGTCACGTTTTCCAGTTGCGCCAAGATAAGTTTGTCGATAGCAGTGACTACGCTTAGCATAGGAATATGTCATCTCTGATTGCAGTATGTGAGCAAAAAGTTGATAGATTAACCAAAGATTTATTGGCGATTTTGTACTGTTATTTAGTCTGTGTAGGGAGATATCTGACCGCGAATCTTGGATTTTATTCATCTGTGCATTCTTTGTGGTGGGGCGGGTAGGGCTGGTGTACAAACATTTTAGGGCAGATTTCGTAAGGCAAAGAATTTGTGTATTTTTTAGTGTAGATAAATGTTTAGATACCTTCTTATACTGTCGTTTTAAAAGTAGTTTATGCAACTGTCATATAATGAAGGGTATTAAAACACGAGTGTGAGTTTATGAAACGAGCGCAGCGAGTTTCATAATAGTAACGAGTGTTTTAATACCCGTGTTATATGCAGTTGCATACACTACTTTATCTTCACTAATAAAAAAATAAAAAAAACATATTGCGAAACATTAAATTCACGCGTACGTGTATTGTCACAGTGAACTTGGCGCCATTAAAATCTAACCAATGAGAGCGCAGCTGCGCGCGCAGGGCCAATCAGGAGCGAGCGCGCGATGTTATAATGAGATTTTACGATATCGATGTGGATATTATAACATCATGTGAAATTGCTTAAATTGAGTGTTTTGTTGTCTGCGCTATAACAGTAGTCATTATAAGTCAAGTATTGGAAACATAAGTAGAATGTTACAACATTAGTGTAGATAAATAATGTTATTTAACTGAGTGGAAGATAACTTCAAAATTAGGGAATATTTTTTAACACATTTTAACTTTACACAAAATATTTCTTTTTCTTACAAATGAAGGACACTTTAGTGTCTAAAAAGTTGAAGTTTATGCGAAATTGAGTTACTCCTAGGCATAAAGGCATAAAAATCAATACTCCTGCATTGCACTGGCTTTTTTCATAGTCCACCTCTGCACATATGCCTACCCTACGATTGAGCTATATCCGCCACGCTGTCCCAATGCGGGTTGGCGAATCATCCGAAAAAATTAAACAAAAGCTAAGTATATCGATTTAATAACTTATGCAATACTTACCTACCTACTCAAGTATGACAAGTTCAATCTAAATGTGTTGCTAAAGTCGCCAGTAAGTCTCAATTTATCAAAACAAAGTATTTCTCGATAACCTCCTCAACTCAAAACAAGCATTACACTAATTGACCTAGGTCACGAGAAAAAAACCATTTGATAACTTCATAAGTTATCGAATTGGTTTTTTTAGGATTACTTAACACTTCATGTTTGCACATGTTTTCATGTCACTTGCAATTTTGTGGTATATTAGCGATCATTTAACTTGTTTCATCAAATGAAGCCGTGTAATGTAGACGTATAAGCTGTGGTTGTCCATTGGTAATGACACCCGCCTTACAATCGTGAGGTCGTGGGTTCAAGTCCCGGTCTCGTACCAATGAATTCCTTAGAATGTATGTACGGAATTTCACACCACTAGCTTTTCGGTGAAGGAAAACATCGTGAGGCAACCTGCATACGATAGAAGAAATTCGATGGCGTATGTGAATCCACCAACCCGCACTGGGCCAGCGTGGTGGATATGGCCCAATCACCCTTCTTGGGTAGGCCTACGTCCTGCAGTGGACTATTAAAAAGGCTGGTACAGTACTGTACACTGTACAGTACATCAAATGAAGATAGGTACCTACAATCTGTTAAGATTTCTTCCAGAGAAAATAAATAGTATTTTCTTTACATTATTGCACGTATCGTTGCTGCGTATTGCATGCTGTAACATGTCGTTGACTTGTTAATTGTTATACGGGGTAGCTAGTAGAACATTTAAATGCTCTATGCTAAAAAAAAAAATATATTTAAGGGGCTGCCATACAACAAACGTGATTTTTAGGAGGTTTTTCGCTCCCTATTAATAACGGCAAGAGGAATGGGGGTCCCATACGGCACGGAACCCTTCGTGCGCGAGTCCGACTCGCACTTGGCCGATTAATTATATACTTATTTAAATGACTTTCACATTACATAGTAATAATTAATTTAAATAGTAAAAACGACTTTAAAAACTAAGTATCTAATATTTTTGTTATTCTCATTTGCCAGTTACCAGTCAACATAACATTACCAGAGTCGTTTTTCTCTGGTCTTCAGCGTGCCGTACAAAAATGTGTAGTGATCGGCGTCTCGCGCTCGCGCCCTATTCCCAATGCGGATGTAGACCATGTTTAACGTAGAAACCGCTCGATTCGCGTTAACGTTGCCTTAAAACTTCGTCCTAGCTTTATAATTATACCGCCGGTTACGTAACACGTGAAGTGGTTCGACTGAAATATTATTTTAGGAGTTCACAGACCGTTCGGCCGCGCCCGCCTGCACAAACAGAACCCGACCTTGCTCTCACCTGCTAGAGTTTATTTTGCGATGACGGTGGACGCGACTTTTGCGTCTTTTTGGGGCGCGCGCGGCGTCATGTGTCGCGTATCACTCAACGCGTCGCTTCCCTTTGGACAATAATAAAGAAAAAAGTTGGTTCTGTTCGAAATTCGAATCGAGGCGGTTTAATGCTGAAATTAAAAGGTGAGACATTCTTTGCGTTACAGTTTTCTTTGATTTGGGGCGAGATTGAGTTTCTAGGAAGCTTTGGATGAGCATTGGTAGTAAATAATTCGGCAGATGTTTCAGGGCGATTTCGTTAGTGAATAAACGCTTTACTCGTATTGAAGCTTCTAAAGTTTTATCAGTATCTAAGTACATAATTTTTATGATAGAAAAAAAACTTAAAAAACACACCACGGATAAAAAATCCGCTATCCGAAAGTTTTCGCGAGATTCATTGCATTTAAAGCTTTTGAAAAGAAAATTGTCTGGTAGTTGCATCAGCTGTTTTATGATTGTTCATATTTTTGAAAATATTGAGAAAAGTCATTATTATCCTGGCCATAGAGCAGTTACTACTGCAGTTTTAAATCTTGTCTATACTTTTTTAAATAGTTGGTAGCAGCCAGTTCCCAGCGTGGTCCAGCTGAGCTTATGAAGATATCCTATGTCTACGTCTGTTAGTACGTTAGCCGTTCCGTGTTTTTGAAGTAATTTAACAAGCGAAAATCGGATAATTACTATCTGCCTAATATTTAAACAATGGAGTAAAACGACAGCTAGAAGGCGACCAGTCGTCACTCGGTACAAAAAAATAACTAAAGTCGATTTTTCTCAGAAATACATATCTACCTATCACTTAGAGGAACTTAGAAAGAAAAGCTTTATCTAAATACCAAAATAGGCAAATCATTATAGCTATTTCCGAGTTACCGAATATTCGAATAAATATCCATCCATCCATCAGCCATAAGAAGTCCACTGCTGGACATAGGCCTCCCCTATGGATCTCCAATAAGACCGGTTGGAAGCGGCTTGCATCCAGCGTGATCCTGCGGTCTTAATGAGGTCATCCGTCCACCTTGTGGGTGGACGTCCTACGCTGCGCTTGCCGATACGTGGTCTCCACTCGAGAACTTTCCGACCCCATCGGTCATCAGTCCTCCGCGCTATGTGCCCTGCCCATTGCCATTTCAACTTGCCAATCCGTTGGGCTATGTCGGTAACTTTGGTTCTTCTACGGATCTCCTCATTTCTGATTCGATCTCGCAGAGAGACTCCGAGCATAGCCCTCTCCATAGCTCGTTGGGCTACTTGGAGCTTACTAATAAGGCCCATAGTGAGAGACCACGTTTCTGTGCCATAAGTCATCACTGGCAACACACACTGGTCGAAAACTTTCGACTTGAGGCACTGAGGTATGTCGGACGAGAAGACGCTACGCAATTTTCCGAACGCTGCCCAGCCGAGTTGGATTCGGCGATTGGCCTCTTTCTTGAAGTCGGACCTACCTAACTGGACTACTTGTCCTAGGTAGACGTACGAGTCAACGACTTCAAGAACCGAGTTCCCAACAGAGATCGGGGTGGGTACAACATGGGAATTACACATGACTTTCGTCTTGTCCATGTTCGAATAAATATACCTTAACATATTTTCAAATGTAGGTGAGGCCCGTGACGCATATCCATATTATTGATATCACAAAATCGCAAGTAAGTACATAACTTAAAATTGACTACCTATTCCAATCCCTACTTATGAAGATAAAACTATTCACAATGTCAACAAATCTTGAACTGAAATGAACAATCTCGAACATATTAATACCTACAACCACGTACATAATATGTAGACACATACCCAAATCGAATGCGCATTAATTCGTCATCTTAATTACAACGGGTAATAAAATAAAATCATTTGTAAGCTACGTTCTGATTCCTGGCAATAATCGTTAGACGAATACGGGCAGGCGGGTTTTTGTCGCCAGTGCTCGGTGTGCCTCTGCCTTACATACCGGGCCGGCCCGTTACTGCACTACGATGCTATACGACTCGGTGTGTCGTGTGCTTTATTTTTATTGTTATTTTTATTTGTAAACATTGCGCAATTAATGTTGCTATTTGGTAAATAAGTAGGTAGGTTCGTATCAGCCAGGAGACAATACCCTTTTTTGCCAGGGAAATCTTTTTTTATTACTAGTCGACTAGCGACCTACTGGCCAGCCTCCGCACGGGCTTGTCGAGGGCCAAGACCCGGAGAGGCGGCCCCACCTCGGGTTCCTCTTGGTTCACTAGGTTGAGGCAGACCTGGCTACTAGACTAAACCCCCCGCCACGACCAGGCGGGAACCTACTCTTGGGGTCTTTTACCCATATGACTTAAGTCAATCCCATACATTTTGTGCGATTGGGTTACCCACGTGACTTATATGTATTCTATACATCAGGTGCGATTCGATAAATCGATTTTCTAATGGAATGTGACTTTGTCTAACCCCCTGATTCTCTACCGACAAAAAGTAGCGTATGTAATGTACTCGTAGGTACCTACCTACTTTAGGTACCAAGTTTTTTACCATCACGAATTCCGTTTGAAATACCGTATTTATACTTCAATTAAACCGTTTAGCCAAGTCAGAGGCCTTCAGACGGCCAAAAAACTCTGACACAAGGGCTAGCTACCCGGCTACTTACTTACTTTTACGTCAATTATGACGAAAACTGAGTTTAAGTTTTAATATTGGAAATAAAAATATATAAAAGATGAAATTACTACCTATGCACAACAGGTTTAGATACAATGCGGTTTTCAGTAAGTATCCATTAGAATAATTTCAGGCTATAATTCGTTTGTAGCCGAACAAATTCAGGACGAGCAGCTAGTAATTACTCAACCTAAATTATTTAAAAAAAAAAATCTATTTATGTATTAAATATTTAGATTAATTAGTGAATTTGTTTGTGGCCTCATAGCTCGCAAACGAATTAACCAATTTTGATTAAGTCCTCTGTAAGAAGGTGACTTGATTTCATTGAAATTTCCGATAAGTAAAAATCTTGTTAGATTTTATTTAATTTTGAGAACAAATATCCAAAAATATATTCTAGACAATTCTATCAAATAAATAATACTTTTTTATAAACCATTTGTAGTAAATAAAAAATAATCGGCCAAGTGCGAGTCGAACTCGCGCACACTTTATTTTATTTTGATTTAAAACCTACTTAATTATTGAAGTAAACATACAATTAAATATTCTATGAATATTTCAAGCATCTACCTGTCACCGTTAGTGATATCGAAGCGAAGCACGGTTAAAATCCAGGTTTATTGTATGGGAGCCCCCCTTAAATATTTCTTTTTTTTGTTTTTAGTTTTAGAAATACATCATCTGTGAAAATTTCAACGTTCTAGCTTTTACCGTTTATGAGATACAGCCTGGTGACAGACAGACGGACAGCGGAGTCTTAGTAATATGGTCCCGTTTTTACTCTTTGTGTACGGAACCTTAAAAAGGAACCTTAGAACGGAACCTTAGAAAGGCACTTAAGTAGACATGTCTTACTACAACGTCAATATTGTAAGATGTTGTGTAACTTATCCATAACTTATTCACTTACATACAAGCAACCTGCAAAGAAAATTAAATGGTCACTTTTGTCAACGTCGCGTATTAAGTTAATAAATTGCGTGGTTGGACCTGTCAATTGGAGCTAATGGGTAAATTGGATCTAAAAGGAGTCCCACGGCAATTGCCTGCTGTTTTACAACTGCAGCACTGAAATGTTTGGTTTATTGTTGGCCGCAACTTCTATATTGCACCAATTAGGTCTAGCTTCATTAAGTATAGTTTTTTCTGGATTTGATGCGACAGTGTTCGTGTAAAAGTCATCAATAACATCATTTAGCTGTGAAATTTGCTGGATATACCCAAAGTTCCCCAAAGCTTCCCAATAAGATCAATTGGAAGCGGCTTGCTTAAAGCGTACCGTGTTTCTGTGGTATTAATTTAAAAAAAAGTTATTTTTATTTCGGTTCAACAATTTTACATTTAAATTACAGTATATTGGGGATTCCTTTTAAGCAAAGGTATGCCTGTATCAGGAATCCCCACTCTTCCAGAATAAAGAATATAGAAATGGTTAAATTAGTGTGTGTATGTAATACGTATCTTATTTATTTACGTTATATATCTTGCCCATGCCCATGGACGTCCTATTTCTTTGGTCGAAAGAATACTCAAGTAGATTTTAATAACGCTACATTATACAATATCCACTACTAAAAGAAAATATGCAACAAGAAGGACAACTAACACCCAGACCTAGGACAGATATTATAATCAAATTTGCATCATCTGGAAACAACCGATGACAGAAAACATCAAAAGCTTACGTGGTTCAAGTATTCAAGCCAGTTTTGTAATCGAATATGTGATCTTTTTAGAAAATGTAAGAGAATCGTAATGTTTAGTATTGTATAATCGGATTCATAGTTTGCCAAAATACCAAACTTTAGCTAACTATTAAAATGATTCGAGAAAATGAGAAAAAAAGTATCTACACAAATGCAGTAGGTACCAAAGAATGCCAGAACAGTGCTTAATACAATGTTAACAAAAAAACCAGCATCATCCAGTTAAATGACCGTCTAGACGACACAGACGTCGTAGACGCTCCGTCGGCCGATCGGGAATCGCAGGAATGCCTAGACGACGTTATGTGACAGCTAATATCCACAATTCGGATATATTTTTTGGACACACAGTCTGCGGTGTTACAAAAATGCAGACGGAAATAAACTTTATCGTGCGATAAACTACGTAAAATGTTGGAGTTTGGAGGGGAGTTGGCGGGTCGACTGTGACTATTGCAGAGGCTGGAGAAAAAAGTAAAGAAAAAAATTCATACTGAATTACAGTACAAGAGACTGAAAAGTGAAAAGCCGAACATTGCTAGATGATCAGACCGCAGGTATATTCTCATTCGAAGTAAACAGCTTGGTCTATAAACTCAGAAGTAAGAATATTATATCTTGTGTTTGTGTATTTACGTAATTTTGTCGCTCAAGCTAAAATTGCTAGATAGACTTGCTAGAATGAAGACTAGACTGCAAGGATAAATTTGCAGCAAACCAGTCTTATTGGAATCTATTGAAGGGTCTATGTCCATAGTAGAGAAGCCTAACATTGCTTCATAGTAGTCTGATAATGAGATCGCAGTGATATATTTGAAGCAAAACGCTTTCAACCAGTTCTATTGCAAATCTATTGAAGGATCAATGTCCTTGTCCATAGTAGACGTCCAATAACTAATACATTGATAATGAAGACTAATAAATAGCCAGAACTTATAGCAAAACTGAAGGCCGTCATGCTCTCGAATAGAGATCAGGTACCGGTCTCTGTGTGTCAGGTAAGTGCGGTACAGGACATCGTACAGAATAGTCAGATCTTAGAACAGTTACGTTATTTTATGAGTCAAATGATCTAATTAGAACCGCGGAAAAAGTTAGATGCAAATAGCATACAATCGATCTTATTAATAATCGATTGGGTAAGTCTATATTATACATCGTAGTAGAGTAGATAATATCCTACGTTATCTATCACATACGATATTTGTGCACGACAAAATTTTCACATAAAAATTATAAACTTACAAACAGCGGGCGAAATTCTTACTAGAATGATGTAAGCCCATCAAAATATAACGCAAAAATTTTAAAAATATTTTTATGATGACGCTGAATATTTTGACTATAAATGCCATCAGATTTATGCAACTGTGTAACGTAAATGTCAAAATCATGAATCTCAGATATATACTCGTAATTATACATTTTATATTGCAGAAATTTCTCGATGGCACGACAATATTTAGTTTTAAAGCCACATCAAATGTGGCACAGGACAGGAATAGTTGATGAAAGAGGGAGAAGGCTTGCTCTATAGTGTGAAAAAGAAACATAACGATGATTATATTTAAAAAAAATGTTAGACTTGCCTGCTTCACGCGGCTTAAATCAAGACTCGCAGCGTACTTTGACTAGGTGGTGTCAGCGGTCACCGAATTGAAGCAACGTTCCGCACGGTCAGTATTTGGATGGGTGACCGCGGGTGGTATTTTCCAACTGAGCGCTACCGTGGCTCAGTTGGCACGTAAAATTGTAATTCCCGGTTTTTCGACCGTTTGGCCATGTCAGAGGTCTTTAAGTGGCCTAAAAACTCTGACATCACACTCTGGGCTAGCCGCCCTGCCTATACGAACTTAGGTATTTACTTTCTAATCTAGACGACAGAGATATTCCAGAATATTTTTGGACTCTTTCTTGTGACTAACTTTTACTTTGGGAAAAACCGCTCCATCGCAAAAAAAATTTCGTTAAAATGTATATTCAATGATGATATTCTGTGCATTGTCTAATTGTACACCCCATAGTTCAAACTCACATGAGAAAACCGAATGAAATCATTTTATTTGTAAAAGTAATTAGTCACGACAATCCCAATTGATGTAGTTCAGTTGATGAATCTCAACATGAGAACACATACTCGATGCCGGGCAATAAATACACAGTCCACCATCTAACTATAACTCCTGCTGAAGAGCTCCCGTCTGGCAAGGTAAGATGGCCTGTATGGAAAACCCCGAACCGACATCGTTCCCAAGTGGGACAAAGTCAGGACAATATGGCGAAGTGGGGCTTTATAGACGACTTAGAAACCGCATGCCTATGGGGATTATAGACCGCAGACTGTCACACCTGCTGGATAGTGCAGCTTGTCCTGATACGTGCACCACAAACAATCTCTTTAAGGCCACGGAAAACGCCATTGGGGTGGCAACATTCTGGTCAAATAAAATATGAACACCAACAATAATCTACCAAGTACGCGTTGGTCTCGCGCATGAAAGGTTCCGTACCGTATGGGAGCCCCACGGCAAAAAAAATCATGTTTGTTGTATGGGAGCGCCCCTTAAATATTTATATTATTTTGTTTTTAGGCAATCGAAATACATCATCTGTAAAAATTTCAACTCTCCAGCTAATATGGCTTATGAGATACAGCCTGGAGACAGACAGACGGACAGACAGACAGACGGGCAGCGGGGTCTTAGTAATAGAGTCACGTTTTTACCCTTTGGGTACGGAACCCTAAAAAAAGAAACATCGACACGAAAAGAAGAAGAAGATCGAAAAACGTGTTCACTGGGAGCTCCTGGATTTAAAAAACCGTAAACTCGTCTTTGTATTAGAAACTCGGTGTAACTCATTAGTTGAACTTTTGTTACCGATAACGCCATAGAATTAATTTATGACCTTCGTAGTAATGACTCTAGTAGGTATTTGTATCTTGGGAAAATTTCCACACATTACTAACTGCTCTACGTTACTGAGATTATTGGTATAATTTCTGAAAATAGTAGAATAGTTTCAAGTAGGTAGGTACGTAATTATTTGCTCAAATGTGAATGATGATGAAAGTGAAAATTAGAAAAAAAACAACACACGAAATCAAAAATGAATACAATGTAAGCTTGGAAATTCCTAGATACCATAGAAAAGTACATACCAAAACCATTTGAAAAAAAAAACCTCTTAAGAGTTAGATAGGGTTGCAAACGTCCAATTAAATCGTACACAGATCGGTAATATGGCAGAAATGATAAAACACAAAAAATTACAAAATACAAATCAATTTTCTCAAAAGATACTGTTGAAATAAATTTCCTAAACTATCCTACGGCTAGGTCCAAGGCTGGCATGTCGATCTTGACTCCTTCGAGAAGGGTTGGCAAGAAGTTACAATGGGTCGCGCGCGACTCATGAAGGGAAATGGAGGAGACCTTTGACTAGAGGTGGGACAGTATAGGTTAAAAAAATGCTACAACTAAAGAAACGTAAAATGCAATTAATGCTGCATAATAAAAATGAATGCAACACACGGCTCAAGGCTCTAAAATCACCAGGACTGTTCAATTCGAGATCTTAACCCGTCAACTGCTAAAGTGTATAAAAACAATATGGCGCAACTGCTGACGGCTAAAATAAAATATATTGCCTATTTTACTTAGCAGTACGGGGGATAATGACCGTGAAGCTTAGTCTGGGCAAATCCGTTCATCGGCAAAATTACCTGATAAGACAGCAAGCTCAGCAATAACATTAAATACCTATCATAACAGATAAAAGCTACTTAAAGCAAGGCATAGAATTGTTTGATTGCAACAATATATATGATGGTATAGACAAATTCAATTTGATTCTGTTGCAAAGGTCAAAGTGAATGTCGAACATTGTTGAAAAGGAAGGTAAAATGAAGATTCTACACATGTATTTTAGGTAAGTGTGATTTATGTAGAGATTGTCTTAAATCAAATGACCTTTGCTGTTATCAAAGTTGGTCTTGTTTGCCAACATCTTAGTATCTTAAAATAGTATCTTTTTATAGCATAGAATAGACTGAAAGTACTGTTTACTGTCCAGAATGATGAATAAAAGTTCCCTAAAGCCATCTAAGTTATAACTATCGTTATCTGTACCAAAAAGCGTCTTACAAAATTATTCTACATCGGACTAGTGCACAAGTACCATGCATCTACTATGAGGGGAACAACTGTTGTGGTCTATTTTTCTGAGAGTGAAAAAGAAAAAGAAAAGAGAGAAGAGGTTTTTAGGGTAGACCTTGCCCAAAAGTGCCCAAACTGCTCTAGCTACACCTATGTGTGTGGATGAGCGTTTACATGAAGGCGAGATGTTCTGCAATAGAACTTTCAGACAGGTATTGACTTATAGTTGCTTTTCAAGTTCATCTAGCGTTGATTGCTGAGGAAACCACGGCAGAGCTCCCACAATGCCCGGCACCTCGCGTGTCCGGTAGCCTCGCAGTAACGCGCGCTTCCGCCGCCCCGCCCAGTCTCGAGCCGATGCTTTCATTGTGTACTCATTGACGCTTGCATGCATCATTACAATCAGACAGAGGCTCTGTATTCATTAGAATATTCAAAAAGTTTGATAGATTTTACATACTTTTTGATACAAAAATTAAAAAATCGGCGAAGTGCGAGTCGGACTCGCGCACGAAGGGTTCCGTACCGTGTTGGAGCTCCCTCAACCCCATTCCTCTTGCCGTTATTAATAGTGAGAAAAAACTCCTAAAGAATCACGTTTGTTGTATGGGAGCCCCCCTTAAATATTTATTTTATTCTGATTTTAGTATTTGTTGTTATAGCGGCAACAGAAAGACATCATTTGTGAAAATTTCAGCTATATAGCTATCATGGTTCATGAGATATAGCCTGGAGACAGACAGACGGACAGACGGACATCGGAGTCTTAGTAATAGGGTCCCGTTTTTACTCTTTGGGTACGGAACCGTAAAAATTATGTATTCATGGAAAGTATTGTCATCATGTTTTAGGAAGCTTTAGCGTCGATGCTAGGGTTTTGGGAACCAGTGTTTTGGAAACTGGTTCCTACTTAGGGAACCATATACTTATTATAACTAAAAATAGATACGTATTATCGCCATGATTGTCATATGTAGTAAAGAAAATTATCAGATCTAATATAATCTGATCGTTGATATTGATGATCTTTAAAATGTCTAAAAAACTTTGTTTCGTTGTATTCTCATTGACGCTCAGAGTATTGTCTTCGTATTCATTAGAGCATTCAAATTTTTGGTACTTTTCACATACAAACTGTTTCATAAAACCAGCTGTTTCATACAAAAAATGCTTTTTGGGTAATGTAAAAGACACTCTTTAGAGATTTTTGTAAGATTTAGGGATAGGTAGGTGAAGTGAGTTTTGATTTGACTGCTAGAGTCACCTAGTCTTTAGTTTATTTTAATATCCAAAAATTTAATGTCAATCAAGATTAATTGAATCTCCAGCATCTTTTAGATATTTTGTGCCACAGATATTATTAGTCTATTGCAGTTATATTTCTACTCTTACGATGTTTATAGCCATGTGTATACGTGGATGAAACTAGCCAATATTAGGGAACGGTGGCACTAAGGAGAGGAGGCCTGCTATACCCAGCGGTGGTTCGATACAGACTGATAATGATGTTATTTACGGTGACAACAAAACTATAATTTCTTGATTCATTGTAAGTGTGATTGATCTTTAAAATGACACGTGTACGAGTAACCAGGAATAGTTGAACTAAAACCAACATTTTTAGGAATCTACCGTTTCATGTGGTCCTCAATATATCTTTCTGAATTTTATGGCCATCAAAATTTGTAGGTAATTGCGTTCAACAATGCGATGACTTCATGCCACGTTTTTTTTAAATTAATTACTTCAGTTAAATGTGCCTAGACTTCAAAGACTGCCACGAGCTCTAATCAAGCAATCTATGAGACTGATACGACGCTTCACAGTCTTATACGTACGAGTATATTTTCACATTACACTAGTAAAAACCACTCGAGCACCGTGAATAAAAAAAATTAAACCTATTAGCATCATGACATGAGAAATGATTGTAAACAAAATAATTTCTTTGCTTACGCAAATAAAATAATCAAGTAAACAGTAAATAGATGTATCATAATATGACGTAATAGAAATGATATAGAATACACTTTTACTATTAATTGTTTTTTACGAAAAATTGTGAAATTATGAAAAATAAATAAACAACAGTGAAGACAAGGAAGGTTCTAAAGAAAAATATTCCCACTCCTACATATGAGTGTACTGATCAGATTACATCCACCGAAGTTCACCTGAGACCGGTGACTAACATAAGCCTACTCAGTCTCTAAGCTCATTCTAAATCATCAAGAGTGACAGATTCATTTCCACATAAAAAAAAACCTGACGATTCGGAATCTCTAGCAACAATAGCACGAAAATACGCGTTGCGTCACACACACATGCAAGTCTAGCTCGATCCAGATCTAGAACGTAAAAATCTAAAGATAACGCGATCGTAAAACATAATAATTTCACGTACATATGTTAATATTTAATAGGACAGTAAACCCAGCAGACCGGCACTGCCATAATTGAAGTGACCTGGGGCGGAACCAAGCTAAGAGTGCTGTTAAAAAATTAAAAGATCACTTTGGTACTGATAAACATGAGCGTAACAAGCTTGAGAGAAATTAATTAATCAACGTACGAGCAAACAAAGGGAACCAAGGAATTCATAAACGAAATGCAAACATAGTAAACTAGAAAGCTATTTTAAAGTTTTTATATCTCTCGCTCGTATTATCGGGTGAGAAATTGACAAAACCTTGCCAATACCACTTTAGAGTACGATGACACAGAAGTTGTGCAAACAGTTGTTATTATACAGAAATGTTTGTTAATTTTTTTTCAATAATGCATGAGAATAAAATGTAAAATAGGTACACACGTTTTTGCAAATGTATCTGCTATTCGTAACTTTTGAAACGACCAAATGAAAATAAACCAAAATCATATACCCAATAGAGTTCATTCATCATTACTATGCACAACATCTCAATGTAATTTGGCTTAAACTAACACTCAAAATGTAGATAAGTAAAGATGATGAACAGAGTACGTGGGAAAATGTTTTTTGCTTCACATTTAATAACAGACCAGCAACTGGCTGTGATTTAAAGAACGATGATAATTTGCACCTACAGCAACATGAAGAGATTACTGAAGAAACAGAAGTGTAACAAAGATATTCAAAAGCGCCGATGAACGTTTTACGATTGGGAAAAATTCTAATAAACAGTATTAATGTATGGGTTCGTATGGGTGTGCACATCAAAACGGTCGAGGCAGATTTACAATGGTGTATGGAGCCGAAACGAGAATTAACAAAGAGAGAACGGGTAGGGTTTCCATACGTCATGGTTTTAACTTAATCATAATGCGAAAGCCGCGCTTCAATGGGTATTGAAACCCATTTATCAAATTAGAACTGTAAGTGACGGTTGTCATTGTACGTCAAAGTAATGTAAAACAAAAATAGATTTATGACGTTTTTAAATATAAATGTAATATTTAAGTAACAGAAGATACAAATATAATAGGTAGGTTTAATAGTTCTCAATTTTGCGAGATCTCGGATTTGGATCTTGTCCCACTTCTGAAGTGTAGTATGGTAACAGTACATGAAGGATGATAGCCAGAAGATAAACATTTTGCTAACAAATCGGGGAGAGTAAACAAGCCAGCTTAGCGCCACACTTTTAAAAGTTCACTATACCTTTCTACTTCGGAGATTTTGAACAGTATCAACAGAGGCGCCTTTGTTTTTTTTTTTGAAATCAGTGAGTACTAAAATTAATATAAATTTACGTGAACATTTCATGACATTTAAAACACTTTTGACCCTAAAAGTGATTCGAAAAAGCTGCGCTCTTAAAAAATAAAAAACCATAAAAAAAATCTTTTCATGAGTAACTATTATCAAAGCTCAGAAAAGTAGCAAGATTGATAATAGTGACTAAGTATTATCACAACAATGATTTCTCATTGAAATTATTAAATGTGATCTATGAGAAATCAACATAATCATGTAACATGCCAGCAATAGAACGCCAGTATACAGGGTTAATTTCTAATCAATTAGCATCCTCTTAGGGGCTTATTCTGTACATCAAAACTAACAACTTTTGTTCTACGACTTTTGTTAAAACTCAAAAAATCTGCTGTTCCATACATTTTGTCGAGGGCGAAAGACCTTTTTCTATGGGACAACAATTTTTTTTTGAGAATTAATAAAAGTCGTAAAACAAAAGTTGTTAGTTTTGATGTACAGAATAAGCCCCTGAAAGGATGCTAATTGATTAGAAATAACCCTGTTTAGGTAAATTTCAAAAAAACTATCATATAATTTATCAATCAGTCGTTATTTTCAATATCAAAAACACGAATTTGGCAGTATCTTAACATATAAAGAAGAGCTTGGAGAACGGAGCGTATTGAACTATACTGCTAATACTCTAACCAGTCTCCCAAACATTGCCCAAATTGAAGCAATTACTCCAGATTAAAATATCGGTCATCGATACCTGATAGGTATCATCGAAGTCAATGAGTGACGTCATTTAACGCTCTAGTTCAGACTTGTCTACCGCAGCCGGAACACCGGGCTTTGGGCCTGTATCTTTTTTTTCGTCGACTATAACTACTGTTTTATCGCTTTTTGGCACTTGACTTGCTCCATCACTTCCGGTGTTTGATTTATTTGCGAGATTGTTAAATCTTGAAATAATATAGTTGAGTCTACGAGTTGTGAAACAGATTTTTTTGGTGCACGTGCTCTAGAATTTGACAAAAATTTAAATAGGACGTTATATAAATCAGAATTAATTGTGGACGTTATGGATCGCTTTGGTGTATGAATTAAAGCAGGTGCTTTGAGTTAATTAGATTGATGACTCCCTGTTCCAATAAAATCTTCATGATTAAAATATACATGATCAAACCTAAGAGTTTTATGTTTGCGCGCAACGTATAAAATACAACATGTTCATTACTTGCGAGTTAAATAGCAATAGTTTTAATTTCAATGAAAGCCAAGAGGTCTCAGTCGGTGCGTCTTGCAGCAAAGCCTTTGTATCTATTTCCTTATCCAATGACCGTTTATGAAGGGTGCATAAATGAGCCCGCGTCCGACTCGTACTCGCACGTTAGTATGTTTTGCGTCGGCCACGTTAGTCGCGACCACTATTCACTCCTCGCCCTAAAATGGACTCATAATGGCTACTTGTTCCGAGATACACCTGCTGCTATCGCATATTTGTTACCAGTACAATTTGTTGTATCTTAAATTCTATTTCTGTACGAGCACGGACGATCGCAACGATAAACTCATTACCGTTAATAACGTCTAAATCTACTTTTTGTAGCATGCATTTTAGATCTAGCCACATGGATATGGATCCGAATTATCGCTACCAGGATGAAAGGAGTCAGACGATCAGATCAGTCAGGTGGGTAGAACGGGTAGAAAATACCTTCGCTTCGATATCCATGCGGCGGCGCGGGCGCTGGCGTGCAGCGGCGCACAGGCACAAGAATCACAGACACTCACTGTAGCCGGGCTTGTAGACGGCGCGGACCCTCTTGGCCAGGTTGTTGGTCCGCTTGAGCGGCGGGCCGAGCGCGACGGCGGCGTGGCCGCGCCGCTCGGCGAACACGATGTAGTTGCGGCGGTTCTGCAGCGGCAGCTCGAAGCGGCCGAGGCAGGGCAGTGCGTCCTGCGGCAGCTTGAGGCGCAGCACGGTGTCCTCGCGCGGCCAGCGGCCCTGGCTGCGGAACACGCGCTTCACTTGCACGGTGGCGGCGCTGGGCGCCAGCGACTGCACGCGCGCCTCGAACGCGGCCGGCGCTCGGTAGGCGCGCCACGCGACGTCGGCGCGCTCGCAGTACGCGCGGCGCGGCGCCGCCTCGCCGCCGCAGCTGAGGAGGCAGACCAGAGCCCACCAGAACGCCGCGCGGCCGCGAGTCCTCATCGCTCCATCGCAACAGCGCTCGCTGGTGCGTTGTGCTGCCGCTAGCGACCGCGCGCGACTGCCGCCCGCCGCTGAATCACGCACGCCCACTCGCGCCGCCCGCCGGCCGCCGGCCGCCGCGCGCCGGCCCGGCCGCTCGCGCCGGTCCGCGACTACAAACACTACTACTACTAGCTTCTTATGCTTATTCCACCTTATATTTTATTCTAAGACACAACAAATGTTTTCATTTTTGGCACATTTCATATTATTAATAAGTCAAAAAAAGAGTCGTTTTTAGAATGTGGAAAGTTATGGGAAAATGTGTAATTGATCACAGTAGGTATGTTAAAATACTATATTTCACAGTAAATATTGGATGACTATTAAAAAAATCTGCCACGAACAAAATTGTTCAGAAATGATATTTCAATCATTTCTGAAAGAATACATTGCGCGTACCTTCTTCATTTTATAAAAAATCTAAAATATTAACTGCCCTTGTTCTTCGCTTGCTTTATATTAAGTTCTTCTTACTGCTTTTGTCGCTACAACTAAGTTATACCACTCTAATATTTGACTCTAGATTTGTCAGAGATACATAATTATGTTATAGGTATATATCTATCGTTTACTATAATTATTTTTAACTAGTTTTTACCCGCGGCTTCACCTACATGATATTTTGATTTTTGTGCTATCCCTTGGGAACCCTTTATTTATTCGGGATAAAAAGTAGACTATGTCACTTTCCGTCTTTCAAACCCGAGGCTCTACTTTACCACCCTTAATAAAGGAGGTGAAAAATCGACAGTTGTTTTTTTTTTTACATTTTTTGAAGCGCACTCTAGAATAGCTTGCATTTAGCAGATTTTTCCTACTTACTTAACACTTATCGTTATATTATGAAATATTTACGCAATATCATTACAAATTATAGCCTATGTGTTATTCTGATATATAAGCTGTATTACTGCAACGTTTCATCTCAATCCGTTCAGTAGTTTTTGCGTGAAAGAGTAACAAACATCCATCCATCCATATTTTCACGTTTATAATATTAGTAGGATTGTAGCATGTTTTTTATTTGATTTAATATAGTCACTTGACTCTAGAGTGTTTCTAGAGTTTGTTTAAACACTAGAGTTTTCTTTTTGGGTAAGCTTGCTACATCCTAGTCCGCATTTCTGCATAGCTTCAGTCAGCATGTGCTCAAACTCGAATCTACTTTCAGCAAACATAAAATATTAGTAAAAGGTAATATTTATTTAGTAATCTTCTTTTCTTGTCATTTTTTAATTTATTATTCATCATTATCTGAATATGTAATCATTTTCTTTAGATCAAGACTTTTTTTACTCAATACAATATTTTTTTAGATCAAGACTAATTTTTTTACTCATTACGATTTATAATTTAAATTAGGATTATGAATTGTAAAAATGGTACTCGTAGCTACACTTTAAGAGACGGTCTATATTATTTACTTGTATTTCTATTCTTTTTAAGTTATTTATACATAAACGTTTTATATATATTTCTTATTAATTTTGCTTTATAAACTACTAATAGATAAATAGTTGTAGTTTCCTATAAGGTGGTTCTACAACCGTCTTCAGTCCGTCGCGCCGGCTCCGGCACGTGCCGAGATTTATTTCTAGGAGATGATTAATTCTCGCTTGTTATCCGTAATTAGTCGTGGGCTATTTTAATTGGGGATTCGACGATAAAAAAATAATATCATCATTACAGCCGTTGGACGTCCACTGCTCGGCATAGGCCTCACCTACACGGGGTGTTGCTTAACCAAGTGCGGGGACTACAAATGTATATGCTCTTTATTATAAACAAATACTGTGAAACCAACTACAAAATCGCAAAACAATTAGCTGTTAAATATAAAAAGTTCATTGACTCTTGATATGTATAGACAAGCTAATTTTTTTTCGCAATTTTGGAGTTGGTCACATCATTGTTAAGTAAATGTAAGATTAATATTTATAATTTTTTTCGATATCTAGGTCTACAGTATAAAGTACCATAATATTTTTAGCACCGCCGAAAACAGACATGTTATAAGCGTGATGTATATTTGTATGCTTGTGTATCCTTTTGTCTTGTTGTAAATATTGAAACTCCCAAACGAATGTATTGATTTTAATGTGTGTTTTTGTGAACGCTGTTGTGATGTGTTTATAGCTAAGTACTCATTTTTCATTTTACATATTTCAAAATATGTAGTCAGGCTTTATATTTCAAAATTTGTTCTGTTATTAAATGCTTAAAGCAGTCATAAAACATTTTTTCCCAATCTCGCTTTGGTAGTGAGTGCAATACGTCTTATTACAGTTAATTAGGACCTTTTTTAGAGTTCCGTACCCAAAGGGTATAAACGGGACCCTACTACTCAGACTCCGCTGTCCGTCTGTCCGTCTATCTGTCTGTCTGTCACCAGGCTGTATATCATGAACCATTATAGCAAGAAATCTGAAATTTTCACAGATGATGTATTTTTGTTGCCGCTACTAAAAACAGAATAAAATTAATATTTAAGGGGTGCTCCCATACAACAAACTTGAATTTTTATCCGGTTTTCGCTCAATATTAATAATGGTAACAGGTAGATGCTTGAAAAATTCACAGAATATTTAGTTGTACATTAAATTTAAAATTAAATAATTAAAATAAAATAAATATTTAACGGGGGGCTCACATACGGTACGGGAACCCTTCGTGCACGAGTCCTACTCGTACTTTGCAGATTATTTATTTAAAATATTTGCTAATTCTATTTTTCCTAACACATAACAGACATAGATCAAAACAATTAGCAGTCATCGAAAGATCGGCATTTGTTTGAATGCAGTGAATTAAAAAAAATATTACATACTCGTAGCGGGTTATCTAGTAGGACGTGCACTAGTCGTGATTTTCGTAGCACAGCTTTTCAAAGACTTTCGCTTCGTAGCTGGCTACGACGTAGGACTCTACGTGACCTCACGTAGACCTTGTGTTAAAAACTTGAGTGTCGAACTAGAAAAACTTAGAACCATATGCATTATGACTAGGTAAAAAAAAAACATTAAAGTGACTAATCCGTTAGTAGGATGATAAAAAATATTGGACTCATGTTTTTTCTTTTGTCAATCAGACAAAAAAATTACAAAGATAAGGCGTATCAAATTTCGGAAGCGGGGGCTCGCGACGTCACTTCTATGTAATCCAAAAAAAAAATGCCAAGTCGATAATGTAAAAAGTGTAATGCGTGATGTCACGCGGAACATAAGCGGGCTATATTTTCATTAGTTTTTTGACCGACGAAACGGAGGAGAGGTAACTACTCAATTCGACGCGTAAATTTTTTTTTGTCTTTTTTTATATAACCACCCATAACTTTTGACATAGTGGTCCCATTTTGATAATTCTTTTTTTATTAGAAAGAGTATACTTCGAAATTGGCCAAGTATTTGTACTTATGTATAGTTACGTAGTATAGTAATGGCCATTTAAATTTCATCGAAATCGGCCAAGCCTTTTTTGATAAATCAACATAAAGTGAAAAATGCTACATCAATCCGTGCGAAATATTCGCGAATTCTGTACACGGTTGAAGTCGGTCATGATTTTTTTTGCGCAAAATTATTATCTTTAATTAATACAAAAAATACGTGTCTATTCTTTAATAATTGAACTGACGAACTATTCACATTGTTAAGCCAACTAGCTTTTTGCAAGTAGGTAGATGCAGCAAGTTCAAAAATTTGAAACTAGATAAATTGGCGTTACCGCAACTGGGTTTGACGAGCTCGAGAAGTCAACTTAAAAATATCTCGTTTATAATTTTGCTGTGAAGTTTAGTTATCAAATATTGAAAATCTTCAGAGTTTTTTTTCACGGAGTGATGAAATAAAATGTGTTATGTTGAAAAATTACGACCAGTTATATAGGTAGATGTAGATTTGTTTGAAGTGATAGTCATCGACATGAATTTGGTTAATGTGATTTATAAACATATTTCAAGTCAACTCTAAATTTTTTTCTGATTATTATAAATCACGAAAGTTTAAAAAAAAAAACAATAGATATTTATGCAAACAAATAAGCGGGATCCTAGTTACAGAGCTAAGCCTCTGATATAGCTAAACGGCTAAAACAACGGGGACCCACAATTTAAAGTCTCATGTGAGCCATTGCATCGCTCAGTTGTAAATGCCACCTTCGGTTCTCCATCCGAATAAAACTAGACAATGATTTTAGGCTAACTAAAAAACTTAAAGTTATTGTCATCTAAGTAGGAACTTGTAAAACTTGACAAACCTTCAAATCGATCCAAAGTTTCTCACAGTAAAATGAATGAGGAGATCCTAACGGTTTCCGACACCAATTTGCTTCACATCCGGTCAAAAAAGGCAAAAAATGTGAACCGTAGGAAACAACCTTACTGCGGCACCCTTGGAGGACCAGGTAGCCTCCATTCATACCCCTGTATGAATGACCGCCGGGTTTTGGGGTTCCACGACAGGTACGCAATGAAAAACAAGCCAATAAAGGACCACAATTAGTCAAAGTAAATAAATACGAAAAAAACCTGTAAGATTTTAACTTGTACTAACTATTGCATGGTTGACCTATGAATTTTATCAATTAAAAGTGTACATAATTTAAAACTACATAAACTACTACTACATCACAAGCAATTGGATCATCCACAGACCCTTATAGGTCTAAAGATAATCCATATGCTGGGCACGATGCCAACTGGCAGCCAGTTGACAGCGTGCCCAGCATGCTGGCAGCATTGCCACGCTGAATGGCAATTCTTTTACGTTGAGCCAAATAAACACCAGCATTTTGGTAATGTATATTTAGTATTTAGTGGTAGTTTATTAAAAGTGTAGATAAAGTTTGTAGAAGCGAAGATCAATTTTAGCTGCTTAATATTACAGATCGGCAGTCATGTAAAAGAACTCACTCAACGACTAAAATGTACATAAGTGAACAATAAAAAATATCCTGGTAAGCTATGACTAAACCTGTAGCATTTTTCTTAAAATATACCATCAATCACAAATCGAAAACTGTGTTAACAGTCTGCCTACAAAACGTCTCTAAAATGTGAACTAAATAAATTACTTTAGATCGAGAGGTTTAAAAAAGATTGGACGGAGGTAGCACAGAACAGAAAGGAATAGAAGGAATTGGGGGAGACCTTTGCCTAGCAGTGGGACAGTACAGGTTAAATAAATAAAAAATCACTACCATAAGCACACCAATTCTCAAACCTACCTTTTTTTGTATACATAATGACAATTAAACATTTCCAATTTCCTACGGAACCAACGGATATTTCACGTAAATATTAGTCAATGTTTACACAAAAAATGGTCGCGTAGGCCGGAACCTACCTTTTGTCGTGCGTGGGATCTGCTTAGAAGCACGCGCGATTCTGTTTTGGCCATTCACTAACTTAAAAAAAAACAGTTTACTTGTTACTTTCCTAATATCTTTATTTCTTTTATTCTGCCGCCGAAGCGCGAAGAAAGGAAAGTGATGTTTGGGCTAATATTTAAGAAGTGAATAATATTTTTAGAACATATTTTTTAACGTCTTAACGTCTTCTAATTAGTACCGCCAGGGAATGCAGCATTCTTCCTGCTTTTCTGTTTCCTAAGAGATCTAATGTAAAGCTTTTAAGGTCAGAGTGAATAGGTATCTTCTAGGTCTGCGTGCTTCACCTTTGACCGCAACGTCGCTTACCATCAGGCGAGTTTGTGGTCAAGCGTAGAAATATTTGCGAAAAAACATAGATATACTCGTAATTTAAGAAGTTTTAATACCTATATTTTTCAAACATTGTAAGAATTCTAAATAGCTATAGATGGTCTAAATAGATTATCTAGTTTTGTAAGGCAAGGGTCCGTTAGATTGATTAATGTTATTAACTATTGATTTGTATAATGATCATACTTATTTTTACTTAAATTAAAAATTCAAAAGTGTATTTGTTAGTTTGTTTCTTACAGTTTCACGCAGCAAAGTAGAGACGTATTATCTTGATTTTATGCTTGGATAAAGATCCAAGAGTGTCATAATCATACACTCCTTTTTATCCCGGAAGCCGTAGGTAAGAACTAGTTTAGGAACCTTTTGTTACTCATAAGTTATAATTTCCACTCCTAGAGCTATTTTTCAGCAACAAACTCATAAGAAGTTCAGATTGAATGAATGCATTGAGATCAGGTGAAGGATCCAGTTAGAGACAGGCTTATACACAGCAATGGGATAAAGAAGGCTGTGGATGATGATGATGTAGGACCCAGAATCAGACAGATCGTTTGTCAGACAAACTCCTAAACAAATAGGTACATCATCTGGCATCGTCATCTGTTTATCTTATCTTTTGCCTCCATTATTTGACTTATCTTCCATAAACTACTTTCTAAGCTAAAACACAGGTAATCTGCAAATTGCGAACATCTGTTTGGGATTACACAAAACAATAGTACAATTCAAAGGCTCATGCTTGCCCTTCACATAGTTATTGTTATTTGTGTTTATGTAATTGTTCGGCTTTTTGTTTGTTTATGTTCGTGGTGGTACTGAGTGCGAATTAGTCATACTCTTAGTACTGTTACTGTGTATTTATGCTCGTCGTTATGACGAAATTTTACAATAAAATCGCGAAAAAGGTTGAACTAGCGTTTCGAATCCTTATTCCTCATACGAACAGCCAGAATGTGGAACGCTTTGCCTGGGTCTGTCTTCCCGCTAAAGTACGACGTGGGTGTCTTCAAATCCCAAGTAAATAGGTAATTTCTTGGTAAGCGTGCTACACCCTAGACCGCATATCTGCTCAACATCATGCAGTATGTAGTCAAACGCAAACCTATACGGAATAAAAAAAAATGAAATATACGAGCTTTTTGTATGGAAACGCTGATATTTTTTTCGGATTTGGTCCCAAAGTGAAAGTTTATCGACATGACCAGCACAAATAGGTATAATAATCCTACTAATATTATAAACGCGAAAGTTTGTGAGTATGTATAGATGTTTGTTACTCTTTCACGCAAAAACTACTAAACGGTAATAAATGAAACTTTGCAATTGAAATGCTTATAGGTACATCAGAATAACAAAATAGAGTATAATTTATTAAGATATTATATTAATAACGAAGTTCGCCGGGTTGGCTAGTTCAAAATATTGCGAATTAATTTGCAATCATCACAAACATTACATTAATACATACATCATCCAAACAAGTCGGCGGACATACGACTACGTAGCCGTCGCAGTGGCGAACGTGTGCTTTTTAGTCAGTTCACGAAATTGCAGATTAATTTATAATTTGCATATCGTATACTCGTACTTATGCCGTATTTGGCAAGTCAGACATCAAACGGGTAGAAGAAAAGCGATATGAAGCGCCAGTATAATATAACATCATAAAATCAGTATCTCTTTTAAACTGTGAAAACAAAACTACCCGAAGTTACCTGTGTTATAACAAAAGTCTGCGATAATAAAGGTGTTTAAGACATTGTTGGCAACACGTGGTAGCAATTAGTGGACTGTGGGAAGGTTTTTTTGTTGAAATATTTTGGGTTCGTTTTTTGCGAAGTGATTTTGTGAATGAAAGTAGTGGTGGACACATTGTAGAGTAAAGCAAATGCTTTTTGTTGGTGTATGGCGAGTAATTTAGAATGAACGACGGTGTAAATTAAATCAATCTATTTATTTACCTCCTAAAGCGGTTTTTTTTTTAAGTTCCTGCTTTCTTGTTTCCTGAGATATAATCTAAAGCTTTTCAAGGTCAGAGTGAATAGGTATCTTCTAGGTCTGCGTGCTCATCTTCGACTACAACGTCGCTTACCATCAGGCGAGTTGGTGATCAAACGCTGACTTATTTGCATTAAAAAAAAGTAGGTACATTAATTTGTAAGACACCTACATTAATATTGAAACATAATTATCGGAATACAAACATTACAAACAAGGTAAGTAGGTATTCGTTTTAATTTCTTCTTGGTGAACAATCAATTCACTCTACTAGGTACCTGAACTAGTTTTAACTGGATCTCGGGTGACAGGCGATACAAACAATAATAATAATTAACGCGTTATAGTTATAGGCCAAAGAAAAAATGACAAATAGATTGTTATAGGTATAAGTAACGCTTGTTATTCGTACATGATCTGTAAGTAGTGTAAAAAAGCCTATAAACCTACAGGTCTATCCAGAACTGATATACTAAGACGAAAGGGGGTGATTAAGACCATTATAAGGAACAACTTTTACTATAGGGCCAAGCCGAAAATCAAAAAAGAAATCAGTTGTTCTATACAAAATTGCAATTCGGTCTCGACAAAACGTATGAAACCGATGATGTTTTTTCTCAAAGGAGATTTTGCAAATATGTATAGAAATTGGGCCACTAAAGGGTACAGTATTTCATAATTTGCTTTGTTTCTTTCGGAAAATGATTTTCCCGTTATTTTTTACAATAACAGTGTCCATTAAAAGTAATTTCGTGTATTCGGGTATTAAGGTTACATGTGACCAAAATGACAGTAATTCAATGACTGAACAAAAATCAAATTGGAAAATGTGAAATTACTCATAAATTAAGCATTTGATGCGGTTGTTTTACTCTGCGCATTTATTTATCATAGGTTAACGTATTTTTTTGAGCTACTGTACCTAGTCTGAGCCCATTTTGCATTATCTCTTTTCGGTTTGATCCCGTAGTACATAATTGTTTTCCAAAATGATGATCTGAATCGCCTCCTTTCTGTTCAGTACATTAGTTCTGCATAACCTTGTAGAGTTGTTTAAAGGGTTGTAGTTGTGTCCGGTCAGTCGTGACACGGTATTGGTATCTAACAGTATCCCGTCTTCATACAAACGGTCGGAACGCGAATCATACCTACGCGAATCGGAGTTCGGTATACTTATAAGCGCAGATGCACCGTAGCAAAGAAGATTATTACAATAATACTACGCAGCTGTAGCAGTGGTGAACAAACGTGTGCTTTTTAATCAGTAAGCGTGTGATTTACCATTTTTTGTTTAACGCAAATAAGTCCGCGTTTGACCACCAACTCGCCTGATGGTAGTACGTTGTGGTCGAAGATGAAGCACGCAGACCTAGAAGATACCTATTCACTCTGACCTTGAAAAGCTTTAGATTAAATCTCTTAGGAAATCGGCAAGCAGGAAGACTGTTCCATTCCCTGGCGGTACGAATCAGAAATGTTAAGTCAAACCGCTTCGTACGTATCGAAGGAAAAACGACAGTGTAGGGGTGGTAATGTGGCGTCTTCCTACTTGTCCTGTAGTAAAAACCTACCAGAGGGGCAGCCCTAGCGCATGTTGCGTACTGCGTGAGCACGCGGGGCTGTAGGTATTTATTGCAAGGACAGGGTCGAGTCGCAATACTGTTAGATACCATTACCGTGGCCGTGATGTGTTCACCTGACGGCGGCGCGGGCGCAACTCATTGTGATGCGAAATGACTAAATAAATTATAATGCGCCGCGCGAACTGCCAACATTTGGAGTTAGTGACTCCAGTGGGGAGGGTGCTCTACCTTGTATAAGGATAGCAATTATTTTTTGGACACTTTGAGTGTATAGAGTTTTTTAACTTTTGATACCTCCACAATTTTCAACCATGCACGAACTTTTTTTATGAATGGTTTTTTGCTGGTGAATTGTACCAATATTTCATTGAATAGATAGATGTTATTATTTTTTAGTCGAGAATAAATTCTCATTTGGCCACCATCTCTCCTAATAGTAAGCGAAGATATGTTCAAATAATCGGCCAAGTTCGAGTCGGACTCGCGCACTGAGGGTTCCGTACTGTATGGGAGCCCCCCTCAAATAGTTATTTTATTTTACTTTTATTATTTATTATTGCAGTGAATATAAAACTAAATATTCTGTGAAAACTTCAAGCATCTACCTGTTACCATTATTAATATAGAGCGAAAAACGTCTAAAAATTTAGGTTTGTTGTATAGGAGCCCCCCTTAAATATTTATATTATTTTATTTTTAGTATTTGCTGTTATAGCAACAACAGATATACATCATCTGTAAAAATTTCAGCAGCCCAGCTATCATGGTTCATGAGATACAGCCCGGTGACAGACAGACAGACAGACGAACATCGAAGTCTTAGTAATAGGGTCCCGTTTTTCCCTTTGGGTACGGAACCCTAAAAGTCACGTAGACTTTTTTTGATCTTGAAAATACCAAGATCGCCTACCATTTTTTGAGAAATTAAATAAACCTGTACCTATTTTATGAATCGCAAGTCAATGATCCTTTGTGTGTGTCTTGTGGTAAAATGGAAATGAGAAAATTAACATGCTCTGCACATTCTCCGTAGTGGAAGTTATAAAAAATTGCAAATATTGTCAATTTTGGGGTGGTGTGCAAGGGTTCACTCTTCGTGGGTAGACCTACGTCCTGCAGTGGACTATTAAAAAGGCTGATACAGTACAGCACAGTACAGTGCAAGGCTTTTTGCAACCAACTTATTGTCATCTGTTTTCCAAATCTAGATTCGAGCTGAAGCGGGTGTAACCAAATACCAGGTAGACGCACCGGTTGTGGCCATCTTAGTACCATTTGTGGCCAATTTGAATTTCAAGGATTAATAAGACAATTTTATGTTAAAATAATATTTTTAAAGAAACTTTCAAACATTTGGATTCACAGAAACAATTTTTATGGTATTACATTGTTTATAATTATCATTATTGCAATAATTTTGACACCAAATGGCCAAAACCGGTACAGTGGCCATAACCGGTACACCCACTATATATATACCTATTTGGATGATGCTTAGATTTAACTAACAAAAGAAAAATTATATTGGATCACATAATAATCTTAGGGGTGATGCATGGGTATGGGATATTATATTGTTATAGATACAGCTTATACCACAAAGGTAGAGCACCTTACCGGTCGGCAGTGCGGCCACCCTCGGCGTCGCTTGCGGTTTCTCGTTACCGTATAATTGTTTAAATTGTCATAATTTCACCCGCATAATGTTGCCACATAAATATTTATTTATCGATAACGATAATTGCGGGCTGACGGGGCGTTTTCGAAGATTTATAGGGTTTTTAAGACGGTACCCGAAATTTCAGTAATAAACACTTTTTGATCGGAATTTGAACTTTACTGCAATAAATTACGAGTGAAAGGTGATCTCCGATATCAGTGTGATTGATATTTCAATCGCTGATGTAATAAAAGCTTTTTACTGACAGCGGTTCATTATTTTTCTGGAGTAAAATAATGTGTAGTTTTCTGAACATGAGTTTTTTAACATCGGAAATGATAATTATGTCACTTTCACCCTCAAGTCATGTCTAATGAAAAGTTATTACTTATCCTGATAGATAAATATCTAATTAATGTATAAAATCATCAAAAATTCAGTCAAAAGTAATTTATCATAAATCAAAATATTTCATTTCATTTCATTTATTTATCATTAATTACACCTACCATTACAGTAAAGAACCAATGCGATAGTGTAAAAAACAAAACAATTCATAAAAATAGAAAATTATAAAATGTCAATTTGAATAATAAAAATAATATCATAATAATAAAATCAATTCATCATGTCAATGATATGTACATATGTACATGTAATAAATATACATGTACTCGTACACTTCTCACGTCAGTAACGTTTCAAATCCACTTGCTTTAAAGAGCAGCCAGAATGTGGTAGAGTGATCTTTGTCTGTCTTTCTATTAGGATACAACACAGGTGTCTTAAAATCTCGATCAAATAGATACTTATCTTCTAGGTAAGCGTATACACTTTAGACTGCATATCTGCTTAAGGACGCAGTTTATACTGTACTTTACAACTGTACCAGCCTTTTTAATAGTCCACTGCAGGACGTAGGCCTACCCACGAAGGGTGATTGGGCTATATCCACCACACGGGCCCAGTGCGGGCTGGTGGATTCACACACGCCATCAAATTTCTTCTACGGACGTATGCAGGTTGTTCACAATGTTTTCCTTCACTGAAAAGCCAATGGTGGGAAATTCCGTACATAAGTTCCAAAGAAACTCATTGGTACGGGACCGAGATTGAACCTACGACCTCGAGAATGACACGCCAGCGTTACAACCACTGGACCACCACGACTTACGCAGTATGTATTTAAACTCAAATCTATCCCATATAACCGAAATCATGTATGTATGAATGGAAGACATATGAAAGTGTTTTCTCTGTTTTCGGCTATATCAGCCATAGAAACTTGGGCCGAAGTCACAAAAAATCACAGGCACACTTTCATTATTTTTGCCCAATAATAGCAAATATCATAAATACCTTGTTGGGGATAAGTAGATAAAATTTACGTCACTATACACGCCACGTGAAGCGATAGTGTGCGTATGAGGGGTACTATTATTTTTGTACTAGGTAATATATTAATCTGTTAATTATAAAAGAAAGAAATATAATTATGATTATTATTATAATTATTATTATTATTATAATTAATATTAATATAATTATTATTTGATTATAAGTCTCACAGTATCTACTTTCTACTATCTACTTTGTAGTATATAATTCAATTGTCTGCAGTTATACTCAAACTTGGAGCAAGTCTTCATCTTTCTAGCTTAAATACTGGTGGACAGAGTATAGCACTCGAAAACTTCATAGCTGATGCCACTACTTAAATTGGGAACACATAAAATCAAGCATAACATACTGAATAAAAAATCAAAGAGTAGACTGCAAGGAGTGTGATGCTCAGCACCAGCAAAAAAAAAACATTAGCTATTTTTTTTTAGTTCTAATTCTATGATTTTTTTACACAAGACTGACAATCCATGCTTCGTAAGTTTAAACTTTTTTAGACGCCAAATATTTTAATTTTTTTTCCGCTAATAATTCGCATAACCGACTTCAAGCGTGTACCTACAGAATTCGAATAGCTTGCTCGAATCGATGTATCATCAATGTAGTCATTTCACACATTCTTTTTGATTTCTCAAAAAAAAAACAAAGCTGATTTCGATAAAATTTAAATGGGACCACCTCTGAAGTATCACCAAACAAAAAAATCCTCAAAATTGGTTAATAATTGGCGGAGTAATCGCGTAAGATAGTAAAAAAATATAGTCGAATTGAGAACCTCTTTTTTGAAGTCGGTTAGAAAGCAGCGTTGTCAGCAAAGACAAAAAGCAGCGCAGCAAAATATTTGCTTGATTAGAACTAAGTTCCGAATTTCACGAGTAGCTCCCTACCCTCGCATCGTCGGAGTTATATTTACCCCGAGGCGCTAACGACACGAACCACTCCGTCTGATGTAGGTGTGCCTGTGTTGCCATGCTTGTGGCACGTAGTAGCTTTGCCGGACGAATGGAAGACATGGTATTACTAGAGTTTGCCTACGTAAACGCCGCGATTATACTTCTGTCAGAGAAGTAACGAACCCTCAGAAGAATAGAATTACAAGTAATAGAAACCTTGCAAAACTTTACTCAAATAAAAACTACGTTACAGCTGTCTCATTCATATCATGGTTATACAGCATACGCGAGAGTGAGTGTTTAAAAAGTTTCAATTTCTTATTTAAAGTGGGACAAAGTGATATATATCTCTTGCTATTTTAGTACGGTTTCTATTACTTGTCATTTTTCTAAGGACGAACCACTAGCATGGCAAAGGGATATTACTATTTTTAATCCACTTTTAAAGACAGTGGTCAATGTCAATTCATACCGTGTTTCCACTCCGAGGGTCCAAATTGGCGGAAAGGCAATGTATGCCTCTGACATGCTAGGGGTGCAGCATATCATGGCAAATAGACAAATTGTATCTTAACCAATGTGTCCCCAGAGCTAAACACACAGGCGCAGACGGAGCTGTAAACGCGAGCATTTGCTGTAGAGGTTTTTTCCTATAATTTTCTCCCGCTAGTAGAATATGATTTAGTTCATAAAGTCTAAAATCAGCAGCAGAGGCTTAGGCAGAGCAGACGCACGCATCTGCTGGATTGTAGTTCTCTTTTATATTGTCGTATTAGTAAAGTGTCGTAAGGTCTAAAATCGACTGCAGACGTTCAGAAAGAGCTATCATTGCCGGAGACGTATTTTCATTTTTCGCACTGGTCAAGAAGATTTCGTTCATAAGGTGTATAATCGGCTGCAGAGGCCCAGACGGAGCGGTAGACGCGCGCATCTGCGCCCGCGCCGTTCGCGTGTCGACCTACCGGTGACTTAATTAGATGCACAGAGGTGCCGTGGAGAGGACCTTGTTTATTAATTTATTTATAATTAACATTGATTTGTTGGTTAAACCTAGGTGACCGTTATCATAGAGGCGAAAAAAAATTTTTATTCCCAAAAAAATTGTCGAGTACTTAACCTCATGGAATAATTTTAAAATTGTTTTTTTTTAATCTAATGACTATGGTTTACGGTAACTAATAAAATAGGTTGGTGATTTTCTTTTCGGTGGTAACGGTGGTATAATTCCATCTCTACTATCACAAGGAAGCAACATTTGTTTGAATTCCAAAACCCGTAATTTTTCACTTAAAGTCAATATTTAGGTAAGTACTTTTATACTAATATTGTAAAGAGGAAAGATTTGATTGTTTGTTTGCATTAAATAGGCTTGGTTACTACTGAACCGATTTGAAAAATTCTTTCACTGTTAAGAAGCTACACAATCCCCGGGTGTCATATATTTTTTTTAACATTAGGGAGGCTGCTAGTATTAAATAAAAAACTGTTTTGAACTGGATAGTAAGTGTGCGAAATAAGCGTGTCTTTTTGGCTTTGACTTTTTGATCAAGAAAGTGGTAGTGGTAGCTTAGGATATACTACAGATAGAGGTAAAGCAAATCCGCAGGAAGCCTTTTTATTTTATAAAAATAAGATTAACATTTGTCGACGATGATACTTATGGTGATGATAAATCTTCGAGCATTTCCACACCTCTCATTATTCCCAAACGGTCACCGCACACCTGTACTCGGCACAGTGCCGACTCTATCGCACTAGACAGTATACAAGCTTCTAACAAAAACTTCACGATTTGAAAGTCTCCGTTACAGTCTGATTTCTAATAAATAAATAAATATTAGGAAACATCTTACACGCGGTCTCTGACCCCAAACTAAGCATTGCTTGTGATATGGCTGCCAGAGACTAAAATACTACATATACATTTTTAAATACATACTTATATAGATAGTACCTAGTAGTAAATAACACCCAGATACAGAACAAACACCTATGTTCATCACATAAATGCTTGCCCTGGGTGGGGATCGAACCCACGCCTCTTTGACCCAGAAGTCAGGGTCACTAAGGCACTAGGCAGTCTGGCATAAGTACCAAAATATTCAATTCAATTCAATTCATTTATTTGTTTTAGGAACACAATGTGAGCACTTAACAATGTCAAACAATACAAATACCAGTGTTTCATAGGCTTTTTTCTGTCACGACCATGACCAAAGAGTACCATTATTGATTCCACCGAGGCTTAAATGTAGGATTGCCTGTGTGACATTGGGATCCCGATTGCGTACTTTAACATAATCTGAACTGTATTGATGTATGAAGGAGCCTCGCTTCCCGCATTAAGGAAATTCTTATCGGTTTTCGAATTTAGTGACTCTACACTGGGTCTTGACTCGCGATCCATGAAAGGAGAATCTCTTCGCTAGAGTTACATATTAGTCAAAATATAAAAATAAAAAAAATGAGGCTCAGAGAGCTTTCTAAACCATTTGAATTACTAGAAAATTATTTTTCACATTATTTAACAATTGCACTTTTGGAGCGGTAGACCACAAAGATAATATAAAAAATGCTGCAATCAAAGAATTTTTTTTCAAGTAAACACATCAGTCCTCCATACCTAAAAACCTCAAAAATTCCCCATCAGTTACAGCTACAGTGGTCTTCAGGCGGCTTAAACACTCTCACATCATGTCAATACGAACTTACTCTGTCATATAACTTATTACTTTTTATAATGTGCTTCAGAGTGCGTAACTCATCTCAGCTATCATCCCAAGCTCAGGCACTGTTTTCCACGACACCTAAATGCCAGTCTGGACTCCATATGCCATTATACATACTTTAAGTTTTCATAAAATTCGGGGGCAGCCGCGGGCGACCGCGAACCTTTGATAAAGTACCTGATTGGACATCTTATGATCATCGCGACGCAGAAGTGTTTATTTTGATATGGCCGCAATTTGCAGAGGAATGCGCTTGGATAACTCTTGCAAAGTTACGTGCTTTTCTCAAAAGTCTTTACATATTTTATCAATGGTAAAGGTGAAGCTACATTGTTGACGGATTTATAGCGAAAGATGATTACGTTTTTATTAGCGGACTAAAAGTTAAGAAACTATTTTCATCGCCTTGACCTATAGATGTACGTTTCTTAAATAAATAAAATATTTACCTACTAGCTTTAACCCGCGACTTCACATGAGTGAAGATAAATGATATATGATGAATGATGATTGATAAAATATTTTTAGTCTAAAACCGACTTTTAAACTATGTGTAATTGTATAACTATGCGACTTCACTATAACTACATAGTATAAAACAAAGTCGCTTCTATATTATATGCTTATATCTTTAAAACTACGCAACAGATTTTGATGCAGTTTTTTAACAGATAGAGTGTTTCAAGAGGAAGGCTTACATTTACGAGTATAATACACCTGTGCGAAGCCGGGGCGGGTCTCTAGTACTAACTAAAGTAGATCGATCGTTCCATTGCTGAGTGAAAAAGTAAAAAAAAGTTTTTTTTATTTTTTTTATTCCATATAGGTTTGCGTTTGACTACATACTGCCTGATCTTGAGCAGATATGCGGTCTAGGATGTAGCACGCTTACCTAGAAGATACCTATTTAATCGGGAAAAATATTTTTAGTCTATGTAAAGAAGAAGAAGAAGATACCTATTTATTTATCATCACCAAAGTATTACTATCACAACATAGTATAAAACAAAGTCACTTCCCTGTCCTGTCCTGTCTTCCTGTCTGTCCCCATGTATGCTTATAACTTTAAAACTACGCAACGGATTTTGATGCGGTTTTTTTTAAAGATAGAGCATTCAAGAGGAAGGTTTATGTTATGTATAATATAATACACCTATACGAAGCCGGGGCGGGTCGCTAGTCAACTATAAAACAACCTCCGCAGAACACAATAATTCTACTGCATTTCGTTAGGTTTTATATTGTGATATTTGTGATAAATTACGAAACATCTAAGACACGTCATAGATTTTAATTGAATAAAACACAGGTGTTACTCACGTTTGATTTTTAGTAGCCGACTTGGAAGCCGTGTTTGCCAGTAACCAAGGAACTTGACCGCTGGGCTGGTGGTGACGTAGTGAGTTCGGCGTGCTGGAGTATTCCCGAGGGATGCCAGGATACCGACGAGGAAGATCTTCAGTGCGCGCCGACGCTACAACATACTCTGCCCGCTGCCGCCCCTGCCCCCGCACCGCTGTCATCGCGAGCGCTGCGCGCCGCGGCTCGCAGTGCTATGCGAGACGAGCCCGCGTGCTAGTACTCCGACCTTGAGAAAGATCGCCAAATGCGATCGAAACTATAGTAGTATCCTACTAAAAATCAAACGTGAGTAACACCTGTGTTTTATTCAATTAAAATGTACGAAAACCACGTTATTTCCATAGTGAAATTTTACACGTCATAGATGTTCCGTAATTAGAGCTGGAAGTATAAAACTGCAAGCTTAGCGTAGAAGAGCCACTCACAAAATAAACAAACAAGATTTTTAACTTGTCCTACAGGAATCTATCAGGGGTCTATTAGGAGTTGTCCTAAACCTGCAATGATGACGAAATCCTGATAGAGAATAGCCCGAATCAAACTTAATACTGGCGGCTCTGAAGTTAGCAACAAGCTGCCCTAAGCCCAATAGGGTATTTTACTATGGACGAGAAAAAATCTGTAAATGTATTTTTGAGATAGCTTAGGCAAAAAGCAATCGGAAAATGTTAGTTTTAGATCACAACAAATCAAAATAAATTTTAAAAATCAATACAAAACATTCCGTTTTTTTTTTATCTGTACATAGAATAGGCGCAGCTATGTGATGACGTCATGATGCTATGTAAACATTGAAAACTATAGAATGGCAGTGTCAATGTCAGCTGTCAAAGACACTGTCGTGAGAAATATTGCGCATTGTTTACATAGCATCGTGACGTCATTCGTAATCACAGAGTAAAATATTGACATCAATCGTTTTCGTAAATTACGCGCGAAATTTTGAAACTGTAAAATTAAAATGCAGTTTTAAAGCACTTAAAGCCTGAATTTCTTTTTTTGTTTTTTTTTAGTGGTTTATTAGCCCCACAGAATCTAATTGAGATACTTTTCAAAAATGACTATAATACCCTATTCTGACTGAAGCTCACATAACTGCGCGAGGATTGGTTTACACTCAGTTTATAGCTAACTTTACAACCGCCAAAAAGTTTGATTTGTCCCATACGAATTTCGACTTCCCATTCATAATTCAAGATATTATGAGTTAAATCTTTAAAATTTAAACTATAACATCTTTGCAAATTAAGTGGATTAGATAAACAGACGATCGCCCGCTCTATTTAAATATAGTTGCTTTGCAGAATAAAGCCCATCGCGTTGCGGTAGGTCGACTGACCCAAATATCCTAAACTCAGGGACTGAAGCGGTTAAAGTTTATGATTACACTACCAGTATTTATTCATTTTAATTAATTTCATTATTTCAAATATCAACAGAGTTTCTTAAATTTACACAATTTTCAATTTAAATTTAAAAAAATTTACATCTAATCTAAATGTCCCCATACTAATACAAAATTAGAATTAAAAAACCATGACCTAGATAAACCTAGGCCATCTTGCCTATTTTATTTTATTTATTACATAAATATATCAAAATAATATTAGTATCGGAAAATGTTAGCTGATTGGAGATGGGGTCGACGTTGATAGTGGTACTGAAATAATGATGGTACTATTAATAATGTTTCGAAACCGATAAAGTAACTTGAATTTTAAAATAAAATGGCTAGGCGACATATCGCTAACCGTTGTAACGTATACCTATATCCCCTATTTTTTTTAAATTACTTTAAATAAAAGGTTCTCAATTTTATCATTTTCGTATGTTTATATCTAAGATTTTTTTCTAGTTGAACCGATTTTAATGATTATTATTTCAAAGCTGGTGCATCTCATATGGGTCCCATTGAAATATCAAAATCTGCCCAGTATCTTTGATAAAACGTATTTAATTGATTCTGACTACATAGAAGATGCTCTCATATTATATTCATTCGTTAGTTTTTGTTTTTTAGGGTTCCGTACCCAAAGGGAAAAACGGGACCCTATTACTAAGACTTCGATGTCCGTATGTCCGTCTGTCTGTCTGTCTGTCACCGGGGTGTATCTCATGAACCATGATAGCTAGGCAGCTGAAATTTTCACAGATAATGTATTTCTGTTGCCGCTGGAATAACAAATACTAAAAAGATAATACCTGATAAAATAAATATGTAAGGGGGCTCCCATACAACAAACCTGATTTTTAGACGTTTTTCACTCTATATTAATAATGGTAACAGGTAGATGCTTGAAATTTTCACAGAATAGGTATTTAGTTTTAAATTAACTTCAATAATAAATAATAAAATTAAAATAAAATAAATATTTAAGGGGGCTCCCATACAGTACGGAACCCTCCATGCGCGAGTCCGACTCGTACTTGGCCGATTATTTTTCATTAAGTCATAGCTGACATAATATCAAAAAAGATTATCGGTTATTCAATCCCTGATTCGAATGCAGTAGGTTACCATTATTCAGCATGTGTCCAAATGTCTTAAATACTCGGAGTGTGTTTATTTTCAATGGATGTCGAGGATATAGTCTGAATTGAATGTCTTAATCTGATTGTTCTATTGTACTAAACCGATGCAAAGAAAATATTAAAAAACTTGACGTGCATGTATGTAGGTACACTGTATAATATGCATGGATTTGTATGTACTTGTTTGTTTTTTTTAATATTCTCTGTTTTTGGCATCATAGTTCGTCTCAATTCGCCACTTCCGGGAAGTTTGGCGGGATTTAGCTACGGAACACGAATAAAAAATCGGCCAAGTACGTATGGGAGCCCCCCTTAAATATTTATTTTATTTTAATTTTATTATTTATTGTTAAAGTGAATATAAAACTAAATATTCTGTGAAAATTTCAAGCATCTACCTATTACCATTATTAATATAGAAAGAAAAACGTCTAAAAATTCAGGTTTGAAGTATGGGATAAATATTTGTTTTTAGTAGTGGTTTTTATAGCGGCAACAGAAATACATTTCAGCTGCCTAGCTATCATGGTTCATGAGATACAGCCCGGTGACAGACAGACGGACATCGAAGTCTTAGTAATAGGGTCCCGTTTTTCCCTTTGGGTACGGAACCCTAAAAATAGAAAAAAGTGGGGGAGACCGTTGCCCTTTGGGGCAGTACAGTTCCCCGTTTTTTAACTGACTTTAATAAGCATGAGGTTCGAAATACGTCTGGTATGATTTCCGTTGTTTGCGGGCCGATTTTTTTTCACAATCACAAGATGTGATTGTACCTAGTTTCACAATTACATTTTTATTTCTACAATATTATTACCATTCATTTAACAAATGTGCAGGGGTGCACATCACGAGGTGCATGTATAATTCATTAGTTTTGAACCAATTCCAGGTTGATAAAAATTACCGCATGTAAGTATAAAATTCTAAAAAAAATTGAGGACTTGAAGTAGATTGTATGAAATTAAGTCTCCACTAGATCGAGACTACATATTTCATCTCGCGAGAGCTGTGATATAGACAAATTCCTGCAAAATACATTGGTTCCTAATAAGTACCTATATCTGAATAAATACTGTGTTTATTTTATCATCACCCACAGACTGTGATTGCCTGATCCTGAGCATACCATCGAGCTGAGCATAGTATTTTCCTTCTATACACCACCCCTTTTTGATCTTGTAACAAACTTGTTCATGATTATTTTTTGCAAAAAATAACATGACCGACTTCAGCCGTGTACAGAATTCGCGGTTATTTCGCACGGATCGTCGTTGCATTTTTCACATTATTGTTGATTTATCAAAAATGGCTGAGCCGATTTCAATAACATTTTAATGGGACCAATTTCGATGTATGCTCTTTCAAATAAAAAATGAATTACTGAAATCGGACTGCTATGTAAAAAGTTATGCGTAGTTACACGGACAAAAAAAATTCGCATCGAATTGAGTACCTCCTCCGGTTTGGTTCGTTAATCAAACAACGTCAATTTTGTGATCAATATAATAAAACAACATAAAACCGTAAGAGAACTGTTCTAGTTTATACTAAATCTGTGTGCCACTGAACCTCCGGTGGTCAAATAAACGGTCATTCGTTAATTAAAAAAATATTGGCCCCACATAAATTATATTTTTACTTTTGTTAAATACTCAAAGCGAATTCCGGGCATTTTCTTAGAAAGCCTAATTTATAAACACAGAAATCTAGGTCTTTTCTTGGTGATAAATCTTAGGGTTTTTGTTTATTTTTGGGTGAGACATATTTAAATATTTTTGGAACAAGACTTCTCACGCGTAAAAATGCCAATATTGTTAACTATAAGGAATTATTTCAATGTATTTTTTATACAATACTCGTAGCGTCACGAGACGAGCTTTTTTACTTAACCGACTTCCTTTTTTTGTGTATTTTCATCTATAATTTCGCCAATTGTGAACCGAATCGAAAAATTCTTTTTTTTACTTAAAAAGGGCATACTTCCGAGGTTGCCCCATTTAAATTTTACAGAAATCGGCTGAGCCATTTTTGAAATAACCAACAATAATATAAGCAATTCGAGCGAAATCTCAGAATTTTGTACACGTTGAACATCGATAATTTCGCCATTTGTGGACCAAATCGAAACATTCTTTTTTAGTTCGAAAGGGTATACTACCCAGATAGTCCCATTTAAATTTTACAGAAATCGGCTGGGCCGTTTTTGATAAATCAACAATAATGTAAACAATTCAAGCGAAATATTCGAATTTTGTACACGATGGAAGGCGGTTTTGCCATTTTTTGCGAAAAATAATTATTTGATGTTGAGCATACCTATGACAGCTACCTACAGCACCCAGATTTTGAACTATACAAATGCCAAACCCTGCGCTGGCTGCAAAACTATTTATTTTATGCGTACGTTTTATTGAATCTATTTGTTTCGTGCGTTGTTCAGTGAACTTCGGTGATCGCTAAGCAACATTACTAGTCAAACTAAGTAGTATTAAGCCGAGATAATATAGAGTCTATATTATATGCCTACTCGTTTCATTCTAGTTTCATTACTCAATCATTTAAAGCAACATAATTATCCTATATTTTGTAATACATACCCATGAGTTCGGGCTTAGACCAAATAAAAAAATCAAGACAGAATGTTGTTAACAAACAATTGAGGCCGGCAAAACTACGCCTCGATGTGTACAGACACAATTACACACACATACACGTACAAAAAAACTACACCTTGGCTCGTCAGTCAAATTATGGCGGCACATCACCGACACACTCACCACATGTATAAAAAACCGGCCTCACGTTTTGTCTGTTCACGACGTTCAGTCTTGTTTTTTTTTTATTTGGTCTGAGGAGTTCGGGTATGATTCTAAAGAAGTTTCACGTCAAAACAATTGAAACAATCAATTAATTTTCAAGCTGTTCGCTTTTTATATCTCGACATAGAAACCAAGTAGGTATGTACCCTTTGTTACTTTCATCTTGTACCGTATGAGAGCATAAATAGAGTTTGAACGACGAGGTTTCGCCAAGTGTCTGCAGACACAGAGTCGTCGATTGCTATCGGCTGCAGACGCCACGCTTCACGGGAGGGGCAGATTGCGAGATAACTACTACAGGGTAGCTTTCTGCTAGGAGTCAATGTTGCTCCATATTTTGAGGTCTTTAGGTCCTCTTCAAGGTTGAAATGGAAATGGGCAGGGCACATAACGCGGAGGACTGTCGAAAAGTTCTCGAGTAGAGACCACGTACCGGCAAGCGCAGCGTAGGACGTCCAACCACAAGGTGGACGGATGACCTCATTAGGACCACACGATCGCGCTGTATGCAAGCCGCTACCAACCAGTCTTATTGGAGATCTTTAGGGGAGGCCTATGTCCAGTGGACGTCCTATGGCTGAAACTAACGAAAGAGCTAAGCTCTTCAAGGTTGCGTTGTATCCACTTCGGCTGATTTGTGGAACTGGTGCTGCTATTTGCGAATATTCTAAATTTGGAGTGACAGACTTTGATGATGACATTTTAGCAAGGCTTCGAAGCGGGGGTTTCTGACTTCTTTCCAGTGATAATTTCAAGGGTGGCCTCGTTTTGGCAACGTCTGCGTCGCTCTGACAATTAAATTCTTGTGGCTGTCTCTAACGACTTTCGGAGCCCTTTGTACTAGTTTTATTGGGTTTCGGTTCACATGGACGCGAATAGAAAATTAACATCGATATTGTATGCAATTCAGCACTACTCGTATTGTGCTGTATGATTTCATTTTTCTATTTATTTATAAGGCTGGATGTTACACCACTTGTACAGTTGAAAATTTTTATTTTTATTTTACTTTTAGAATTTTTGTAACTAGGCTGACCTCATAAAGCCCGACATTTTTGAATCAATATCTGTGTTTGGTGGCTGACTAGGTTGCAGCCGTAGTGGCAGTTGTCTGGAGAACGCTAAATGAGGGCGTAGACCAAATCATACAAGTTGGCGGATGTGAAGTTCACTACAAGCTACGCGAAACCTAATCAACGCCAAGTTTTATGTGAGCTTCAGTCAAGGTTGGATTGGGTAGCTTGTAGCTAACTTCACATCCGCCGACTTGTGTAATTCGGCCTATAACTCCCCAAGGTTGCGGTGTGGTAGTTTGCATGATTTGTGTGATTGTGTTGCCATTTGCAAATATTCTATTTTTCTAGAGACAGACTGTAAAGATGACGTTTCGCCATGTCTCAGTAAACAACGATGGTATCGCTACCGCAGATGCCACGCTCCACAGGAGGGGTAGATCGCGAGATATGCGAGGGTAGCTCCCCAAGGCTGCGCCGTGGCCAGTGCGGTGAACTGATTTCTGCAGTTTATGGTATAATTGGAGATTCTAGGTCCATCAGACCTTGCGTATATTTCTCAGGAATAAAATATAGCGTGTGTATTACAAGTGTACATAGGCACATATACAGGGTTATTTCTAATCAATTAGCATCCTTTTAGGGGCTTATTCTGTACATCAAAACTAACAACTTTTGTTCTGCAACTTTTGTCAAAACTCAAAAAAAAAACAGCTGTTCCATATATTTTGTCGAAGGTGAACGATATTTTTCTATGGAACAACAACTTATTTTTGAGAATTAATAAAAGTCGTAAAACAAAAGTTGTTAGTTTTGATGTACAGAATAAGCCCCTTAAAGGATGCTAATTGATTAGAAATAACCCTGTACATAGGTTACTTGCTGATGTGTGTTGCGCGACAGCTCCAAATTACAGATATCAAACAATATATCCTATCAGATCGAATAAGAAATGCGTTCCTTAGAACAACCAAAGAGACTAACCTAGCCCTGCATATTGGCAAGTTGAAATGGTAGCAGGGCACACAGAACGGAGGAAGACGAGGGTCGAAAAGTCGAAAAGTTCTCGAGAGGATGCCACGAACCTGCCGGAATCACAGCGCAGGACAGACTGATGGTCTGCAGGATGTCGCTGGATGCAAGCCGTTTTCAACCGGCATTATCGGAATATCTTCAATGTAGGGGAGGCCTATGTCCAGCTATGGACAAAAAGACGATCTCTGAAATTGAATTCAAATAATTATTTTTCGCAAAAAACCGCCTTCCATCATGTACAAAATTCGAATATTTCGCTCGAATTGTTTACGTTATTGTTGTTTTATTCAAAAACGGCTCAGCCGATTTCTGTCACTTGGGGACTATACACTTTGGAACTAAAAAATATTTTTTCGATTCGGTTCACAATTGGCGAAATTATCGATGAAAATACACAAAAAAATATTAAAAAACATACACACGAAAATAGGACGTCCTTCTTGATTAGGTGTTTGTCAGCGATCACCAAAATTAAGCAACGTTCTGCACGGTCACTATTTGAATGGGTGACCGCGGGTGGCATTTTCCAACTGTGCGCTACCGTGGCTCGGGTGATACGTTAAATTGTAGGTCCCGGTTTAGCCAGGCCTTCAGGTGGCCTGAAAACTCTGACACCAGGGCTAGCCACCCGGCCTATACTAACTTACTTTTTACCTCCTTCTTTTTGGAAGTCGGTTAAATAGTAATGTCTAGATGTATCGATCGGATGGTGGTCTGTCAAAAGTGGCGATGACCCCGCGCGGGATCGGTCCGATCGCGTCACGGTCGGCGCTCGCCATCGCGTCGCAATTAGTGCGTCTGCGCACAGAGATCTAGAGAGTGGGTATCTCTTTAACGACATGCGATGCGAGAAACTAAGATGTATGTAGCAAAAAGTCATACAGCCCAAAATACAAGGTACGAAACATACTGGTCTGCAAACTGTACTGTACCAGCTTTTTTAGGGTTCCGTACCCAAAGGGTAAAACGGGACCCTATTACTAAGACTTCGATGTCCGTCTGTATGTCTGTCTGTCTGTCGCCGGGCTGTATCTCATGAACTATGGTAGCTAGGCAGCTGAAATTTTCACAGATGATGTGTTTCTGTTGCCGCTATAACAACAAATACTAAAAATAGAATAAAATAAATATTAAGGGGGGCTATACAACAAGCCTGATTTTTTAAACGTTTTTCGCACTATATTAATAATGGTAACAGGTAGATGCTTGAAATTTTCACAGAATATTTAGTTTTGTATTCACTTCAATAATAAATAATTGGGCTCCCATACAACAAACGTGTTTTTAGGAGTTTTTTGCTCGCTATGAATAACGGCAAGAGGAATAGGGCTCCCATACGGTACGGAACCTTTTGTGCGCGAGTCCGACTCGCACTTGGCCGATTTTTTTATAGTCCACTGCAGGACGTTCTCCCACCAAGGGTGATTGGGCCATATCTGCCACGGTCCATTGAGCCCAGTGCGGGTTGGTGGATTAAAATACTATATCGAATTTCTTTAACAGACGTTGCCTCACACGATGTTTTCCTTCACTGAAAAGCCAATGGTGTGAAATTCCGTACATGAATTCCGAAGAATTCATTGGTATAGGAATTCCGTACTTACATAAATTCCGAAGAACTCATTGGTACAGGAACGGGATTTGAACCCACGACCTCAGTATTGTAAGGCGGGTATCATTACCACTAGACCACCACGGCTTCACGGTCACGGTCTGCAAAGTTTAGAGTAAATTATAAATCTTATGAACTCTGTATTACTCATCATTGTAAACACGAACACCTTGTAGGGATGAGCTAACCTCGAAATAAAGAAAAATGTTAGATGTTAAAAGTCTATTAACTTACGACGTTTATAGCACTGCTGATTTTTTTTGAATCCCTGAATTTGCTATTGTGTCATACACTTACTTACTTAATTGTGTTATTTGTGTTATTACGAGAGTGAATCCCTGTATGTAAAGAAATTGGTACGAAATTAGATCACCACTGACCCTAGATCGACGCCACATTGTACATCCCAAATACACTTTGAAATCTGTGTTTCGAATTTTTTTTAGTGTATTTCCAGAACAATGTCCACTTATAAGGGCGTTATGGTCTGGCGTGAACAGTGACTTTCAATGTAATTTTAATTCATATCTTACATTTCAGTAGGTAACATAATACATTTTTCCTTCAGATTTTCTCGTTCGATCACATTATCTCTCTGGTTGTAATAGCTCTGTGGTTTAAAATTAAATGGTAGGTAATTTAAATACCAATAAAATTAAGTTTTAATTATTTTACCTGGATACTACAATAATGCATGTTTAATTTTATAAACGTGAAAGTTTGTAAGGATGGATGGATGGATGGATGTATGGATGTTTGTTACTCTTTCACGCAAAAACTACTAAACGGATTGAGATGAAACTTTGCAATTATATAGCTTATACATCAGAATAACACATCGGCTATAAATTATAATGATATTGCGTAAATTTTCCATATCATAACAATAAGTGTTAAGTAAGTAGGAAAAATTCTGTCATCTGCGAGCTATTCTAGCGTGCGCTCCAAGAATTGTCAAAAAAGAACTGTCGAATCGAACAAATGTCATATCGATTTTTTTTTGTTTTTTATTTTCCACCTCCTTAGTCCTTTATTAAGGGTGGTAAGGTAGGGCGTCGAAACATCATACGGGCGAAGCCGCGGGCAAAATCTAGTTCATAAATAATATAAACTGAATTATTGACATTATCAAATTTTTTCAAGAGCGTCTTGTTCACGCGAAGCCGACTTTGGACAACGTTCTTTGCAAAGTAATGCCTGATTCAATCAACTAAGTCCTTAGAGGATTTAGCTACAATCCTCCAAGACTTTAGCCCATCTCGGGAGGTCTGTGGCCTGCCAGCGGTGCGTGGCGGGCGGTGCGTGGCGACACCGGTAGGCACTACACCTAGGTACTTATTAGAGTTATTAGACTACCGCAATGAGCTAGGCGTTCGGCTGGGCAGTGTCTTTAACCTTTCGAGGCTTGGAGGTAATATCATTGCTATATTATCATTTGTCAGCCGTAGGAAGTTCCCTGTTGGACATACGCCGCCCTGATAGATTCCCAATAAGGTCGAATGGATCCTTCCATTGCATCTATAATAGTACCTACGTCGTAGTAGTCGTTTAGTACTTAGTAGTCTCTACAGTCGTTATTTATGTTTCTTTTCTCTAAGAGCGCTTGTTTACGCGCGGTATTTTTACCGGATTCGCTATGGTGGTATAGTTTATCGAAAATGGCTCAGCCGATTTCGATAAAATGTAAATGGGGCCAATTTTGAACTATATTCTTTCCAATATAAAATAATTATCGAAATCAGACCACTACGTAAAAAGTTATGCGTGGTTATACATAAAAAAAGATATATAAGCGTCGAATTGAGTACCTCCTCCGTTTCGTCGGTCAAAAAGTTACAAGGTGATAAGATTGACCGGTCGTCAAGCTAAGGGACAGCCCAGCGCAGACGGCCCGGCAGCCTCCCCGGCGCCCGGTTGCCAGGCAACGCGGCGCCGGCGCGACGCTCTCGTAAACGGCACGCGGAAATATGCCATCTGGAAGGAATGAGCATGACTCATCAGGATTTTTTTTGTAACTTACTTCAATGAATACTGTAAAAACGGCAATGACCCGTGAACGAGTCGTGTGGCCTAAGTAGCCCTGAATTAATGTGATGTTTGGTTTTCACCGATTTATACTCCGTTAGCTTTTTGGTCAAAGAAAACATCGTGTGGTAATACGTCAGTAAAAAAATATGCAATGGACAATGTGTATCTGCAAACCCACATTAGGCCAGCGTGGTTGATATGGCCCAATCACCTTTTGTACCCACGGCTTACCTACTCAAGCCTATGGTCAGTAGAACGAATTAAGTTCTTTTAAATAAACTGATTTAAGTAGGTAACATGAGTTACTGACCGTAAGTAAGCTAAGGCTGGGTGCAGACGACCAGGTAGCCATTGCGGCGCCACGCGCTGCTGCCGGCGCGATGCATTCACGCAGTGCACTATCTACAAGAAACGGATATGACTCATCAAGTTTTTATAGCTTACCTCTAGAGCTCAATTTTTGAACCGATAGAAAAGAATCGAAAATTCGCTATCCCATTCGCAATACCACAGTTCTCTCCTGCTCTTATTAGGACTCGTGATAATTTACGCATAAGTAGGTACTTATGTAAAAATCGAGTGCCTGATTTGGCGCATACAAGGTATTTTTTTGCAAAGCATAGCATATGAACCTTGAGAATGTTCACCACTTAAAGACACTGTACTTAGCAAAACAAGATCTTGTATACTATAGCCTCAAACCAAATAAGAAGTTTGCTATCAATATGGAATAGAAATAATTATTTTTCGCTAAAAATGGCATAACCGACTTCTACCGTGTACAGCAACCGAATAATTTGCACGAATCGATGTAGCATCGATGTACGATCACTCAAAATAATCGGCCAAGTACGAGTCGGACTCGCGCACGGAGGGTTCCGTACTGTATGGGCCCCCCTTAAATATTGATTTTATTTTAATTTTATTATTTATTCTTGAAGGGAATATAAAACTAAATATTCTGTGAAAATTTCAAGCATCTACCTGTTACCATTATTAATATAGAGCGAAAAACGTCTAAAAATTCAGGTTTGTTGTGTGGGATATTTATTTTATTTTGTTTTTAGTATTTGTAGTTATAGCAGCAACCGAAATACATCATCTGTGAAAATTTCAGCTGCCTTGCTATCACGGTTCATGAGATACAGCCCGGTGACAGACAGACAGACAGACAGACGGACAGACGGACATCGAAGTCTTAGTAATAGGGTCCCGTTTTTCCCTTTGCGTACAGAACCCTAAAAAACAGCCGATTTCGATAAAATTTTAATGGGACCACCTCTGAACTTGATCTATGAAACAAGTAAAGAATCAACAAAATTGGTTTATCTAATAGGCTTGTTTACTAAAAAAAATAAGTCCGTCAAATAGATTGTCAAAAAATATTAGACACGTATTTTTTCTTCACTATTTAACAAAAATAGATGAAGATATATCCCGTTAAAGTTCCGCGTGACGTCACTAACCGCTATCAAATGTACCGGCTACTGCCGTCACGAGCCCCCACTCGCAAACTTTGACAACATTTATCTTTGTCACTGATTGTTGGATTGACAAAAGAAAAAATATGTTTTGAATATTTTTTGACTAATAAAACTGACGGACTAATTAAAATAATGACTTTTATACCCAGTTAACATCCCTTCCATCGCGTAAAATATTTACATACAAAAAAACAGTCAAATAGAGAATCACATTTTTTAAGTCAGTTAAAAAACTTTTCCAGTTTTACTTCCAAGTACAAAGCTCAATTTAAGTTGGAAGTGTCACATCCATTAGATCATTTCGGGTGTGACCACAAAACTGCGAATTTAACAGGCGAGTTTATAACCCTCTAACTCGGAGCGGTTCTATCACGCTCTGCTTATGAAGTCGTTTATTCCATCCATCCATCAGCCATAGGACGTCCACTGCTGAACATAGGCCTCCCCTATGAATCTCCAATAAGACCGGTTGGTAGCGGTTTGCATCCAGCGTGATCCTGCGGTCTTAATGAGGTCATCCGTCCACCTTGTGGGTGGACGTCCTACGCTGCGCTTGCCGGTACGTGGTCTCCACTCGAGAACTTTTCGACCCCATCGGTCTTCAGTTCTCCGCGCTATGTGCCCTGCCAACTGCCATTTCAACTTGCCAATCCGCTGGGCTATGTCGGTAACTTTGGTTCTTCTGCGAATCTCCTCATTCCTGATTCGATCTCGCAGAGAGACTCCGAGCACAGCCCTCTCCATAGCTCGTTGGGCTACTTGGAGCTTATTAATAAGGCCCATCAGCTGAAGTCGTTTATTGACAATGCGGAATTTTATAGACAAGCTCTATGTCCTGCGGAATCGTCTGCAAATTTGTCTCTCCATATACATAAATGAAAATGAAAATAAAACAGCTAAGTGCGAGTTGGGCTCGCGCACGAATGGTCCCGTACCATATGGGAGCCCTCTTATTTCAAGCATCTACCGGTTGTCAATAATATAGAGCAAAAAATTGCAAAGAAATCACGTTTGTTGTTTGGGCCTTGAATATTTATTTCAATTCCTTTTTAGTATTTGTAGTTATAGCGGCAGCAGAAACATAATCTGTGATAATTTCAACTATCTAGCTATAAAGGTTCATGAGATACAGCCTGGTGACAGACAGACGGACAGACAGACGGACAGACTGACGGACAGCGGAGTCTTGGTAATAGGGTCCCGTTTTTACCCTTTGGGTACGGAACCCTAAAAACAACTCTATCGTAAGTACAAATTCTTCTGAACTCCGACAAAATACATAAATCCATGGTTTTATCAAGTTAATAAAGTTTTTTTAAGAAACAGCTGATTTTTACGCGATTGCAGGGTTGGTCCCATAGTAGAAGTTGTCAATGATGAGTTTTTTTGTTGTAGATTCGTTTACATTTGACTGTATTTTGAGGGAACTGGTACATAATAAAGATGCTGTCTAGGATGTAGGTAGTTGACCTAAGAGTGTTCGCTCCTTTATGTTCCAGAAAACACCTTTTTTTGTCGCGTGTAAGACCGCATTTGATCACAAACTCACCTGATGGTAAGTAAGAGACATTGTAGTCAAAGATGAAGCACATAGGCTTAGCAAAAATGCAAATCGAAGTCTACAAAATGTATGAAACAGCTGTTATTTTGTCGAATTATGGCTTAGTACACCAATTATGGATAAGTCTACATAGTAATATCATTCAATTATATTATAAACTAGCGACCGGTACCAGCTTCGCACAGGTGTATTACACATAGAAACCTTCCTTTTGAATCACTTTATCTATTAAAATAATCGGCTAAGTACGAGTCGGACTCGCGCACGGAGGGTTCCGTACTGTATGGGAGCCCCCCTTAAATATTTATTTTATTTTAACTTTATTATTTATTATTAAAGTGAATATAAAACTAAACATTCTGTGAAAATTTCAAGCATCTACCTGTTACCATTATTAATATAGAGCGAAAAACGTCAAAAAAATCAGGTTTGTTGTATGGGAGCCGCCCTTATATATTTATTATATTATTTTTTTAGTATTTGTTGTTCTAGCGGCAACCGAAATACATCATATGTGAAAATTTCAGCTGCCTAGCTATCATGGTTCATGAGATACAGCCCGGTGACAGGTGGACAGACAGACGTACAGACGGACATCGAAGTCTTAGTTATTGGGTCCCGTTTTTCCCTTTGGGTACGGAACCCTAAAAACCGCATCAAAATCCGTTGTGTAGTTTTAAAGATTTCACTATGGAAACTAACGTGGTACATTTTAATTAAGTAAAACACAGCGTGCTATGCGAGACGAGCCCGCGTGCTAGTACTCCGACCTTGAGTAAGATCGCCAAATGCGATCGAAACTATAGTAGTATCCTACTAAAACCAAACGTGAGTAACACCTGTGTTTTACTTAATTAAAAATAGTTTTAAAGATATAAGCATACTCGTACATGGGGACAGACAGCGGGCAGCGTCTATGTTTTATACTATGTAGTGATGTATCATAGTCTGTAGCATATACCTACAGATAGGTATGAACTTAGGTGCTTCTGTGTTCCTAGTTCCCACGACCCGCAGCTACGTAGTAACTGTCAACAACACTGTGGCGAGGTTAAGGAGCTAGCTGTGTCCGACATCATTTATGCTAATCAGATAAATATTACAAGCTAAGTGGCAATAGTTTCTACGTATGAGTTGTATACGCTCTTACGTCATCATTTTCATTATTAATCCTGCTTCACATTCTTCTCCATTCAAAGGTTACTTCAAAGAAATAGTTCTATTCTATAAGACTATCAGTTCAGTTTCTTTTTTCGGAAAAAAACCTTAATAGGTCTGTTAATTTATCTGACCCAAAGATTTCTAACTACTCGTAAGTACCGGATGGAGCCCCGTTAGTCTACTTTAAGCGTCTACCAGTAGCCATTATTATCTAACATCGAGCAAAAACCGGCAATAAATCATGTTTGGGAAAATTAAACAATTATTTTATTATCTTTTCAGTATTTGTTGCTAGAGCAGCAACAGAAATAGGTACATCATTTGTGAAAATTTCAACTCTCTAGCTATCACGAAGAGATACAGACTGGTGACAGACAGACGAACGAACGGACGGACAGACAGCGGAGTCTTAGTAATGGGGTCCCATTTTTAACCTTTGGGTACGGAACCCTAAAAAAAATTCAAGTGGAAAAATGCAAGTGGAATCCCTTAGAAGAAGTGAAACTTCGACACAACAGTGCTTTCATACCCCCTCCATGGTAGCGTTAAACGTTTAACGCAACCTTGTTGGAAGTCGTACTAGAAGTTTCACTTCGATAAAAAAATTAAAGAACTCTGACTCCAACTTTTGCATCCATCTATAAACTTACATTACAAACAGTAGGTGCTTACTCGCCATTGCGACGTTAAAAGAAACGACAATAAAAAATACTTAAGCATTTAAAATATCACCACTATTAGCAAGCCTCCTAATAAAGAAAAATGCATTTATGAATATTTTTTTCTGAACAAAGCCAAAGAAGTAAGACAAAGAGATATTCCATCGTTTCCACGGTCCTTTTCCATCGAGCCGCATTGCTATGCTGTCATGGTGAAGTTGACGTACATAGAAGGTAAATCTGATAGACTCTAGGTGAGATAATACTCTGTCATTCATTATTATAACTCAAGGCATAGAGAAATGATTGTACAATCATTTCTCTATGCCTTGAGTTATAATAATGAATGACAGAGTATTATCTCACCTAGAGTCTATCAGATTTACCTTCTATGTACGTCAACTTCACCATGACACTCTCTTTAAAGTCTATCAGATTTACCTTCTATGTACGTCAACGTCACCATGACAGCATAATTATAATCTATGCTCAAGGGTATTTTATACGCCCACCATCTTACTCGTGGCATTTCACATTGTACTGTACTGTACCAGCCTTTTTAATAGTCCACTGCAGGACGTAGGCCTACCCACGAAGGGTGATTGGACCATATCCACCACGCTGGCCCAGTGCGGGTTGGTGGATTCATATACGCCATGGAATTTCTTGCTTGGACATATTATTATGCAGGTTGCCTCACGATGTTTTCCTTCACCGAAAAGCCAGTGATGTGAAATTCCGTACATAAATTCCAAGGAATTGGTACGGGACCGGGTTTGAACCCACGACCTCACGATTGTAAGGCGGGTGTCATTACCACTAGACCACCACGGCTTATACGGCCATCTCACATGGATAAAGATAAAAATCACATGGGAATTTCCAAAAAACTATATGAGGTTTTTTTTTTCATCGTAAAATTGCATACATTTGATATATTTGTATTTTTGCATAATTTTATCTGATAAAGAAAGAGAGAAACCTTTTTATTTGATTTGAAAACCACTAGTACTTTAAAAATGTAGGTAAGTGATCTTTCGATTTGGCAGAAGTAATCTATAAGTGAAGTGAAGTGATGGAAAAAAAATTTGTTGTTTTTATTTTTGTATTTACAATAAACAAAAATAGGGATCCGTTTTAGGGTTCCGTGCCCAAAACGTAAAAACGGAACCCTATTACTAGACTCCGCTGTTCGTCTGTCCGTCTGTCCATCTCATGAACCGTTATGGCCAGAAAACTGAAATTTTCACAGATGAAGTATTTCTGTTGCCGCTATAACAAAAAATACTAAAAACTGAATAAAATTAATAATTAAGGGGAGCTCCCGCTCCCACACAACAAACCTGATTTTTTTGCCGTTTTTCGTTCTATATCAATATTGGTTACAGGTTAATGCTTGAAATTTTCACATAATATTTAGTTATATATTATTCACTTCAATAATAAAATAAATATTTAAGGGAGGCAAAAAATTGTACGGGAAAACAGTACGGAACCCTCCGTGCGCGAGTCCGACTCGTACTTGGCCGATTATTTTAAGCCGTGTGAATAGCTTGGTGTGAACATGGTACAACTCGGGCTTACAAAAGTTACAAATTGACGCGTTATCTGAGCCACGGTAGCGCTCAGTTGTAAATACCACCTAAAGTCACCCATCCTAATATTGTCCGTGCCAAATGCCTAACTTCGATGATCGCTAAGAAGCACTTAGACAAACTACGCTATGAACACTACAGTGATTTACTTCAGGATTACAAGGATTACAAGGCCGAAGACAGGTACGTATTTAAGTACAAGTTGACAAGACCAATTTTTAAGATCACACAAAGTCGGACAAAACGTTTTAAAGCCCGTAAACGTACATAAATCTTTATGAAGCGATAAATATCTGCTTATTTGGAAGAACCAAATTGATTTGCGATTATCTGAGCGATAATAGGGCGCAGACACAGCCGGGGAGGCTGCGCGGGACGCCGCCATTCGATGCAAATTCTCACATCGACCGTCGCACGGCGCGTGGTCCAAGTGCTTGAGAGGAGCGTTTGATTTGACAGACAGACAGACAAAACTCTTTATTTATAAATTACTAGCGACCCGCCCCCGCTTCGCACGGGTGTATTCTACATATAAACCTTCCTCTTGAATCGCTCTATCTATTTTAAAAAAAACGCTTCAAAATCAGTTGCGTAATTTTAAAGATATAAGCATACATGGGGACAGACATCGGGAAGCAACTTTGTTTATACTATGTAGTGAAACTATATGTACATATTTAAGACTAAATATGATTATAAATTGGCGGCCTTATCTCCTATGGCAATTTCTTCCAGGCAACCAGGCACGGATATGAACTGAGAGGACAAGAAATAGTGGCCTAAACTAGAGACGTTATTAACATAAAAATGTACTACTTAGATCTAAACTGATAAACTAATCATACTTATTTTAATCTTAACTATTAATATACCTACATACAATTTATACGTTATAATACAGTACATTTGCCAACATACATTTACATAATATACGTTATTAAATAGTAGCTATAGGAAAATTAAGCATAATGGTTTCAGATTTGATTTGAAACCTTTTTAAAGGTAGATACTTTCAATTACTAATCACATCCAAACTAGGGGTTTTATAACTGAATCACAATATCGACTGTATGTTTTCGTAAATGATCGAGTAAAAAGACGAGCGAACATTGAAAGTGTGTGCTTGAGCGAATGATAGAGCATAGCATGCAATCTTCTACCAAACTTACTAAAAAGCCAAAGCTACTCTGAAGTTAAAAAAAAGAGTTTCTGTGCCATAAATAACATTTGGTAAGACACCGTTACATAGGCTGTATGTCCTAGGGAAATAATAAGGATGTAATATAATACATATATATGTATTCGAATTTGTAAAAATAACGTTTTACGCTCTTATTCCTCACTAAGATTACCTATGTCGGGAGAGCCACATGGAACACACACACACACACACACACAGACGAGGACCGAAAAAACTAATCGTTTCTATCACCATATTTCGAATAGAGAAGATTGACAGCCGTGAATGTCTATTAGTAATCATAATATACCCGTCTTACAATCCAGATGTCTTAGGTTCAAATCCTGGTCATGTGGCAATGAATTCTTTGGAATGTACCTATATGTATGGAACTTCACACCACTTGCTATCGGTAAAGGAAAACATCGTGAGGCAACCTGGAAACGTCCGTAGAAGAAATTAGATGTGAATCCACCTATAGTGCGGGTAAGCCACCCGCACTGAGTCAGCGTAGTGGATAGGGCCCTATCACCCTTTGTAGGCAGGCCTACGTCCGGCAGTGGATTATTAAAAATGCTAGTACAGTACAGTTTAGAGTTTTATTTAAAGTAAAAAATAATATTGCACGCTTATTTCCCCCTTCCCTATGTCGGATCTTGGTTGAGAATGAATAGATTTAAAATGTCATCTGCCCCATTCTCTTCCCTTACACCCCCGCCGGCCGGTATGCCTGGAATGCAATATTCACTTCTACGGTGTAAGGGCCGCCTTTAAATAGCTGCGCGAACGCATGAGGGATTATGGGATCGAATCCCGATTGTTTCGCACGCGGGACATACCTACTTTACTACACTCTCATTACACATGCTGGGAAAAATGTGGCTTCAAATATTTGGGTATTAGCGGCGTAATACTAAATTATAGTAGATGTAGCTAGAATTTTATAACTATACGAGTACTAAGCGCCACACAAATCGGCGGATGAGAAGTTAGCCGCAGATGACACTTCGCCGTGATTCGCTAATTATTGCGCATGTGTGCACAATGCGTTATGAGCGAGCGGGAGGCATGAGGTTGGCGGGCGAGTGTACCCCGGCGTCTCGTCTCTCTGGCTCCCGCGCATACCTATATTTCGGCTTTTGCGCAGCGTTCTACGCGTAACTTCCCATCCGCCGATTTGTGTGGCGCTTGATATACGAGAATAACAAAAAAATATCAATAAATTAAAACCGTAGCTTATCGGAAAAAGTATTTTAGTAGGTAACTACCTGTACCTGATGTGACAAGTGTAATATCCGTTCATCCATCGAACTAAACAACTAGCGAACTTAGAACTATAATCAGCCAAGTACAAGTCGGACTCGCGCACGGAGGGTTCCGTACTGTATGGTAGCCCCCTATTCATTTTATTTCAATTTCATTATTTATTATTGAAGTGAATATAAAACTAAATATTCTATGAAAGTTTCAAGCGTCTACCTGTTACCATTATTAATATAGAGTGAAAAACGTCTAAAAATTCAGGTTTGTTGTATGGGAGCCCCCCTTAAATATTCATTTTACTTTCTTTTTAGTATTTTTTGTTATAGCGGCAGCAGAAAAACATCATCTGTGAAAATTTCAGCTGCCTAGCTATCATGGTTCATGAGATACAGCCCGGTGACATACAGACAGACGGACATCGAAGTCTTAGTAATAGGGTCCTGTTTTTCCCTTTGGGTACGGAACTCTAAAAAGTGATCTCTCCCGGTTAATGTTAGGATGTAGAGGTGGACATCCAGCACTTGTCGAAACTTTTTTTTATGCATAATAGGGCTACAATTGGCCATCAACTAGCCTGATGGTAAGCGAAGTTGTAGCCGAAGATGGAATATGTAAACCTAGTCTCCACTCAAGAACTTTTCGACCCCATTGGCCATAAGTACCCTATGTAGGTACCCAGTATGCTTTGTGCCCTGTTCACTGCCAATCCGCTATGAAGGTAACTTTGGTTCGTCTGCGGATCTTCCACAGATCAGGGAACAACCCTGATCTGTGGGATCTTCTCATTTCATATAGCTCGTTGGGCTACTTGGAGTTTAAGGCTCATAGCAAGGGACCATCGACTTAATTTTTTCTTGGTTCGTTTCTGTGCCGTCAGTCAGTTGTCACCATTGATTAAACAGCCTGGCTGTTACCTCCGATCCCACCCTCAACATCAAAGCCCCGCCACCCCACGAGCTAATTAGACAGTTAGGCAGGTACCGCAATATATCACTAACCCCGAACGTGTCTACGCACTGCTGTACCGGCTTAAGCAATAACTTGAAAAAATTGTATGCAATACCGGGAAGGTGACTCTATTCGGAACAGTACAAGATAGTTGACGATGTAATAACAGTATGAGAAGTCGCACAATTTCAACGTTACTTTTGTAAGTTTCGTAGTTACAAAAGGCGAGTTGGTGGTCAAGCGCGGGCTTGTTCGCGATAAAAAAAAACAAGCTTTGTAGAGAGGGTATAATTTGAAAAACAAGACTTAGTGGCAAATGGTAATGTTTACAGTTGAATTATATTATTAGACTAGGGACCCGCTCCGGCTTCGCACAGGTGTAATTTACATATAAACCTTCCTCTTGAATCACTTTATCTATTAAAAAAACCGCATTAAAATCCGTTGTGTAGTTTTAAAGATATAAGCATACATGGGGACAGACAGCGGGAAACGACTTTGTTTTATACTATGTAGTGATAAAACGAAAAAACAATGCGTTTTAGATAGGTACATAATATAATTTTAAAGGTAGACGTATGAGTGAAATTTTGCAGACAAGTGCGAGTGTCTTTGTTTGATTTTGGATACGAATACCACAGATTTTACTATTTTTACACCAGAAAAAGAGGTCAAGTCCAAACATTAGGTATGCCTACGACAAAATAAAAAAAAGTCCTATGCAATTCAATCTAAAACTACTGAAAGTAAACAGTAATATGCAAATTTTTCTCTACAAGCTCTACTATCAGTCAGACGCGAAAGTAAGTCGCACGCCTATGAATAAAAATATAAGATACAAAAACCCATAGAATAAGAACAATTGTAATTCTTATGACGAAAAACTGGTTCATTAAATGGGTTTTAAATCGTAAACAACAAACAATAATTATTATCTGCATAACTTTTGCCCTGAAGTGCATAGTGTCCGAGATATCGGCCAAAAACGTTTTTTCAAGAAGGCGCTTGAAGCTTCATCTTGATCTGTCAGCATTTTGTGATTTTATGCTCAGTATGTGATCCTAAACCTTTTAAAAAAAATTGGATCGGAACAAAGTTAAACTATATTTTACCGAGGTATACACCTTACAATTTGGTTGGAGCCGATCGTCAAATCGAATTACACACGATCCGATGATTGGTCCAACATTAGTATTATTGTTACAGGTTGGAGACTGGTTGGAGACTGGTTGGAGCCGGTCAGGTCTCGATATTTTGTCACCTAATTAGTGTTTGTAACCGAGCACTTTGAAATCGCGCGGCGTTGTAGTCGTCTCGAAATCACCTTACGACTAACTAAAAAGCCTGCCCACTACGTAGCTTGGGTAGAGTTTTTGCTCAGACAATTTTTTTGCATAATTGTGACTCTATAGAGGTAGATAGATTCCTTACTGCAATCACAGTAGCGCGATCTAGTGTGGGAGCGCAATGGCACAGTAAATGTGAAAAAGACACGTTCGCGGATCATTCGGCGCGCGATGTCGGCAGGCACGCACTCTGTGGCCATTGGGGACGGCCCGTGTTGGAGCTTTTTACTACCTAATGATGAGAGAGTAATGTTTTTTTTGGGGAAGTGAAATGAGTCACCTGGTAGATACTAAGTAGATAGATAGATAGATATGTTCTTTATTGTTAACACAAAGAGCACAAGTGACACAGTTAACAAAAACATTAAAACTATAGCGTGTAACAAGAGGCGGCCTTATCGCTAAAAGCGATCTCTGCCAGGCAACCTTTGGATGGAATAGGAATATAGAACAAGTCAAGACGGGGGTGTGCGTTAACAAAAATAAAATTCGTACTTATAAAACGTACACATACATACTAATAAATACATACACATTAACTACATACAATTACCTACCATTTCTAAATATACTTATAATAACAAAAATAAATAGTCTCTAAATATGTAAGGAGTAGCAGGCCGGATGGCTAACTGCAGTGGTAGAGTTTTTAAAACGGTTAAAACAACTGGGACCTATAATTTAATATGCTATCTGATCCATGGTAGCGTTCAGTTGTAAATGACAGCCGCGGTCTCCCTTCCGAAGATAAGTTCGTATAGGCCGGGTGGTTAGCCCTGATGTCAGAGTTTTGAATGCCGCCAAAAGCCTCTGATATGTCTAGACGGTTAAAGCAACCGGAACCTACAATTCCACGTGATGTTCGAGCCACGATAGCGCTCAGTTGGAAATGCCACCCGCGTTATCCATCCAAAGACTGGCAATGCCGAGCGTTGCATAACTTTGGTGATGCTACGTTATGGGCTACTAAGCTCAAGCCGGGTAGCTAGTCCTAGCGTCAGAGTTTTTAAGCCACCTAAAGGCATCTGATATGCTTAAATGGTTAAAACAGCAGGGACCTACAGTTTAATTTATCACCCGAGCCACGTTAAATTGTAGGTCAGTTTGAAATGGCAAAAGTTATCAGAGCCAAGTTTCTAACTCTACAAACCCTTACTTTACAAATTGTACGCCTCTCCGTCGCCGTTTCGTTACTACAACAACTAAGGTAGTGCCGACTGAGAAGGCCCGCTGTGTTGTAAGGCCCAAGTTTCAAAAAACACATTAAATACATTCATAGCGCACTGGTCTCTAGTCACGTGAGTAACGGACCAATAGGAACGCAGAATGCGCCTGCCGCCATTTTGTCAGTGCCGCCACTTTTCTCGCCGAGCTTGGACGCCGTCACCTATTTTGCTATTTTTCTCGGACACAAAAAGTAAGTTTTCTGTTGTTTATCCCAAGATTTTTAAGCAGATGATTAGTTTAAAGTGTTTATTTAATCATTACCTAACACTATTTACTTTTAGATTGTGATTTTTTTATCAAATTTATTACGAAAATGGTTAGTTTGGGTTTCAAAGCCCAAGTCGTTTTGGAAGGCCCAAGTAGTTACTTTTTTGGGCCTTACAAGGCTTGATTGGGCCTTGCAATCCTATTCTAGCCTGGCAAGGCCCTTAAATATTTAATATGAAAAATGTCTTTATACTCTATATATTTTTTTAATCATCCTTTGTAAGATGTTATCGTCTCCGTTCCTCATTCCTTGCATATCATAAATCCCAGGTCCAAATTATTGGTAAAAAGCCCTCTAATGGCTTTCCTACCAATAATTTGGGCCTTCTAACCATATAGCTGGGCCTTTTAACCCAGTTTTGTCTATCAAGGCCCAAAGTATGGAAGTATTTATTTTTAAAAAATCTTGAAATTAAATTCCTAAACATTACATTAACTTTAAAAAAACATATACTGTATCAAAATCATTACCGTAAGAAGTAAAAAAGGGCTGAGTACGGGCTGTTTTGCTACCTAGCAGAAATATTTTTTTTTCTTATAAACTATTGTTGATATCAGTTAGGATTCACTTTTGTCCAAGTCGAAAAATATTGCAATTTACATATTTTTGTAAATTTTAAATCTCAAGTTCTTATTTTCGTGATAAATAATTATATTATTGTCAGGGCCTTATTAGACATGCCACGTTTAGTAAGGCCCAAAAGAAGGGTTTTTAAGAAAGGTAAAAAACATGCAAATTATCTACACAACTTAAAAAATATATTTATTTGAATATTAGTAAGAGAACGAAGGGTTTCATAAACACGTTTTTATTGTGTTGAGATGATAAAATTAAGACTTATTTGATTTTGTAAAAAAGTGGGCCTTCTCAGCCTGCCCTACCTTATTTGTATTATGGAGAAGTGATGAACAGTGAATAAATCTTCACTTTACGCGTAGCGAATGTAGCGAAACAACTAAGACAAACATATTGAAAAGGGCGTAAAGTTTGTTTGTACAATATTCTGTTTCAATATTTGCTACACAAAAATATGGCATTTGTACAATACCTAGACTTTCGGTAGGAAACTCTTCGCTTAGCTATGTTTTGCTTTCGCTTTTGGGGTAAGAGCGTAGCTAAAATTACCTTTTTGAAAAAAATTATACCTTTATATAATTAAGCCCACGAACCCTGGGTAACGTTATATAAAACACTGTTATTATTTAACTTTTCCGTTTTAAACACATTCTTATTATATACTATACTACATTATACTATTATACTATAGGGGTTTATTACGTAATAAGAAGCCCGATTATAGAGGCGCCAGCGTAAATTTAATAGTAACCTAAAAAGCGTTCTCTCTATCGAATGCCTAAAGTAAAAAAGAAACAGAGTTATGCTATTTAGCTAATATAATTACGATGGCGCCTCTGTAATCGGGGTTAATGTCACACTTACCGAACTTTTTTAATGTGTAGCTTTAAAAAAGCTGTAAGAGCTGTAAGTAGTTATTTTTGATATACGATTTCTGCTAGGCTCTTTCAGGATTATGATCAATCCGAATCGAAGTGTTAGACTCTTTAGTTCCTCACATCATCTTTTTTGGCAATCAAGGCTTCATATAATAAGATTTATTATTGTTGTTTTAGAAGATAATTAGTCATTCTGCGGCTGACATAATGATGAAAAGTACCGAAAATATCGCAACAGTTGTTTTGTTTCAAAATACTCTCACAGTTGCACAGACACGGGACTTTGCAAATTAATCGGAGCCTTTGTAATCTGGCTCGTTAGGTGCAGACCCGCGGTGCGCAGAGTCCCACAGCAGCAATTCGATGCTATATGATTATCGAAGCGATCATTTTGTTTTAAAATAGCGAATAAATCTGCGTCTGACCTCCAACTTACCTGATGGTAAGCGACGTCGTGGTTGAAAGTGAAGCACGCAGACTTCTGTACCTTTCATTCTAATTATAAAAAAAAGTAGATATCTCTGCGTTTGCTAATAACTACTAATAAGTTAACCCTTGAGCCACTGAGGTTTGTAACTTACTTCTTTTGCCCTTGATAAACCAAGTTGCACAACTTATTGGGGCTAAGTAAATTGGAAAGCCATGGAGACAACGTAGCGTCAGTATAGCAAAGCTAACATGAAGCCCGGTGAGACGCTGCGCTGGTGTAGTGGCACCTGCGCGCGCCACTACATGATTAGAAAATTTATTAGATGCCATTATATCAACGTAGCATTCGTATAGCACAGCTAAAATGTAGTCTTGTAGGACGCAGAAATAGTGAGGCAGCAGACCATCGGCGCGCGCTGCCACTAGAATAACAAGACTGTTGAGCCATGAAGCCACGATTCCTAGGTAACATTCAACATCAACATCGTATTTGTATAGCACAGCCAACATGAAGCCTAGTAGGAAGCAGGTGTAGTGAGGAAGCAGACCATCCGCACATGCCACCGCCAGCTATATAGTTAGCCGACAACATATCATTGGTACCTATAGCACAGCTAACATCAAGCCTAGTGGGACGCAAATGTAGAGAGGCAGCAGACTACCCGCAAGCACTACCATTAGTTACTTAGCTAGTACATTAGAAGCCATGATGCCAACGTAGCATTGGTATAGCATAGCTATCGTGAAGCCTGGTAGGACACATGGGTAGTGAGACAGCAGACTATCCGCATTCGCTACCACCAGCTAATTAGCTAGTACATTAGAAGCCATCATACTATCGTAGCATTGGTATAGCATAGCTAACGTGAAGCCTGGTCGGACACAGGTTTAGTGAGGCAGCAGACTACCCGCACGTGCTACCACCAGCTACGCTACTTAGCTAGTGTATTAGAAACCATCATGCCAACGTAGCATTCGTATAGTATAGCTAACATGGACCCTGGTGGGGCACGGGTCTAGTAAGGCAGCAGACCACCGGCGCGCGCCGCCGCGGCTCTGTAATCTGAGCGCGCGCAGGGCCTCGCTTGCTGTGCCACACCATTTTACCATAAACCAACTGTCTGAAAAAGAAGGGAATACCTAATTTTTTCGGATGGATTTTTGTTCCGAAAGTTAGGTAGGGTACAAATTAGGTGTTTTCATTACTTAATATTTTATAGGTGTGAGTTGACTTTTGCCTGATGTAAAGTAGATATGCGGTATGTATAGAGTGTATAATGCTTATCTAACAGCTACCTATTTACTCGAGATTCGAAGAGACCTTTGTTGTACCTTAGTGGAAAGATAGACTTTATTGTATGCAGCTGCTTTTTTTAACCGACTTCCAAAAAGAAGGAGGTTCTATGTTCGTGTGTATATATTTTTTTTGTATAATATGTTCATCGATAATTTCGCCAATTGTGAACCGAATCGAAAAATTCTTTTTAGTTCGAAAGGGTATACTTCCGAGGCGGTCCCATTTAAATTTTACAAAAATCGGCAGAGCCGTTTTTGATAAATCGACAATAACGTAAACTATTCGAGCGAAATATTCGAATTTTGTTCACGATGGAAGGCGGTTTTGCCATTTTTTGGCGAAATAATTATTATTCTAGATAGGTTACATTTTGACCACATCTCGCCTGATCTTAAGTAGAGAGGCAGTCTAGTGTTTAGCCCACTCACCTAAAATGTACCTACCCATTAAACTATTGACATAAAACATCATTGTACTTTGTTTACTGGTTGGAAGACTCCCGAGTTTTATTTGGACTGAAAGCTACTCTAGTAGAACTGTCGATACCATAATAATGCAGTGCTTGTTGTGATTAATGCTTATGAATGTGACTTTCAGCAGCTCAGTATTACTCGAACCGCATAGAAAAAGAAATAAGTAACGTTAATTTTCCTAAAGTATAGGTAGGTGTATGAAACGTTATCTAAATTAAGATAGTTTGAGTAGTTTGACAGCTTTATTAAATAAATCCTTCCTTCCTTCCTTTCAGCCATAGGACGTCCACTGCTGGACATAGGCCTCCCCTAAAGATCTCCAATAAGACCGGTTGGTAGCGGCCTGCATCCAGCGCGATCCTGCGGTCTTAATGAGGTCGTCCGTCCACCTTGTAGGTGGATCCTAGTAGAGTAGGAGTAGGTCCTACGCTGCGCTTGCCGGTACGTGGTCTCCACTCGAGGACTTTTCGACCCCATTGGTCATCAGTCCTCCGCGCTATGTGCCTTGCCCATTGCCACTTCAACCTGCCAATCCGCTGGGCTATGTCGGTAACCTTGGTTCTTCTACGGATCTCCTCATTTCTGATTCGATCGCGCAGAGAAACTCCGAGCATAGCCCTCTCCGTGGCATTAAATAAATGGAGTAAGTTAATCTAAAGAAAGTAGGTACAACAATTACTTTGTGTACCGTTCCCCGCACAGCAACAAACGCCCCGCTGCAATTTTTTCCCCAAGTTTATTTCCATCGCGGAGCCTCCAAAATTGAGTTGTTCGCCTTTCGAACACTTTTTGTTTTTTCGTCTTTCGCGGGCTTTTTATTTTTATTCTTTTTTGCGACTCACAGGCGGTCCGGTAATCACGTGTATGTTTATTTATTTATTAAGCGGGACGGTCAACTTCGATCGGCAATTAAAAGTATTCGATTGGGTTCTAAGCTTTTGAATGTTTTGTCCGATATTCGAACTATTTGTAAATGTCATTTCTATTGATGTATGACTCTATGAACCTATTTAAACTAAGGTATATGTTTAAACGAGTATGTAGCACAGGTTTTACTATAATAGATCCAACCGTTTATTTTCTTTTTGACAGCACCTATAGAACGTACCTGTGTCATGTTACGCAAAAGTTCACTTTTAAATGCGAGGTTTTAAAAATATGACAACTGCCTAAGTTTGCTCCTTGATCCCGTATAATAATCATCTTTGACAAATTGAGTCCATAAGTGCAGTAGTTTTTTTAAATAATTACATAAAATAACAAACGTTTTTAAAATTTACGTTCTATGGCTATCAACCATAGCCATAGAATATTTGAATAATACGCGTGGTTTTATGGCAGACAGCAAGTCTGCTACACTACTACTTAGGAGTGTAGTTTACTCAGCGAGTCTCAATCGTATTTTTGAACAGATATCCAAGTTTTCAGGTGTAGCGCAAAGGCTCTACCGAATCTATAGGTAATTAATTTTTGTGTCTGATTTTGGGCGACAAATGTTACATTAATGTTACCTATGTTCTTTAAAGAAATAAGCTACTATTTTGGATCATTGTTATTTGACATTTATAACAGATCGTAAAGATTAGTTTTTCCTATGGGTCATCCTTGTAATCGAAAAAAAGCTGTTCCATAAGTACATTTTGTCAATGGGGTGACAATATTCTATCGGATAGCTGATTTTCCTATGCGAATTTAACTGTTAATTCAATTATAAAAGTTTGTAATAATCACTTAAATCTATTTCTATAAATATAACAAGGATACATACTCGTATTATGACTATATTACATAGATAGAAATATTTATTGTGTACACTAACAATAACAACTTACACTAACAACTGACTAAAAGTAGGTGCAAAGTGTAACATCTCAAAGTAGAGGTAGTCAAGTGGAGGTAGTCTCTTATCTATCTCTTTAAATTTGGCAAGCACCAAATACAACTTATTTATTTGCATAATGCATATGCATACTAACAATTAATGCACATTCTTCGCTTAAATCGAGTCCATAATAACCCACCTGGTCCACGGACCACCAAATTAATTATTGTTCCCATAATTTGGCCCCCGATTACCGTAACATTCCGCGCGGGGTGAAAGCCCAGTATTTGACAGATGCCCAATAACGGGCCGGCTAAATTACTGCGTAAGATAAAAATTTACGCGGACTTATCACGGCGATGGGGCCCGATGTTGGTGGCACTCGCCGTTTTTTTCACCTTTTTTTCTCCGTATGGACCTCCCACCTTTTTGGGCTATAAATCATTTGTGTGGTTAATTATTTTGATTAAAATACGCGGAGAAATTGGCGGGCCACAACTGGGGCACATTCTTTGGCCTTTGGCAGCTTTGTCATTTGGGCGGCGTGACAACTTGTCAGCGACGTCTTGTACCTATCAGTCGATGCGATTATCTGTAGATTATAGATCTTTTGTGGTCTGTGGATAATTCAGTTACTTTTTTAGGGTTCCATACCCAAAGGGTAAAAACGGAACCCCATTACTAAGACTCCGCTGTCCGTCTGTCTGTCTGTCTCCAGGCTGTATCTCATGAACCGCTATAGCTAGAAAGCTGAAATGTTCACAGATGATGTATTTCTGTAGCCGTTATAACAACAAATAACTAAAAACAGAATAAAATTAATATTTAAGGGGGGCTCCCATACAACAAACCTGCTTTTATGACCGTTTTTCGCTCTTTATTTATAATGGTAACAGGTAGATGCTTGACATTTTCACAGAATATTTAGTTGTATAAGCAATTCTACAATACATAATAAAATAAAATAAATATTTAAGGGGGGCTCCCATACAGTACGAAACCCTTCGTGCGCGAGTCATACTCGTACTTGGCCGATTATTTAGTAGGATATAAATAACACACAATGACTACATAGAAACTACCTCTAATAAGTCATATTGTTAAGAAAATGGGCCTTATCAATATAATTATATTCATTGGCCCTCTCCATTGGGCCAATGGAGAGTCTGAGTCTGTCTCAGAGTCTGTCTGCGAGATCGAATTTAATTAGGACTGAAAAGATCCGTAGAAGAACCATAGTTACCGTCATAGGCTTGGCAAGTTAAAATGGCAGTGGGCTGTGCACATAGCACTGATAACTGATGGGGAGGCCTATGTCCAGCAGTGTATATGGTTGATGGATGAATGTATTGTTAAGAAAATAGGTGTACCTACCTATATTTAAATCAAGATCTTCAAATATGTAATACAATTAAGAAAATCTAAACTTTATCTAAATCTGAGTATTGCTAGGTAGTGTTCATACAGTCAGCTGGGATAAGTTAAGCTAATAAGCTAAGTTAAGGGTAAGCTATTTTTCTAGAGTAGGCAATAAGTAGGTAAGCAGTTCCCTCCCTAGAGATACATAATTTCTAGCTGTTTTTAATTTTTATACGCCAACGTAAGTACTGTACTGTCAATAGATTTACCTACTAAATAGATGGTAGACACCTACCCACACCTACTGTACTAATAAACTAACTGGAACTAGAATGCCCCTATTCACTAGTTATCTGCGCTGAAGAGGTGAGAGTACGAGAATAGATCGAGATCAAGTGGGATTGCCGCTCTCGTCAGATGCCCTTAGACTAGGTCTTTGTAGTAAACAGTTATAGTGCGTCTAAGTAGGTACCTATTATCATTATCATTACAAGTATAAAACAAAGTCGCTTCCCGCTGTCTGTACCCATGTATGCTTATATCTTTAAAACTACGCAAAGTCTTTTGATGCGGTTTTTTTCAATAGATAGAGTGTTTCAAGAGGAAGGTTTATATGTTTATACACATGTGCGAAGCTGGGACGGGTCGCTAGTACCTATTCAGCTGTCTAGCTATCATGGTTTATGAGATACAGCCTGATGACAGACAGACAGAAGGACACCGGAGTCTTAGTAATAGCAAAGAATTTATAATAATACTACGTATAGAACGGCCACTCGTTACCCCCCACCCGTTTGAGTCTTCCTCACTTCCACCCCGCGTCTACGTACCGCATCGTGCACTCTGCGCGCGGGCTGCACTGGTCGGTGGATTTTCTAATAAAAACTACCTAGACTGTGACAATAGGGAAGACTTGTGCTGTGTATGGTTGAATATAAATGATACGTAACAAAACAAGAAATTTTAATGTTTCCCTAAGGATAAATAATAGGAACTTATTTTACATTATTTGGTAACTTCCTCTTGATATTATCTTACAAAAGAAGTAGATCGGTTACTTTTTGTTAATATGCTTCCAAATTAAGTAATTGTTATACATTTTAAGCACTAGATTATTATTCATTTTTGCAAATTATGTACGCAACTGTCTCACTCACGCGGCATGACGTCACGATGTGGTGATCGCTGACAGCCATAGACGTTCCGCACACTAATGCGCGTGAAGCGACCGTGCGTATGTGTGTTGTCTGTGAGTAAGTACTGTGTAGGTGTGCGTAAGACAGCAGATTTTGTATGAAAAATCGCGGAGTGTCCGGGCTGTGGTAATAGGGCCACGTTTGCACCCTTTGCACCAATTTCGAAGTATAAATACACTTTCCAATAAAAAAATAATTATCAAAATCAGACCACTATGTAAAAAGTTATGCGAGGTCATAAATAAAAAATAAAAATCAAAAAAAAACCTAATCGCGTCGAATTGAGTACCTCCTCCGTATCGTCGGTCAAAAAATGAAAAAAGTCGTTGCTTCCGAGATGCTTCCCACCCGTTTTATGTGGGAGGCATAATGTCTATTAGTGGACGTCCTGCTACTGATATGTGATGATTATAGTTCAGATTCCTAAGAATCTCTTAATGGCTAAGATATCGTCGTACAATCGTCCTATTTGGATGTTTTACATGCTTAGTACAAAAACTCATCGAACCCAAACAAGTCGTAACGACGTCGAGTCCATAAAGCCGAGCGCCCAATAGCGGGCAGCTTCCGCGTCCCCTCTTTGATCGCGGCCGAAATAGCCGCCCTACTTACCTACACTCACTTCCACTGTCGTGTGCTCACTGGCCGGGCCTGGTGTCAGGACCCAGTCATAGTTTCAACCACAAGACGGACATGCCTCCCCAGTTCATCTGTTATAAGACCTATTGGAAGCGGCTTGCGTCCCACAGGTTACAGGTCGCGGCATATAAGTCTAGCGCTGAGGGTACTGTGGAGGGGATGGCTGCGTATGAGTCTAGTATGGCGGTCAACATGCGCAGCCATCCCCTCCACAGTACCCTCAGCGCTAGACTTTCGTGCCGCTACTTGTACGCACGTGCTGTCTAGACGAGGCCACACGTCATCCGTGGTAGTCGTCCTACGCTACGATTGCCGATACGTGGTTTCCATTGTAAAACTTTTCGATCCCATTGGTTATTAGTCCTCTCTATGTGCCCTGCTCACTGTCATGTCAACTTGCCATTCCACCGAACTGCTATGTCGGCTAACTTTAGTTCTTCTACAGATTTGCTCTCTTCTGATTCAATCTCGCAGAGAAGCTCCGAGCAAAGCCCTCAGGGCTCAGTGTCTTAGGAAATTACCAGCTATTGTTGTTATAGCATCTTCTGACTGTGTCGTGTGTGAAACTGAGTGGACCTGGTGGCAGGACCCAGATTCTTTGGAAATTACCCATCCATTGTTGTTGTACCAATTTGTCGTGTGCACTTGCTAGTCGGGTCTAGTATTAGAGACCAGTGCCTTTAAAAATTGCAAATCATTATATTGTTGGCAAGTTGAAACGCACGACCTTATCCTACCATCCCCTTTTTACTACAGGACAAGTAAGAGGACGCCACATTACCACCCCTACACTGTCGATTTTCCTTCGATACGTACGAAGCGGTTTGACTAAACATTTCTGATTCGTACCGCCAGCGAATGGAACACTCTTCCTGCTATCCTAAGAGATATAATCTAAAGCTTTTCAAGGTCAGAGTGAATAGGTATCTTCTAGGTCTGCGTGCTTCATCTTCGAGCACAACGTCGCTTACTATCAGACAAGTCGGTGGTCAAGCGCGGTCTTATTCAAGATTAAAAAAAAATAGTTGGCAAGACACGTAGCACGGATGAGACTCTATAAAGCCGAGCACTCAATAGCGGGCTGATTTCGCGCCCTACTTAGGTACCTCCTACGAGTACACTCACTGCCACTGTCGCGTGCTCACTGGCAGGGCCTGGTGTCCGGGCCCGCTGTCCTTCGAACTGACATGTTGGAAGCGGCCTGTGTCCGCAACGCGACCCTGCAGTCTTACGTCTACGGATGAGGTCGTCCGTCCGTGTCGTGGATGGACGCCCTATTCGTCGATTGTGGATAGTTACGTGGTTTCCACTTTTCGTTTTGGCTGTAAGCTGGGTCCCACCGGCCTTTGTAAATTTAGTAAATTGTATGTAAATAAAGTAAATTATGAATTCCTAATAGGGGAGGCCTATGACTAGGCACTGAACGTCCTACGTCCTGATAATCATGATAATGTAGGTATCACACAAGACAGATGAAATTATGTTATATTTATAACTATGGAATTATTCTGAGTTGTAATTTGGCTGTTTATTTATTTAAGCGCCATCTGTGGAGAAGTGACAGAACTAGTAAGAGAAAAAGCCTGCGCTGCCAGGAGGCAGCAAAGTTCAGCTGAAATCGTACTGTTACCAAGTTAGACTACAAGTATCTTGTTTAAGAAAAATAATGTAGATGTCGTTGAGTGTATCGTAAACAAGTAAAACTAACAATGATGGAAACCGATATAAACCAGGAAAATTGTAGCCGGTATAAGCAAAAATGAGTGCATTCATAAGATAATTGGTATTAAAACGCGACAAAATGTTTTCCTTACATTTTAAATGATACACGCTTAATTTTAAATTTAATTAACTTACCTAGTTAAAACTCAAATGAAAGATAAAAATTATAATTAGGTACCGAATTTGATATGGTTTGGTAATTAACATAGACAACAGGCGATATAACACTTAATACTTAGTTAATTACACTAGACTAGATAAATTATTTAAAGAAATAATGGCTGAAAAAGAGCTTCGCTCTGTCATTTTAGGTAAAAATAATAATATGTTAGGTACCTATGTACCTAACATATTATTATTTTTACCTACCTACCTTTGAGCACAATAATGAGGTACCCATAGGTACCTACCATTGGCACGAAAACATACAAGAAAGAACCTTCTCCTTTTTGGAAGTCAGTTGAAAACTATGTACATATGTATACCTACCTAATTCATAAAAGCATTTCTGTTTAAAGTTCCTCTACTTCACGTCATCTACATTATTTGCTCCATCTTCCAGTAACAATAAACGCATTGCTATTTCTGTGGGCACAGTTAAATGGTTCGCTATTCATACAGCCGCTCTCCACACTGCGCTGGTCAGCAACATGATCAAATGCAAAAAAGCTATCGCCCCGACACGCAAGATAACGAACATGTGCAAAGTGACGTAGAATTGAGCCTTGCAATTTGTAGTGCATGAATATGGGTTGTTCCATATTAGGTATCTCACTCAGGCTTCTCAGTCTCCTTAGGTCTACCACTCGGATACCAAGATACTGCAACAAGAATGGTTGTGATATGATGGTGATGGTGTAAGTAAGTACATATAAATTTAAACTTAAAGATGCAAAAATATAACCAGTAGTTTTCTGAAAAGTAGACCTCGCTGCTCGCATTTTTTTAACTGGATCTTCGCTTATATCTCGACTCAATCGAAAAATCAAAATTCTCAATAGAATATCAATAGTTTTAAAAATTTAAGATAAACCTTGGATTACGTTTCCTTTGCCTATGTTTCGGACTAAGTACAAGATTATCATTTTTAAATTACGCGACAGATATGAATTTACATGGTAATTTATTTATCTGGCCACAATACACGACAGATATGGATTTTCATACAAACATACATGCATGTAGGTAGGTATTTGGCCAGTATAGCAATTTCGATTTATCTCAAAGAAGGTGGTCAAAATAATAAGATGAAAAATAAAATAATGAGATAATGCAAAAATATAACGAGGTTAAGCCATCACCTTGTCCAATAATAAATTATTTGCTTTATTTGTTTGCAAATGCAAATGATTTTCCTATTATTTTCTTTAGTAAACTTTTTTGGGCTATTGTATAAAATGTAAGTACAAAATCCAGGCTGACTTTGCAAGATCTTATTTCCAAGCATGTTTGAGAAAAATTGCTGCTCATTTCATTTGACCCGTTTTAAAGCTGTGACTGGTGTTGGCGCGGATTGTTTTACGAGGGGACAATCAAGCGGCGACGCCGCGGCTAACTGGCGCTCCCGAGGGATGGCCGCGGACCGGTTCTACCGACTGTAGTTTGACACTAACCGCTAGAAAGAAAGAAAGTTTATTTATTAACAGAGTAAGGAAATCGGTACAAATTATTGTTCGCGAAACAATATTATCGTTAGATTGTAAATGAGTTGGATTAACAGCGGGCCCCAAACTCGGCTAAGCCGGTCTCTTGGTGGCCCATTCCAAATTAATTGCCATGAACTGAATTGGCGCGTTATTAGACTTATCATACCATATCAAACCTCGAATTATTTATAATTCAAAAAAAAATTTGAAAAGTGAAATTTAGAAACAAACAAAACATAGTAGGTATAACAAAGCCAAGCATGTTACTAAATAAAATTATAATATACATTGTTTATTAAGACATTGCTTTTATATCATATTTAGGAAGTTGATGCGATTACCTCCCTTATAGCCCGCACGCCAATTTTCAGCTTTAAAAAAATTTAAGATACTTACTCAATTATTTAAAAAAATAAATAAACGGGGATCCCCACCAAACGCTAAGCATTTCCATGACTACCTACTACCAAAAAAATCTGTGTCATTTTTTTGCTCTTACTAATTGGGTACATCAAAGGTGTTTGCTGAAACGCGAATGCATGATTTTTTGACCGACGAACCGAACCGGAGGAGGTACTCAATTCTACGATATATTTTTTAGAAATCGGCTGAGCCATTTTTGATAAATCAACAATAATGAGAAAAATGCTACATCGATCCGTGTGAAATATTCGCGAATTCTGTACACGGGTGGTTGTGTTTTTATCCGGTTATTTTCAATTAGTATTCGCAAAGAAATAGCTGCAATAGCATTCTGCCACTGACTGGTGGTCGTTTGGATTGCCTCAAACAATTGGATTTCACACATTGCAGTCTTATGCGAAACTGATAATAGATAAAAAAATATGGTAGAATGATGGTGAAGACAATCTGAAAGTAAGCTTACTGACTGGTTCTTCAGAAAATCTTTTGAGAAAGGTTCAACATTTTTCTTTATTCATTCATTTATTGCAAATATATACATAATTCAGTTAAAGACTAGATTAACTAAATATACGGCATATATACCTACCCTGTATTGAGGGCGCAGCAAGTACAAACTTAAGTTACAATTACATACTTAACTTGGGTACATACACAATTACACAAGGTACAATTGCATTATAATTTTAGACACCAACAGTGGCATTGATTAACTGCTTAAGAATTTGCTTATTAATCACATTATCACAAAACACTTTTAAAATAAATATTGTCGAATATGAATGAAGACTTTAATAAAACATATGTACTTAGACATCTTAACTGATCGCAATTTATACCCATGTTCTGACGTGTAGTGGTCAACTGCCTATTGCGTTGAACAACAGTTGATTTCACACCTAATCTGCGGTTAGACTCGGTATAACCGGTCCCTCTAAAACTCCGGCGTTCAATATTGGTTAATAAAGCAATAATCATCATCGCCGGCGCCGGAGCCACCATAATGCCGCCCGCTCTCTACAGTGCATGCCAAATCCGATCTGTGGGTAACTACAATACACGATTTGGAAAACTAAAGTCGTGTTCAGAATGTCAAAAAACATCTTAAGAAAATCAAAGTCAGAGTAAATAGACAAAGACAGCTTTTTATTGTGACAAAAATACAGAACAAAACACGTAACATTAAGTACCTACAACATAATAAATATTAAAAGTAAATAATTATGCCAACGTCTATATTTCTGTCACAACCCGTAAAATAGGTACTAAGTACATATATCTTCTACGCCTGCGTGCTGGGTCGCTTACCATCAGTCGAGTTGTGGCGGTAAAGCGCGGATTTATTCGCAATGATAGAATATATTTTTTTACTGGTACTGTACCAGTCTTTTTAATATTCCACTGCAGGACGTAGGACTACCTAAGAAGTGTGATTGCGCCATATCCACCACGATGGACCAGTGCGTATTAGTACGAGATCTCGTAGATCCACATAGTTACGCCATCGAATTTCTTCTACGAGACGTATGCAGGTTGCCTCACGATGCTTTCCTTCACCGAAAAGCCAGAAGTGGTGTGAAATTCCACACTTAAATTCTGAAGAACTCATTGGTGCTGGACCGGGATTTGAACGTCCTCGCGATTGTAAGACGGATGTCACTTCCACTAGACAATCATAGCTCTGAGTTGTAAAAGATACCCTTTTTAACTAAGCCTGGGCAGCTATGTAGGTAGGTACTGGTTTCCCTATAGCTCCTCAGTTTCAACGCACAGCTATTTACTGACTTAGTTAATAGGAAAGTAATGTCCAAGATCATCATCAGATGGGCGTAAGGTTAAGATTTATTGACTATTCATTACCTACTTATATCTTATACCTACAAATAACTCTGAACTTAGTAACAAAACAGTCATGCCACATAATATTTTGAGTTAGGTGTAGAGTTGACATGTAGTTAGGCCGTATAAGCTTGACTCTTTGTGAGATCTGATAATTTTTTGATAGCGCGAGCTATTGTCCCGTCTTGGCAAAATTCAACATGATAAAACTTTTGAGATAATAATTACATTTATGGATATTACTTAAAAAATAATGATTTAAAATTAAAATCAATGCGACCACAGTCTTACCCACCACCAATAAACGGAACCACGGAGTTCATAAAGCAGAACAGTAAACCATGAAAAATAAAAACTCTCTTGTTGTTGTTCACTTAATTCGTTCACTTTATTGTTCACACTTATTGTATCGTTTTGTTAACTAGTTTTGTTTTGTTCACTCGTTCCCGAGGGAGTGATTGTAATTATTTTTCGCTGCAAACTTGGGGAAATGAAATAATCTTCTGTCGAAACGAAATTGCGATAGCCCTTTGGAATAAGTTTTGCTTGGATGGCAAACTGTTTGCTTTTTCATGTTGTCAGTAAATAAGTGTAGGAAAATAGACGCCTGTTGTTTTTGTACCAAGAATTTTAGTAGAAAAACGCACTACTGATGTACGTTTATAGGGTTCCGTATCCAAAGGGTAGAAACGGGACTCTATTACTAAGACCAATCTCTTTAGTTTGTGTACTAAGACTCCGATATCCGTCTGTCAGTCTTTCACCAGGCTGTATCTCATGAGCCGTGATGTGTCATCCTCTGTGTAGCTAGACAGCTGAATTTTTCACAGATTATGCATTTATGTTGCCGCTATAACAACAAACACTAAAAACAGAATACAATAAATATGGGGGCTCCCATACAACAAACGTGATTTTTAGGAGTTTTTTTTGCTTGCTATTGATAAGAAGAACGGAGCTAAGAAAAGAGCTAAGGGGGCTCCAAGATGGTATCCATGGTACCCATCATGCGCGAGTCCAACTTGAACTTGGCCGATTTTTTAGCTACGTATTAATCTGTCAATCAGTAAGGATTAACGATGGCACACGCTGGATGTAAGAAGCTTCCAACTGGCCTTATTGCCATCAACAAAAACTGACTGTTAAAGACCGCTGGCCAATTCATATTGCCAAGGTCGATTGCCAATCCTTTGGAAAGGCCAATACCAGCACCGGGCTGATGAATATAGTAGATGAGTATATAAGTATTTCGGATATTGAGATGATATTTTTACTTAGAGGACTTAGAGGATGCTTTTTTAAAGAAAATATACGATTGTATCCTACTTACCTACCTACTTGTTTTTCGGGTTGGAAAGTATCTAAGTGTAATTAGTTACTGTTCTTCTATCTCAATTTTGCTAATTCTACAACCTTATAACTATATCTATGCCAAAAATAATCTGCTAAGTACGAGTCAGACTCGCTTATGAAGGGTTCTGTACATGGGAGCCCCCCTTCAATATTTAATTGATTACTTATTATTAAAGTAGGCATGCAGCTAAATATTTTGTGAATATTCCAAGTATCTTCCTGTTACCATTATTGATATCGAGCGAAAAACGGCAAAAAAATTAGATTTTTTTGTATGGGAGCCCCCCTTAAATATTATTTTTAGTCTATTTTTAGTATTTGTTGTTATAGCGGCAACAGAAATACATCATCAGTGAAATCAGATTTCTAGCTAAAACGGTTCATGAGATACAGCCTGGAGACAGACGGACAGCGGAGTCTTAGTAATAGGGTCCCGTTTTTACCCGTTGAAATGAAATGAAATGAAATAATTTATTGTCATAATAGTTACACTGATAACAAATAATTAACTATTCGCATCGATGTTCCTATCCATGGACTCGTCCAACATGATATCATAATAAAATAAAACATAGCAATTAATAACATCAAATAAAATTAATAATTAAATAAAAAATAAATAAAACCATGCTCAAAAACCTATTTTGTGTCTCCGTCAGAAAGCGACTAATATAATCTACCCGCAAATTGTCTACTGCACTAAAAACGTCGCGTCGATCAGCTGTACTGTTAAGTCATACCTAAACAAAGTAGATAACAATGTTTTCAAAAGTAATATTTGTATTTTTTAATCCGCTAGTTGGGTATGGAACCCTAAAAATCACGTCTATCCGTTGCTTAGTTGCTGCGTGAAAGCGTTACAAACAAACTTACATTCACATTTATAATATTAGCAGGGATGTCAAGTTATCTTAGGTTCGTAGAGTTTTAACCGCCCCCGGCGGCTTGCGGCAAAACGGAGGAGGTTCTATGTTAGTGTGTATGTATTTTTTTTTGTGTACGTTCATCGATAATTTCGCCAATTGTGAACCGAATCGAAAAATTCTTCTTTTGTTCGAAAGGCTATACTCCCGAAATAGTCCCATTTATATTTTACAGAAATCGGCTGTGCCGTTTTTGAAAAAACTAACAATAATGTAAGCAATTCGAGCGAAATATCCGAATTTCGTACACGATGAACATCTATAATTTCGCCAATTTTGAACCGAATGGAAAAAATCTTTTTTATTTCGAAAGGGTATACTCCCAAAGTAGTCCAATTTAAATTTTACATAAATCGGCTGAGCCGTTTTTGAAAAAAACCAACAATAATGTAGACAATTCTAGTGAAATATTCGAATTTTGTACACGCCGATGGAAGGCGTTTTTGCCATTTTTTGCGAAAAATAATTATAATGATAGATAAATAAACTGTTTTTTAGTAATCTAGTTAGATATAATTGATAAAAGAATTAACATATTCGAACATTAATATATCTACATAATTCTAAAACTTAACTAAAAAAAAAACACCCACACAAAACAAAATAAAACCATAAAACCTAGTCTAAAAGCCCCTCGGCAGAGGGTAACGTGGCCAGAATGCTGGCAGCATTGCCTCGCTGAATAGCAATACTCAGCTTTTGGGCGAAAAAGATGCCAGCACTCTGGTCACGTGTCACCTCTACCAAACGCCTGGCCAGATCTTTGTAAAGAGTATGAGCGTCCGGCCCCCACGGACCTAAAGTTATAAGTTAAAGTTATAGTTAAATATAATTATAATGTATGTTGTAGTTTATGTAGATAAATAAATAGGTATAAAAAATAATTTCAGGTAAGCCATTGAAACAAACAAGGCAGAAAATGTACACAAATATGATCATTTCTTCAGTCTTAGAATAAGTATAGGTATATGAAGACTGATATATTCACAAGGCCTACTATGTGGGGTACACTGCAATATTTCATACAATGTTTTCGTCGCATACCTAATAAGGCATAACGTACGCTTTGTTAGCAGAAAGTTTATTTATGCCTCGATGATATGTGGAGGTTGATGTTTTTCGTAATATTTCGCTGAAAATAAGATTATTTTCGTCATTATTGAGCTATATTTTTATTGAGCTAGTTACTTAGGTTTGTTTATGAAGCTATTTTTCTAGGGCGATGAGCCAATATCATTGTGATTAATGTAGTAAAATCGAAGATAAAAGAATTAATCACTTATTTGCGTATTTATAGGAACTTAGTATTTGTGGTAGAGCGCGTGGTCTATTAGCAAAGCTTTTTATTCACATTTTATACGAATATCTTACAGTAGGGATGCTCTATGCTCATGACTTAATATTTTTCCGTCGTTTTTTAGTCTTCAAACCTAGATTGAACAGGGTTTTCCTAAGAAATCGTGCTAAATGTATTTTTAAAGAACAAATAATTCACTTATAATACAGCAGCCATCTCCTGTGATCTTTAAGTGATTGATAACAGGCTGAATCTTCGTGAGCAGGTTAAGTTCGACGAGATACCCACATTAATCTTAAAAAAATCTCGATCGAGGTAGCTAAAGTACTGCGCAGGTATTAAACATGTCTATTTGGTGGGGTGTCGATATTGTTACAATAACAGTAAGTTTTTTTTTATTTTAATATCGAGGTAAATGCACGATAAACCCGGAAAAACAATTGTCCTACAAAATGGATGCTATGATTGGAGAGTCCTCCACTCCGAATGTTTCCAAATAACGAGTTATCACGAGTAATTTTAAATCATCAAAATTATTTATAACTAGCTGATTTTTTGTGTGCAGATTAGTAAATGTTTGTACAATCAAATGGCTACATAGTCCTACAAATTTAGAGGTATGTTTTTCCAGTCCTATTCTTAGAAGTTGTTTATACCTGCGCAGTACTTTAGCTACCTCGATCGAGACTTTTACTCGTAAATAAGACTAATCTGGGCGTCTCGTCTAACTTAACCTGCTCACGAAGATTCAGCCTGTTATTAACCACTTTTGGGCTGCTGGACTATAATCTTATAAGTGCAGCATTACGTACTTACACATCGACACCGATTAGGTAACAGTTCGTCACTTGCGTTTGACCGCAACTTCACTGGTGTAATTTTTCTTATCTATATAAGATATCTTTAATTTATCTGTTTCATCAACCCAGCGAGCGTAGCGGGTCTGTTCAGGGCTAGATTTTTTCGCCAGTTTCACTTATCGCTACTGATCTATCCCTACTGGTAGAGAAGAATGGATTTTTTCCCACCTATTATTACTAAGGTAACTACTTTTCCACTTACATGCACTGTTATAATCAATCCAGAAATAAGTAGCATCATATCGAAAATGTATAAGTGCTTCATTACGTGTTTTGTTTATTATTCGATTGAAAAACAATAGAACCTCCTTCAGTATGAAAACTGAAGAAACTCTTTCATCATGAAGAAACTCTTAATGGGATATCCAACGATGGTTTGGACATAATAGTCGCAACACCCAATCGCAAAAATGTCATGTTTTTCATTTGTCCTGAGGATAATTTGGAACTTGCTACTCGCGTACAAGTCGCAATTATAAATAAACTAATCTGGACGAAACATTGTATGATTGTACATTATTATATTTTTGTAAAGAGGTACCCGTTTATAGTACTACTATTTATTATGAGTTTGAAAACATCTAATTTGTGTAGGCCAAATCATACAAGTAGGCAAAAGTGAAGTTAGCTAGAAGCTGCGCGAAAGCCAATTAACGCACAGCTTCAGTCGAGGTTGGATATTGCACAGCTTGTAGCTAACTTCACATCCGCTGACTTGTACGATTCGGCTTCTAGGTACCTACTAAGTGTAGTCTATAAAAATCTAAGTAAGTGCGGAAAACAGCTACAAAAACAATCGTCGGAGCTATAACGAGCAAAGGATTCCCATAAAAGCGGAAGCTCACTATTTCCTGCGTCACAACACCATCAATCAACAAGGAATCTCGCTCCCAAGTGTCAGTCTTAGGGGCAGTTCACACGGACAGATATTTTCGAAGATATTCTTTTTTATGGAGGACTAGTTGCGCCCCGCGTACCCGCGTTAGCACGAGATAATAATCGGCCAACTGAATATTTATGTGATATATTATGACTAGGTGTTTGCTCTATGTCTGGGTGTTATTTAGTTACTATCTAAATAATTATGTATTTAAAAATATGTGTAGTTTATCAGTCTCTGGCAGCCACATCACAAGCTTTGCTTAGTTTGGGGCAAGGAATATATTTAAATAAATAAAAATAAAAAAAATCATTTTATTACCAAAAGAACAATTACATAATTCATTTATATTACCTAATCCTAAAATCGCATGCATAAAATACAAATACACAATAATTTTGACTTTTACAACATTAGGTATACATATTTTCATGCAGAACAATGATATATAATAAGATAATATCTGTGTGCCCCAAACTAGGCTAAGCCTGTATCTTGGGCGCCCGAGAGATACCAAGAAAAATATGTCCAATGGCGCTGAGGTGTGAGTACCTATGAAATCTTATAAAATCTTGTTTGCAAACATATGTTTTTTTATAGGCACTAGTTGTCGTAATAAAAGCGGGTAAGCACAACAATCATATCAGTGAGTAGGTAGTGACTGATGTTTGCGGAACATGCAGGATTCACAATGCAGAACAGAGCCAGTCATCTAAGAATTGCACATTTTCATTGTTACTTGATAGTCATTATTTTATATTAAGATTTCGGATAATAATAATATGATATGATAATATTGATAAATAATACTTTTGGGGTCTGAGGCCGTGTCTAAAGGTCCCCAAATATTTATTTATTTATATTTATTAATAATGATGAAGTCTGTTTGGCCAGTATTGACCACACGTAGATTCGATTGGTCAGTAATGGCCAAACCCTTTGTGACTTCGTGTAGATAATGACACTATGTCCCAGATGTCCCTCGTGTTTTTCGTTTCTCTAATGATACAGGGTTGGTCATAAATCGTGTAGAAGCAGCCTAATATGTTCTTCATAGATTTTATCCATCAATGGGGAGCGAACTATATTTACTGATTGACCATATAAAAAACGGATGATTTATCATTTTTATTGCGAGAAAAACATGTTTATGAGAATCTTAAGAGGGGTGAATACGGAACGGGGAGGCGTATTCTGGGGCAGATTGGTGAGTCGAGTTAGGATCGAAATAAAATCGATAGAAATATTTTATTCTGATGCTTTGCTTTTGGTTTCTTTTATGCGCCATCTAATCAAGAAAATGCTAATCCCGGAAGTCGTACCTAATCAAACAATTACCTACCTATCTTTAAAGATATAGTTTATAACTTCATAAAATGTACCAATAATATTAAGAACAGTGGCTATGACGAGTTTTATTTACTGACATACCTAAACCTATAATTGACTGGTCGTTAATATTAATAATAAATATATTTATCAACGTTGGTACGTTTTTGTAACTATACTATAGCTATAAAATATAGGTATATGTAATACATATGTATACTGCGATATATTGAGCTTTTTTTTCACTCAATCAAAAGACGCATCAAAAAAAATCAATGTGATTAATTTTCACAACCGTACTGTACAAAATAATCGGTAATACAGAAAAAAACTGTAGTGCTATTGCGATCAGTGAACCTTAATAAAAACGTATCGAATAAGAACAGGTGCTTTAGTAAATAATTTACTACGACTTCCGGGTGTAAGTAGGTACCAGATTTACTTAGGTAATTAGTATAGCCCAACCGCTAAATAGGCACAGAAGATAAATATTGAAACGCGATCTATTTTACCATACCTTGGAACATCGAAATGTTACACTTAGAAAAAACAAAGTTATTTTAGAAGAGACATGAAACTATTTTTAGGTACCCAAAGGGTAAAAACGGGACCCTATTACTAAGACTCCGTTGTCCGTCTGTCTGTCTCCAGGCTGTATCTCATGAACCGTTATAGCTAGAAAGCTGAAATTTTGATGATGTATTTCTGTTGCCGCTATAACAACAAATAAAATTTATATTTAAGGGGTCTCCCATACAACAAACCTGATTTTTAGCCCTTTTTCGCTCGGTATTAATAATGGTAACAGGTGGATGCTTGACATATTCACAGAATATTTAGCTGTATCCTTTCTTTAATAACAAATAATTAAATTAAAACAAAATAAATATTTAAGGGGGGCTCCCATACAGTAGGTAGTAGGGTTCCGCCCTTCGTGCGCGTGTCAGACTCGTACTTGACAAATTATTTGTTTATCATTATAACATGAGTGCGCTATTTTGTTTAAATAAATCCAAATCCAGTTTCGATATCGAAATCTCAAATCTCTTCATAGTTTGACGATTTCCAGAATAATCCCCCTCGCGGGAACAAAATAATCATTGGCCACTCATAATGTCCCCGAGGGGATTGTTTCCTAACTATAAACGAGATATCCGAAACTACCCCAATGGAGAAGTTTGCTCGTTTTTTGCTTTGTATTTTTTCGATGTTTTCGAAGTTTGATTTAAGATTGGGTAGTTAAATTAGGTGGGAGAGTAAGTTATAACCGTCTTAATACAAAACTTTTATGCAAGCTTTAGACAAAGTTTAACAGGACAAATTGCACGGTTAAACAGTGTTTAAAGCGTGTTTAAATCTTTTGCGGTAAGGCGGTATATCTTTATTTAAACAGCTAATATCGCATTGTTATTTTATAAAGGAGTAAGTACCTACTTATGATTAAAAGTAGTTGTTTGCTATTGTTTTGTTCCTGAAAGCCTAAATGTTGTAAAAAGTCAATTATTTTATTATTTTAAACGGAACAACTTATCTTTTGCAGTGTCAGGATTGGTTCATTTTATCGAAAGTAAATAAATTTATCGTCGAACAACTCTTTTTCAGCGGTTTCAAAATTGGTGTTATGATAGAAATCGTTCATAATAATTTGAAAAAGTGCTTACTCAAAAATACCTACCTAGGCCACCTACATAGTAGTCAACAGGCATGACGATGACTGGGTAAAAAAAATATTACCTATACTCAATAAAATAGTTTTTGGAAATTCAATGCAATGATTTTAATTTTATAGTGCATCCCACACTAGATTTATCTCAAAGAGTTACTTTTTATGATAAACATTTCAAAAATTCGTCGCGGAATCAGTAGGTACAGCGATTAACTCAGTGGTCAGAGCGTCGGGCTAGTGATCCGAAGACGCAAGGTTCGAGTCCTGCATCCGCGACGAATTTTTGAAATGTTCATCATAAAAAGTAACTCTTTGAAATTCAATGCCTGTGTTCAATTCAATGAAATTCAATTTTCTGACCAAAGAAATTTTCTGATCAATAAAGACATTTTAGAAATCAAAAACATCGTTATGTACCTACTCGTATTTAAACTTGCAAAGTGCGCTTTAGGAACAAATGTGCTGTGGCCAAATGGAACAAATATGGCCAATAAAAGGTCGTTAATTTATTCGTAGCTATTCTCCGAATAGTACACCTCGCGGGACATCTTTTTTAACTGATTTTTCATATGCCTATATCTCGACTTGCTCTCGAGTGATTTGGTTCGTACCCACAAATCCTATTAAGATTTAGATATTTAACGATCTTGCCAAATATTGTCGAAATCGGCTGACATATAGCGCGATAACAATTTTCCCTCTTTTTGAGGGATACATCAAAAATTAATCAAATCTAGCTTTTTATTGAAACCATCGCTGATCTGTACTTGAGTATTTGTAATCCTTGTAACTATAGGTACTTGCTTTGTATTAGTTTTAAACTTTTTTGATGTACTACTTTTGTTGTGTATTTCTTTTTGTTAATAAACTTATATTATTATTATTGTGGTATATAATGAACAACGTTCCTCTCCTGCAACAGGAGGTTACTAAGCACGGGCCGAGGCCAAGTGCATTTTTTTTATATATTTAAAAATTTACGTACAATTCTACAAGTGTTCAGTATAGCAGCTTTTATTATTATTTTATTTTATTATTATTATTTAGAACCTATACACAAAGTTTTATCGAGAGTCGTTGAAAATGTGATCTGTAAACAAAAATCAACATTCGAACAGACGAATGCAAAATTATTATTATGTACTACGGGACTAATCGCGCATTCAAATTACGAGATAAATAAATACCTCATCATCAACTCGGTTGAAACGTCGGAATGATGAGGTGTCTATATAATACCTATATCTCGTAATTTGAGTGCGCCATTAGTACATGATAATACGAGTAATGTGTTCAAATCGCGAATGTTTAAAAATAACGTAAACAAAGACCTCTCTTTTATTAGCTCGGTCAAAAACGTGTAAGCGCATTGTAAATTACCTACCCACATTTACCACTTTATCAAAGTAACCAAGTTCCGCCACTTTTGAATCAATGTTCGTTCCCTCCACCCCGCGATAACCGCGAATCCGCGACTCTGTTCCGCGCAATTAATTTATATAAAACGATAAGGTTTAGAACTCGGAATATGCAAGTCGCGAGCTGGGACGTGATCAGATAACGGGGCGGGCGAGCTTCTTGACGAGTAGGGCTGCTGGGGCTCCGGGCGGGGTTCATTTGATTTTTACAAGAGATGTTGTAAAGTAAAGTAAAATGTATTGCTCAATCTGTGTAGAATGATGGTAGGTACAATTTTTCTTAGTATCAACAGTCTGTCCTAGCGGACATGCAATTTTTGGCTTCAAGCCTAGCTTAGCAAAAATTATTAACTATAGTTCGGCCGTTCAGAGAATGCGTTCCTGACACGTCATCTTGAAAAAATGTTTTTGGCCGATATCTCGGAAACTATGTACTTAAGGGCAAAAAACATTAAGATCGTTATTGTAGAAAATAAAATTTCGCATCTTTTGATCCCACTAAACATTTTTGTAAAACTTACCTTTTACGATTTATGGACAATTTCATTAAATGGTCCATAAATCGTAAACGGTAAATCGGGGTGGTTTTCTTCGCGAATAAGTCCACGCTTGACCATCAATTCGCCTGATGTAAGCGTTGTGGTCGAAGACGAATCATGCAGACTTAAATAATTTAGTCTATTCAGGTTTGCTTTGAAAAGCTTCAAATTTTATTTCTCTGTAAACAGAAAATCGTGCGGTTTCTTTCAATGAAGAATGTTCACCAATTTTGATTATTAGCACTCCATATTCTCTGTCAAAAATAAAAAATACTAGTGAAAAAATTACTTCGATACGTCAATTAGTTTCCGATTTAGAAGTAAAACAAGTTGTAAACGCCCAGTGACGGTGTGACGTCACACCACAACACGCGCAAGCTATTACACCTACTACAGCGCTGCCGACTTGATACTAAGCGCGGGGGCGCGGCGCGTTGTGACGTGACGTCACAAGCGGTCACGTGACTATAGCGGGACTCGATATTTTTCGAAACTTTGAATGCGTATAAAATCAAAACTACTTGGTATTTTTGACTACGACAAAACCTAGTGTATTTGTATACATACAGGCTTTACTGAGACACAATTTCAAGGGATTTGGCATACCTAGTAACATTCTTCATTCTTGTATCCCTATGGATTTTTCAAATTTAATATAGAGTCAATTTTCAAATTTTCAAAATTAACGTGGAGTCAACCCTACCCGGTTTCGCGGCAACACTAGTAAAATATTAACCGCCGCTTAAACATCTATATTGTCTGGAGTAATGAGCAAGAACACCTTCTGAATACCGAGTGGCGATAACAGTTAGTGCCGTCGCGGCGTTACTCTTCCAGACTGATAAGGGAATGACGGAGATATACCCACTTCGAGGTAAAAATACCTAAATACAAGGTTGCGCGGAGGTTAGGGGTCGAAAACTTAAATAACATTGTCGATTTCTTTTCAACCACAGTACGTTCACTGCTAGACATAAGCCTAACATTTTCAAGGAGATTAGGGGTTCGATTTTTAACCCCCGACGAAAAAGAGGGGTGTTATAAGTTTGACGTGTCTGTCTGTCTGTCTGTCTGTCTGTGGCATCATAGCGCCCGAACCACTGAACCGATTTCAGTTTAGTTTTTTTTGGATGAAAGGAGACTTAATCGAGAGTGTTCTTAGCTATGTTTTATAAAAATCGATTGAGCCGTTTAAGAGTTATGGTGGGTTAAAGTGGGGATGGAAGAACCATAATTCTACAAATGTGCCCAAAATGGTTGTCAATTGAAAGTTTGTTGTCAAATATTTTTGTGTCGGGGGTTTTTTAATTAGGTATTTTATTTTCAGCCTCAGGACGATCACTGCTTAGGCGTGGGTCTGGATGGGCAGTGGAATATTTTAAAGACTGATTCAGTAGGTACACTAAGTATACAGGGTTATTTCTAATCAATCATCATCCTTTCAGAGGCTTATTCTGTAAATCAAAACTAACAACTTTGGTACTGCGACTTTTGTAAAAACTGAAAAAAAATCAGCTGTTCCATACATTTTGTCGCGGGTGAACGATATTTTTCTATAGAACAACCAATTTTTAGGGTTCCGTACCTCAAAAGGAAAAAACGGAACCCTTATAGGATCACTTTGTTGTCCGTCTGTCCGTCTGTCAAGACCCTTTTTCTCAGGAACGCGTGGAGGTATGAAGCTGAAATTTATATCAATTACTCAGGTCTACTGTCCCTTGAAGCTGTGAAAAAATCAAACTTCTAAGCCAACGCAATCAAAAGATACAGCCGTTTATGCCGCAAATTTTCGACACTTGCAAGGGAATCAAAACCTACAGGGTGCTTCCCGTGAACTCAGATCTTGAAATTTGGTACGAAGCAACGTCTTATAGCATAGATAAAGGAAAAATTACGAAAACCATAAATTTTTAGTTACATCACATAATATATTTTTTTTTAATAATTTTAACCTTACTACCCATTTCCTCATACGAACTTTGTAAACCTTGCAGGTTTGTACGGAACCCTCGGTGCGCGAGTCCGACTCTCACTTGGCCGGTTTTTTTTTGAGTTTGACGAAATTCGCAAAACATAAGTTGCTAATTTTGATGAATACGGCCCTAAAAGGTTGCTAATTGATTAGAAATAGCCCTGTATAGGTACCTACCTACCTAAAGTGTGCAAGAATAATTAATACCTATTTCCTGATTCAATTAAAGAAAACTAAGTTTGTTATACAGTGTGTTTGGGTCCTGTAGATATGGAAGAGCCGCCTTTTTGTCACAGGTAGACATTTATGTAAGTATTAAATATTAAAATTTAAACAAAAGTCTCTCTTCACGTTCAAGTTCTCCTACGACTACCTATATCTACTAGGTATATATGTACATACATAAATTTACCTAAGTATTTTTTGGAGAATTTTTAAATACGACCATGCTTCTTCTTTCTTATTGTAATAAGAGTTTATTTTTCCAAAACTAGGTCACGAAAAAAGCCTCCCTTTTTGTACAATAAACAAATTCTGTACAAGACGTAAACGGAAGCAACGAGGGAGAAAATATATTTACCCGTAATACCTACCCGTACCAACCCTTCGAAGGTAAGAAAAACACAGAAACTCTAAACACTTGTAATACTCTACCTATACTTGTAATAAGGGCTTTTCATAAAAAGCTATATTCTGGTAAAAACTTAACATAAGGCCTTAAACAATCGTAACTATAAGTTCGTATAGGCCGGGTGGCTACCCCGGTATCTGAATCCCCCTGAAAGTCTCTGATATGGTTAAGCGGTTAAAACAACCGGGACATACAACTTTTAACGTGTCATCTGAGCCACGGTAGGGCTCAGTTGGAAATGCCACCTGTGGTCACCCATCCGAAGACTAACCGTGTCAACCTGTTCAAACTATGCTATGAGAGCTACGCTGTGTACTAATCATTTAATTAAAAAATTGGTTAAGAATAAGTACCTACCTACTATTTTTAGGGTTCCGTACCCAAAGGGAAAAACGCGACCCTATTACTAAGACTTCGATGTCCGTCTGTCCGTCTATCTGTCTGTCACCGGGCTGTATCTCATGAACCATGATAGCTAGGCAGCTGAAATTTTCACAGATGATGTACGAGTATTTCGGTTGCCGCTACAACAACAAATACTAAAAAAAAAAAAAAAAAAAATATTTAAGGGGGCCTCCCATACAACAAACCTGAATTTTTAGACGTTTTTCGCTCTATATTAATAATGGCACCAGGTAGATGCTTAAAATTTTCACAGAATATTTAGTTTTATATTCCCTTCAATAATAAACAATAAAATTAAAATAAAATAAATGTTTAAGGGGGGCTCCCATACAGTACGGAACCCTCCGTGCGCGAGTCCGACTCGTACTTGGCCGATTATTTAAAGGTAGTCCTTGCAATTTTGCTCGGAGACTTTTGCAGGCGAAATTAAAAGTAGGTAACCCACAAGATGACGGAATAATCATAACACATAACGTGTGTAAATAGGTAGGTACGTATATGTATACGCACGTTATGTTTTACGATACGATAGTGTATACCTTTGTGTGTATCTAAGAACGCGAGTAACGCGAAAAAAATTCGACAGACTGTCGAAATGAGTCGAAATTAGTGGCACCAGAGCCTATAATGGAAGTTGTCAGAAAAGGTCCCGAATACATGATAATACGAATCTTTAACAAATTACCAAAATTAATCAGAGATGAAACAAACTTAACGGCTTTCAAAACCAAACACAGTTCCTTTTAACAAAATGCTAGGTACTACAGTTTGAAAGATTACTTAGACGAAAAAACCAAATGATATAACGTTCATTCTGATACAAAGCAAACCAAAGTTCCTAATTGAAAATATTTATCTATATTATACCTTATAGTTAGCTTATAAAATATTAGAGATAATAATATGTATATCTAGCCTTTAAGAAAATTCTTATAATATAAAGTAGGTTTTAAGTTAGATAATGTATTCTGTACAATATTGCAACACCTTATACACAGGGTTCTCAAATAAATCAAGTGTTAGCAAATACCTATGGGCTATGTGTGTATGTTAACATCTTAAGGTTACTTAGAGATGCAAATAAAGATTTCTAATTCTAATTATTCTAATGAGAAGCTTTTTATCTTTTCATTTTCATTTGAAATGAAATCTGCAACTGGCTTAGCTCCGCCCCCGCCCGAAATGATAATCTACTTATTTCAACCATCTAGAATCCTAGGGTAGGGAGGTATGTGTGTGTAAGTATGTCAGTGCGAATAAGTATGGCCGTTTTCTAGTTACAGCTGTATTAAATTGGGTCGGAAATATCTCGAAACGGACTTATTCTTGGATCCTGGATAATTTAAGCTATCCTCTGCTGACTGCCTGGTGGCTGTGGTTAGTGATCCTAACTTCTGGGTCAGAGAGGCGTGGGTTCGATCCCCACCCAGGGCAAATATTTATGTGATGAACATAAGTGTTTGCTCTGTGTCTGGGTGTTATTTAGTTACTATTTATATAAGTATGTATTTAAAAATAAGTATACGTAGTATATCAGTCTCTGGCAGCTATATCACAAGCTATGCTTAGTTTGGGGTCAGAGGCCGTGTGTAAGATGTCCCCAAAATATTATTTATTTATTTATTTTACTTTTTATTTGGTACCAATTCAGAAATCGTAAAAAATCGGTTCTAAAATTCGAAGCTATTTTGCTTAATTGACACTTAAATTTAGGTTTGGTATTACGGAAACAAGAATTCACAAAAAAAAAATCATAACAAAAAATAGAAAATACATATGGGAACCGCTGGTAGAAAAGTCTGGAAGCTCCGTCTGAAGAGTCCCAATCCTACAATACTTACGTTGTAGTGAAATGGATAACTCGCTGGAATAGAAGGCGGCATCAGATTCGCCGTGTCGCGCCGTATCTGCGAACTTGGACGATAAATACCACGAATCTGCATAACTCGAGCCGGAGCCGAGTTATGACTAGTGGGGAGATGTCGCGGAAACGTACACGCATGTAGGCACACATGTGTGGATTGGATATGGCATAAATATGTACCTACTGTTAGAACAGGAGTATTAGGGCGGTACATGTATATCCTGGCAATTTCCTATATAATGACCTATACTACAGTAGCGACCTCCCTCAAGCTCCAAGCCTATTAATTTCCTTCATCTTAGGGTGGTAGGTGACGAAATAATTGTGAGCAACAGTCTTGATCCCTGCAAGGTTGAAGACTAGAGACCTATGACTAGAACCCTACACTCCAAAGAGAACCCAGGTCATGATGACGTTTTAGGAGGCTAGATTTACTAAATTAGTTAGGGAAGCACAATTACAAACACAGAAATTATCCATTACACACAGCATTTATTATACATTACCTTCAACATACACTTTAATACAATAGGCAACCAGGAACTGTAACGGGTTACATTTTATACAGGTTAACAAGTACCTACAGTAACAACAGTTATTGGAAGTCATGTGTATTCTACAGAATAATATTAGTGACGGAGCATTATGTAACATAAATCAATGCCATAACGAGTACATATATTCGAGTTGTTTCTTAGCGTCCTAGCGCCTCATAGGTTTCTTTCAACATTTACCCATTTGCATGAACCCCTATTCGTAAGTAATTAATGCATACTTAGCTTGGTCACAGCCTTCACGTTTTCAACTACATACCTTTCCTGTATTTTGTGTCCTTTTTGGTCTATTCCTTTGAAACTTTTTGTTATTCTCACAGCTGAATTCCTCCATCTCTCTTTTCGAGACCTCTCCCATTCTTTTTATTTGGGTGATGTTATAAAAAATCATATTTATTTATTTAACTGCTCCATAATGACGTAAATTAATTTAGATTAAATGCTTTGTTTTTAAATTATTTGCTCCATTTTCTAATTCTTGTTTTTTAATCCTCTAGCTCACAACTTTTTTTTGGTGTTGCTATTGTCTAGTCTCCATTTTCTAACTTACATTTTCAATTTTTGTGTGAATTTTAATATAGAATAATCATATAATCGAACACTACCTACCTGATTCCCGCTTCGTGATGATTGAGTGGTGTGCTAGCACTGCTAGCAAACTACTCCACCACTACATCGTTATCGCTCATGCTAGCCTAGCTTAAGTAGATTCTTACTTGAATTAAACATAAATTATTATTGGGGGACATCACGGTCTCTGACCCCAAACGTAGTAGGTATTATTACACATCTTCTTTGCCCAAACTAAGCAAAGCTTGTGATATGGCTGCCAGAGACTGATTTACCTACTTCATATATTTCTAAATTCATACTTATATAGATAGTAGGCCCAATTATGAAGGCTCCATCGTAATTATATTAGCTAATTAGCATATTTCTGTTTCTTTTTAACTTTAGGCATTCGATAGAGAGAACAATTTTTCCGTTGCTTATAAATTTATAATGGCGCCTTCATGGGCCTAGTAACTAAATAACATCCAGACACAGAACAAACACCTATGTTCATCACATAAATGTTTGCCCTGGGTGGGAATCGAACCCACGCGTCTTTGACCTAGAAGCCAGGGTCACTAACCACTGAGCCACCGAGGCATTCAATGTATGTCAGCATGTATCTACAATGATAGTCTGATGTCGATAAAAATGTTTAATACTTACAGGGTTTCTTGGAAAACCCCAACAACCTCGCAGGACTAGATAGCTACAATCAAAAACAACATTGTCCTACGAGTATTGATATAAATTAATGTTAAAATAACTTTTCAAGTATTTTTTGTACTGTCGTGACATTTTTTTTTTTTTAATTCTGAATAGGTTTGCGTTTGACCACACACTGCCTGTTGTTAAGCAGATAAGCGGTCTAGGTTGTAGCACAACAAGGCAAAGCGTTCCACATTCTGGCTGTTCGTATGAGGAATGAGGATTCGAAACGCTTGGTTCTAATGCGCGGAATGTCCACCATAAAAGGGTGGCGCTTTGGTCGCGTCTGTCTAGCCGTACGATAGAAGAAAGGGGCAGGTGGGACCAGATTGTGCTACTCCTGGGCGCACTCTCCGAAGTGAATCCGGTAAAAGGCCGATAAACACGCCACCTTACGTCGATGCTCGAGACTTTGCAGCTGCGACATAGTCAGAGTGTCGTTGTCGATCAGCCTCTTGGCTCGCCTCTCAATCGACTCCAGAGCCTCCAGTTGATATTTGGCAGAGCCATCCCAAAGGTGAGAGCAGTATTCCATGCACGACCTGACTTGAGCTTTATACAGACTAAGCAGTTGCTCAGGTGTGAAATACCGTCTCACCTTAGAGAGAACACCTATATCATCAGATCTACAAATCATACATTTGTAGGTCGTTGTTTACGACACTAGCGCCACGCACCGCCGCCGCCCGCCCCGAGCTCCTCGAGTCGCACGCGGCGCGCGTATACCTGTGAAGTTAAGAAAATTCGAACTATTTTACTGCAGTAGGCATGATGACTAAAGAACTATAATTAGTCCGTCAGATAAACTATCAAATAATATTAGACACGCATTTTTTCTTTTGTCAATTAAACAAAAAATGATGAAGATATAGTCCGTCGAAGCTCCGCGTGACGTCACAAGTGCCATACAAATGTATAGACTTCTGTAAGAGATGTGATGTCACGACCCTCACTCCCAAACTTTAACAAGGTTTATATTTGTCATTAGCTGTTTGATTAAAAAAAGAGAAAATACGTGTCCAATGTTTTGATAATCTATCTCAAGGACTAATTATAATAATGATTTTTTTTGTTAATCATCATGCCTATTCCTGTAATATTAAAGGTTAAGGATGGCAGAATTATATAGGTAGAGGAGGAGAAATAAGTATTACAAAATCGTTGCCATATCCACAAGTTTCCTCATCCCCAGCAAGCCCGCTCAGTTGAACATAAGACAGCGTGTCCCTGAGTTACTCGCGCTAGAACAACTGTTTGTTTGCCTTCGGGAACTCATGTACCTAATATTATGCATATTTGTTCCTGAAACAATATCCAAACTTTAGCCATTTGTGGGCGAAGTCAACTTGTGTGTGGATTTCAATTCGTTTCACTGATGATTGTTGAGATTTATGTTGACTTTCCACTTTAGCATGTTAGGAAGCTAAGCAACAATATATCCTTAAGGTGCGCTTACACGAGGGCAATAATTGCTCGGCGACACGAATGGACCGATCTGGAGCATTTAATGGAGCAATTTCAATAAATTGCGGCAATTATTTCGGCGATATTGCTTCTAATTGCTCCAGATATTTTATATCGCTCAATGTCGCAGAAAAGAATTGACGAATATCCAATGGGCTTGGAAATTCCTAGCAATTTTTGTATATATCTCATTTCGCACTTGTATGTTTTGCAGCTTGCCGTCTTGCTTCCGCGGGGAGAGCGAGAGGTCGGGTGGAAGTAGGATAACGCGATTTGGCCTCTTTGCCAAAAACGATCGCACCCAGATACGCCTATTCCTTTCTTTCTTTTTTGTTTTTGATTAATAATAAAAAAAAGCGCTACAAGCCGCCGCAGTAAGAACAATGTCGTCCATAGCGAGCGAATACTGAATTGCTCGTGTAGGACAGTATTGCCTAGTTGATGAAGTTGCGCCATATCGCTCAATATTGTAATGCGCAGCATTGATGCTTGTTGCCGTTGCCGCAAATTGCTTGATGTAGTCGTGACGTCATAGTTGACGAGTATTGACTGGAATTGAGCAATTTTAGTTGCCCGTGTAAGTGCACCTTTAGATTTAATAATTGGTGTCGCTTCACGCGGAGCGAGACCAATTATTATAGGTACCTATCCTTATCCTTACAAAATCCGAAATTATATTATAAATCTAAAACTGTGTTTGTTAGTTGTTTGGTTTGTTCCTCTTTAACGCAGCAACGGAGTAAACGGCTTGACTTGATTTTTGGTATGGACATAGTTTGGAAATACGGCATGTGACATAGGATTTGATCTCAGAAAAATAAAATGTTTTCATGGGATATCACAAAAATCAAAATACCACGCGGGCGAAGCCACGGACAAATGCTAGTACTTAGATATTTTTTCTGATATCATAAAAAAATATATATTTCATTGTACTTAGGGTTCCGTACCCAAAGGGAAAAACGGGACCCTATTACTAAGACTTCGATGTCCGTCTGTCTGTCCGTCTGTCACCGGGCTGTATCTCATGAACCATGATAGCTAGGCAGCTGAAATGTTCACAGATGATGTATTTCTGTTGCCGCTATAACAACAAATACTAAAAACAAAATAAAATAAATATATAAGGGGGGCTCCCTTACAACGTTTACAACGTTCAACATTAGACGTTTTTCGCTCTATATTAATAATGGTACCTGTAGAGTAGAGGTAAGGTAGATGCTTGAAATTTTCACAGAATATTTAGTTTTATATTTCCTTCAATATTAAATAAAAAAAAAAAAAAAAAAATTAAGGGGAACGCGGTACCCTACATGCGCGAGTCCGACTCGTACTTGGCCGATTATTTGACATTCATTTTTCTAGTTAATTTTATTGAAAACGTTTAATGAGCAATAGTGTAATTCGATATGATATTATTATTTATGATATGTCACAAACTGTAAAAATATATTTGGTAGTGTTTTATAGTGCTCTTCTGAAGCTGTTTCGATTACTATAGATAATGCAAAGTATTATTTTTATTTTTAACTTTTTCCTCCAGATTATTTTCTTTTTTTTTTACTTGAATAGGCTAAATATAGTGTAATCTATAAAATAGGTACAATTATTTTGCTATGAAAAACTTCATATTCATATGAAAAGGAAGGCTTTTTTTTACCAAATTTTTTCTTGTTTTTCTAATAATTGTATTAGTTTCTATTAATTAATACAGAAATTTCATGTTTTTCACAGTTTTGTTTGGGTCTAAATGGGTTAAAAGGAATAAGGCTTCTAAAAATTATAAATTCATTTTTGGAAATCTCGAACTAGTAACCTAGTAACTACCTAGGTACGAAGTCTATTTAAAGATTAACTAGAAAAAAATCACGACGAAACGTATCGACTTTGCAATCTTATCGATCTATAAAAATCTTAATGCTCGTTTACTAGGTACTAGAATTTTGCATTAAGTATTATCATGAAAAGATAGCAGTTAAGTGCAATAATACTTAGTAGATAACAGCTATCTATATTTTATTTGAATTTTTTTCGTTTGTTCAAATTCAATTTATTGTCTACTAATTCTGACTGTCTCCATTTTAAGTTACCTAGGTCCGTAACAGATAGAAACATTTCGTATTTACGAATGAATCCTTTTTTAGTATTTCACTACTTATTCAAATAGTTTGAGATATTTTTTCAAATGTTATTTTAATTTTACGGTAGTAACACGGGTAACTTTGTATTGCTGTCCTAACAACTTTCAACTGCAGTAGTAAGAACGGTAATTCATTTAGTTTTTACTACTGGTAGTAATATTGGTAGTAACACTGGTAATAAACCAGATTTCTATTGGGTACGACATTATATGACTTTATTAAATCTATGTTCTAAGAAAACCCTAGGTATATAATAACTATACTACGAGTAACAAACGTGTAAAACACCACTTCTTTTCGAGTCAGCGATTCGATCATAAAATATTTGGCTATATTATGTTGTTCGACCAGTAGGCAGCCACGGAAACTGCGGCGGTGTTGGCTTCGTAGATCTTCTTGTGTGCAGGTGTTAGGGCACAGTGGGCATTTATTTAGTTGTGCCTTCGGGAAAGATTTTAAAATAATATTCCTGATGACACAACTAGTTGTGCGAAAGCAGTTGGTCAACAAGGAACACCTCTTTCTATTTCCTTTGTGGTATCGAACATAAGCCTATAGATCGTTAATAAGACCGGTTAGAAGCGGCTTGTATCCAGCGTGATCATGACCATGCAAGTCTCAATGAAATGTCAACTGTCCGACTTGTAGGTAGGACGTCCTTTGCTACGCTTGCTGGGACGTTGTCTTCACTAGAGTACATTACGACATAATCGATCATCAGTCCTAAATGTTATTTGCCTTGCCTACTGCTATTTCCACGTTTCAAATTCATATTTTCAACTTTGGTTCTTTTAGCCCGAGAGGTAAGCGCAAAAAATGCAACTACTTTCTATTAGATATTTTCCTACCCGCACGCCAATTTCCAGCTTTTAGAAGTAACTGCAAGAAACTAATTTATTAAAAAAAATTTCAAACTGGTATCCTCACCAAACGCTAAGCATCCCAGCTGACTGAATCCAGGGTATTTACCAACACCATATGACTACCTCGGTGGCTCAGTGGTTAGTGAACCTGACTTCTGGATCACAGAGGCGTGGTTTCGATCCCCACCCAGGGCAAACGTTTTATGTGATGAACATAGGTGTTTGCTTTGTGTCTGGGTGTTATTCAGGTATTATCTCTATAAGTATGTATTTGTAGTATATCAGTCTCTGGCAGCCATCTCACAAGCTTTGCTTAGTTTAGGGTCAGAGATCGTGTGTAAGATGTCCCCCAATATTTATTTATTATGACTACCTAATACCAAAAATTCAGCGTTTAGAAAGTAGTTACATTTTTGCGCTTACCTCCCGAGCTATTTTACGAATCCTCCTCATTTCAGATTTGATCTGGCAGAGACTGATATTAGACTAAAACTCATATCTTAATAGTAGTTTATGCAACTGTCATATAATGAAGGGTATTAAAACACGAGTGTGAGTTTATGAAACGAGCGCAGCGAGTTTCATAATAGTAACGAGTGTTTTAATACCCGTGTTATATGCAGTTGCATACACTACTTTATCTTCACTAATAAAAATAAAAATAAAACATATTGCGAAACATTAAATTCACGCGTACGTGTATTGTCACAGTGAACTTGGCGCCATTAAAATCTAACCAATGAGAGCGCAGCTGCGCGCGCAGGGCCAATCAGGAGCGAGCGCGCGATGTTATAATGAGATTTTACGATACCGATGTGGATATTATAACATCATGTGAAATTGCTTAAATTGAGTGTTTTGTTGTCTGCGCTATAACAGTAGTCATTATAAGTAAAGTATTGGAAACATAAGTAGAATGTTACAACATTAGTGTAGATAAAATTATTTTAACCATACAGGGTTATCTGCTTGCCCTGTACTAAGCCTAAAAGGGGTGATTGAGACCATCATTATGAACAACTTTTACTATAAGTCCAATCCGGGATTCGAAAAAAAAATCTGCTGATTCGTACAAAATTGCAAGTCAGAATTGACAAAATGTATGAAACAGCTGATTTTTTCGCATCCGGGTTGACCTCTAGAAATTCTTCATAATGATGGTCTGAATAGCCTTCAAGCCTTTCAAGGATGCAAGCCGCTTCCAACCGGTCTTATTGGAGATCCATAGGGGAGGCCTATGTCCAGCAGTGGACTTCTTATGGCTGATGTATGGATGGATGAATAACCTTCTTTCGGTTTAGTACTCCAGTTCTGGATAACCTTATATAGTTATGTTACAGAAATAAGTGATATGAATTATGCAAATTCTTTCTCCACATAAGTAATTTTTAAAGTAAGTAAATATACAGTTAGTAGGTAATTTGTATTTATTTCATTCTAACGGCAAACCAATTAGATGTACAATTACAAACTCATACCTAAATAAAAACAAAAGAACAATACCTAAGTCAAGCAAGATAAGTTATTTGTTGTTTTTCATTACATTGGCGCAATTAACGAAACGAAATAATCAAGAGCTTATACAGGATTATTGGTCAATTAGCATACTTCAAGGGGCTTATCCTGTACATCACAACTAACAACTTTTGTTCTACGTTTTTTATCAAAACTGACATAAAAATACTGTTCCATAGAAAAATATCGTTCGCCCTCGACAAAATGTATGGAACACCTGTTTTTTTTAGTTTTTACAAAATTCGCAGAACAAAAGTTCTTAGTCTTGATGTACAGTATAAGCCCCCTAAAAGGATACTGATTGATTACCAATAAGCCTGTATAATAACTAAATAAGTACAGGATCATAGCAGAACTAATGTTCTAAAGTAATATACATATACAGGGTGATGGGGAGAGGGGTGCAAAGCTGAAAGGCGACGCTAGCATAGATCATTTAGACCCTTTTGAGCCATGGTTGTCTAAGACGAAGTGGGACTATTTTTTTGTAATCAATTTTTTATGATTTTTGGCTAAAATCCCCGAAATTTTACCGTTAATTGCTAATGGTGGCCATGTTGAATAATAAGTGATTTTTTTACATGTTATTTAATTAAAACAATCTGTAAGCAATCTAACAAAACATGTACTGAGCTTGTGTGTCATCAGATATTTTTTTTACAGTCACTTGAAGTTCCCAAAAATTTTCAAAGATTAAGAAAACTGTTTTATGACGGCGTTTAAAAAAATAATTAATAAAGCTTTTTTAGTTCAAACCTTTTTGAAAACATGCTTAGTTATTGTTCTTTCTTTTGAGATATCATTTACGCCGATATCTCAAAAATTACTAAAATTAAAACGTAAAAACCAAATTGAGGAAGAAAATTTAAATTTTTAGGCAGATCAAAGAAACAACATTTTGCTTCAAAAAAACTGTTTTGTGTTCGAATTGATAACCGAGTTCAATTCTAAGAATGATTCATTGCACGTGCAGGAACCAGGAGGATTCCAAACAAAGGCCACCGCGCGCGGCGGCAATAAACTTGCCCTTTCCAGGTATTGCGCCCAGTATAAAAATACAAATATATCTTACAAATATTCTTTAAGTTCAATATTTTCTAGTCTAGCTAGATCTTTACAGAGACATAACATTAAGGTACTCAATAATTAATTATACATTAAAATAAAATAAAAACTGAAATAAAAACATGATTTAACTTGACGTATATATCTGGAAGAACCTTTAGGTAATCTGACTAGTTATGGGTAAAGAATTTGATTCAAGTTTCTGTAGGTATCTACTGGATTAATATTAAGTCTAAGTACATAATATGATAGTACAAAATATGTAAGTACAAAGTAAGCAAAAACAATTTTAATCCTGCGTTATAAAAATATCTAAAATGTACGTATAAAACGAAGATAATGTAATTAATTAGGTTTCGAATAAAAATATTGTTTGCAAAATCATTGCATGTCGTGCTTAATTTTTAAATTATAAGACGTTCTTTATGTACTTTATAGGAGACAAAATGGCAAAAAAGTGTCAAATAGATAATAAACAAAAAGTATCTTAAGATACTATTATCTAAGATACTATGATAAGATTATAGTGAACAGCTGTTCACTATAATAATTGTACAGTTTTAATAATTACTAACATAAACGTTACTTATATTAAATAATTTATCAAACATCCACTATTAACAGTTAGTTATTATAGGTAAATAGTAAATACTATAAAAAAATTCTCAAGTAACATTATTATAATAATATCACAAAAGTGATTGTATTATGTACCTACTTATTATGATTTATTATTATTAAAATAGGTATATAATATAATAAAATAAATATGATCGTTTCATATTTAAATCTTTTCTTCATAAGAATAGATCAATTAAGTCACAGGTACGATTCATCGTTACATTACTATGTATGTATATAAAATACCTAAACGATAATTTGATATAAAATACCTAAACGATAATTTGATCATTATGAACTGATTCTCACTATAATGGAGGGGTGTATCTCTAGACCACAGAAATTATTCTAGGATATTACTTGTGAATATGACCAACTTTTACTATGGGACCAACCTTAAACTCCCGAAGATAAACAAAGCTATTATATACAAAAAAAAATATGGACTTATGAATTTGGTCTGTGCTCCATAACATGTATGGAGCACAGACCAAAAAAAAATCAAGACAGAATGTTGAGAAAGAAACAAGTGAGGCCGGCAAAACTACGCCTCGCCGTGTACAGACACAATTAGCAACACACACAAACACGTACAACGAAACTACGCCTTAGCTCGTCAGTAGAACTATGGCGGCGCAACAACGACGCACTCACCACATGTATAAAAAACTGGCCTCACTTGTCTGTTCACGAAGTTTACTTAATATTTTTATGTCTGAGGTGTGGAGTAGCTCATTTTCTTATGATCACAGGATTGGCTCCATAGTATAGCATAGTATAGTATAGAAAATATCCAATGTCTAGAGATAAACTCAGAGTATATTTCAAAGATTTTTTCATAAGAATTAAACAAAAATAGTATTATTAGGCACGTCATATTTTTATTCCCCTCGTTGTTAATTTTAGTGAACCCATAATATGTAAATTAATTGATAAAATCGACTATTTATTTTAGTTCAACGTACTATTTATTATTATTATTATGCTAGATCATAAATAATACAATGGTTTGTACAATTTGTAAGCTATATGGTTTTAAAGATTTATTAAGTAACTAGCTGCGCCCCGCGGTGTTAAACGCGTTAGCCCGAAATAAAAAGTTTTTTTTAATAATCGTGGCCTAAGTTACCCCTTATTACATCAGCTACCTGCCAATAAAAGTCCCGTCAAAATCGGTCCAGCCATTTCAGAGATTAGCCGGAACAAACAGACAGACAACAATTGTAAAAATGTTATTTTAGTGCATGTACCGTGTATATATTCATATATACATGTAGCAAAAAACAGTTATTTCAATATTACAAACAGACACTCCAATTTTCTTTATATTTATAGATGTATATAGTCACATACAAATGTACAGGCTTTTGTCTGATATGTAACGTCACGACCCCCACTCCCGAACTTTTACAAGGTTAATCTTTGTAATTTACTGTTTGATTGACAAAAGATAAAATACGTGTCGAATCTTTTTTGATAATTCTAACTCACAGACTAATTATAATAATCATGCTTAAAAGGCATGAAAACATAATCCTGTACATAGCTCTGAAAGCCTGCTCTTTGCAAGGCAACAAATTTATATCAATAAGTACTAAATATATTATGAAATTGGAACTTCAGTAAAAGTGTAAGCTATAGTAAAAATATGGCTTTACAAATGTGTACAAGGACATTTGCTATGGTTTCTAACCAATAAACATCATTCTTTTGTTCTCTAAACTCTAAAACGTCAAACAGACAATACACTGGGTTACTGGTAAATAATTAATCAATTAGCGTCCTTTTAGGGGCTTATTTTGTACATAAAAACTAACAATTTTTGTTCAACAACTTTTTTCCAAATCTCAAAAATAGTGCTATTACATACGAAAAATCTTTCGACAAAATGTATGGAACAGTTTTTTTTTTAGTTTTGACAAAAGTTGTTAGTTTTGATGTACAGAATGGCCCCTAAAAGGATGCTAATTGATTACCAATAACCCTATACTTATAAGTTAAATTACTGAATATAGAAAATCACACAACTTGTGTTATCTAAATAAGTAAATCTTTGCATTTGAACTTATAGTAAAGTACCGTTTTTCATAAGTAAATAATTATTTTGTTCTGTGTAATAACTTTTTTGCAAGACTCAAAGTCTCACAGGACTAGGAACCATAAGATTTTTTTTAGTTAATACTAATACTTACTAGACTACTATGTAGTTATACTAAACTTATACTAAAAAAGTTAGAGTTTTGTTTAACCAAATAATTATATTCCGTGAATGTAATACAAAAAAGAGATATACATAAGGATTGTTCAGAATGGATATACTAAGCTAGAAGGGGGTGATCAGACCATCAATATCAAATATTAATACTATAAAGGTAGCCCGGAATTAGAGAAGTAAAAATCAGCTGGCGCATATAAAATTGCTTTTTTTTTATTCTGAATAGGTTTGCGTTTGACCACATACTGCATGATGTTAAGCAGATAAGCAGTCTAGGTTGTAGCACGCTTACCTAGAAGATACCTATTTACTCGGGATTCGAAGACGCCCACATTGTACTTTAGCGAGAAGACAGACCCAGGCAAAGCTTTCCACATTCTGGCTGTTCGTATGAGGAATGAGGATTCGAAACGTTTGGTTCTGATGCGCGGAATGTCCACCATAAAAGGGTGGCGCTTTGGTCGCGTCTGTCTAGCCGTACGATAGAAGAAAGGGGCAGGTGGGACCAGATTGTGCAACTCCTGGGCGCACTCTCCGAAGTGGATCCAGTAAAAGGCCGATAAACACGGTACCTTACGTCGATGCTCGAGACTTTGCAGCTGCGACACATTCAGGGTGTCGTTGTCGATCAGCCTCCTGGCTTGCCTCTCAATCGACTCCAGAGCCTTCAGTTGATATTTGGCAGAGCCATCCCTAAGGTGAGAGCAGTATTCCATGCAAGACCTGACTCTTTATAAAGACTAATCAGTTGCTATTCGGAATTGACTAAATGTATGAATCATCGGATTTATTTATTATTTCGGGTAAGGGCTATGATACAAGTACATATAGTTCATAATGACGGTATCACAGAGATACCAGAGGAATAATGTGGTCGGTCGAGAAAAGAAAGAAAGAGTTGCAATGATCAAATATGGCATGAGTTAGAATGAGACATGAAAAACATTTCGATTCAGTGGCTAGTTGCCTTGTTTTTCTCTCAGTAGTGTCAAATTCCAATTCATATTTGACAATTTTGACAGTTCTGGGCAAAATTTTCCATACATTTTTGTGGTTGATAATTGCCACTAGCGACAACAGTGCTATCTCTCTATGTAGTTGTATTAGCTCTTTGGATGGCATGAATCATCCCCGCTCATGAATTGGCTTAGTATAACTGAATAATAATAATACTATTCATTCAAAAACATAACATTTAAAATTCCTTTTAAAAAAATGCAACTTATCACTTTCAGTTCATGACGGCGAAACAAAACTCTTAAATTAAAATAGAAACATTTAAAACGTTCAACATTTTTTGGCGTAAGCGAGTCGCTAATCACTATTAATTGGGTCATTCTTTTGATCAGAGTTTTCAAGCGGCTTTACTTAAAAATAATAGAAATTTTAAAGTCAGCGAGCCAGTTTTTTTTTCGCGGAAAGCTTAAAACCTATCTAAACTGGGATACTGATTATTATTCAATTATATTTAAAAATAAATATGATAAAAAAATGAAATACCCCCATTCTTTGATTTTCGTGGAGTGTCCCAATCCCCGATCTGATCACTTAGTGAATTATATATTTTAAACTAAACGATACATCGTTACCAAAAAAATACACACCAAGTCCTAAAAAGTTTAAAATACTATAAAAAATTAGACCATAGTTCTTAAAGAACTACATTGCCTGAAAAAAAATTAAATGTAACTGTCCCAAGGTAGTTCCTGATTTGCATGGATTATTATAATTTCACTAGCACATCTCTAAATTCGCGACCTGATGTTGCATAATCCTACTTCAAGTTAAAAACTAATTGCGCTCCGACTGCTGGGCAGAGTGCTTTTGTGATGGTGCGTCGAGTTTAAAAAAAATAGAGGTAAGAACATTGTTGCGTGGGTTTGGTTTCTCAAAACTTTGATTTGCGTGGTTTAATTATCTCCAGTGTCTGTGAATTTATTTATTTAGTAAAATATTGTAGCGAACAAATATAAAGTAACGTAACTTATAATCAAAACACAGTTTATTTGTTTAAAAGGTTTTTGTATATTTTTAGCATAAAGGATTTATTTTGATTTTCGTGGTCGTGATTTGCGTGGTTTACGTGGTAGTTTTGACCCACGCAAATCAATTTTTGTCCATGCAAATAAAACCACTTTGAGTTTTGTATTAGTTATGAATGATAATATTTTATATTACTTAAGTTAAATGTAACTTAGTTTAAATCAAACTTATAATGTCACGTTCTGTGGGTTTCTGACTTAACTGGCAGAGAATTCCATATACCATTAAGTTCGCGTTGTCACATTAATCGTGCATGTATAAATAAATAAAACAATTGAAAATAGCTTTAGATTAGATACCTATATTTAAGTTTAGTAAAATTATAATGGATTATCAACATTTTTGACCAAAAATGCCATTAACAAGATACGAAAAAATAGAAAGAAAAAAGTTATCCGAGTGAAGGTTAAAGTTGAGGCTTAAACTTAATGAAGAGTTCAAAGCGAAAAACCGAACGAGATAATATTATGAAACGAAAACCGAAGGAAAAATACTTATATTCATGACTTAAACCGCCACGAGCAAAAAGCAAAACGAAAGAAATATAGAATAAGTTCCCGAAAATATAACCTAAAGAAAAAAATCAAGCTAAACGTTGCCTTGTTGAGAAACTCATACAAGTACCAGAAACTCATTACAAAGAAAACCGTGATCCATTGGAAGAAACTCTTACTCCATTGCTATTGTCACGTGCTGATTCACCAGTACCATCAGCTTCTGAACGCAGAGTTCGTTTAGCAGCGGGTCAGCTAGTAATAAATAATGTTGGACTAATACCACTAAAAACGTTATCTGCTTTAGAAACCAACTATTTTTGTTATTTTTAAGATTTTTTATTTTTATTTTTCATTTTTGTAATATCTTTAATAAATAATGTTGGACTGATACTACTAAATACGATTTCTGCCTTAGTAACCTACCTATTCTTAACCATATCATAACATAATAACTTATTTTCAATATGAAGTAACAGTAAGTAACTCATCTGAGAAAGTCAATTTAAAATTATCATTTTCGTGGGGTGTTTTATGATTTGCGTGGCCTCCATTTTTTTAACCTCGATTATCTCTATAAGTATATCGCTCTATGAGGTGCCTCTTCTATATAACATATTACTTTTACATATATTTTAAGATTCTAACAAGGATTTGAAAAAAAAATTGAATTCGAAAATTGCCACGAAAATCACCAAAGAATGCCTTACTCGAAGAAGTACCCAATTACGTATAAACGTAAACTACAAAACAAATAGTTTCCATACTAAATAGGTGGTAAAAATTTGAAAAAAAATTGGTCACATTCCCTATTTCATATATGTTTATAGTAGTTATATACAAATTGATTGAAATCGATTGTTATAAGGTCGCGTCACACAAGTTGGCGGAAATGAAGCTAGCTACAAGCTGCACAATATCCAATCCTGACTGAAGCTCACACAAAGCCGCGCGTTGATTGGATATTGTGCAGCTTGTAGCTAACTTCAATTCCGTCAACTTGTGTAACGCGGCCTATAAGTTTCTTTTTCTTGAAGAGAAAGAAGTTCAATGATTTTTGGCGTAAGGAAGTTGCTAATCACTAAGATTACGTAAACGTAAACTACAAGAGCTACATTTCCTATTTCATTTAGTGTACAGGGTTATTTCTAATCAATTAGCATCCTTTCAGGGGCTTATTCTGTACATCAAAACTTACAACTTTTGTTCTGCGACCATTGTCAAAACTCAAAAAAAATCAGCTGTTCCATACATTTGGTCGCGGGTGAACGATATTTTTCTATGGAACAACAACTTTTTTTCGAGAATTAGTAAAAGTCGTAGAACAAAAGTTGTTAGTTTTGATGTAAAGAACAAGCCCTTGAAAGGATGCTAATTGATTAGAAATAGCTCTGTATACGAATAGTAGTTAAGAATTCTTTAAAGTCGATTAATTGTTACGTACTAAATAATATTTCTAGTTGTTACGTTTTACCAAAAAATATTTCTGTATCAGTCATCACGTAGTTTTACATGCAGTGCTATTATAGTTAGGATTCCACCATTTCCTAAACTGATCATACTCGGGCCTAATTTTTTGGTTTCTATGCACCGCGGCACATACATCACACACGCTTTCCTTTCTAGTGATATCGATGTATGTATATAAGCTCTTCCACCTGAAATACTGCTTGTAGAGATCTGGACTCTTCATGAGACGATCCATGGTTGCCGCTAGCTGATCGATGTCAAACTTCTTCGAATCTAGGTAAGATTCGGGCGGCAAGAATCTGTGAAAAAGTGAATACGATAAACAATCTGAAATTTTTTTTTTTAAATAAAAATCTTTAACAATACTGGTCAATCTATCTATCAGCTATAGGTCGTCTACTGCTGGACATAGGTGTCTCCTATAGATCACCAATAAGACCGGTTGGTAGCGGCCCGCGTCCAGCGCGATCCTGCTGTCTAGATGTAGTCATGTATCCACCATCACACCATGTGGGTGGACGTCCTCAGTCCTACGCTGCGCTTGCCGGTACGTGGTCACCACTTGAAAACTTTTTGACCACATATGTTATCAGTCCTCCGTGCTGCGCCCTGCCTACTGTCACTTCAACTTGCCAATCAGCCCGGCTATGTCGGTAATTTTGGGTTTTTTATACAGATTTCCTCATTTCTGATTCGATCTCGCACAGAGACTCCCATCACAACCCTTTCCATACAATACTGATACACTATTACTATTGTGTAATAATTATTTTTCGCAAAAAATGGCAAAACCGCCTCGCATTGTGAACAAAATTCGAAAATTTCGCTCGAATTGTTTACATTACTTTTGATTTTTCGAAAACGGCTCAGCCGATTTCTGTAAAATTAAAATGGGACCACCTCGGGAGTACATATACCCTTTTGAACTAAAAAAGAATGTTTCGATTCGGTTCACAATTGGCGAAATTATCGATGAACATAGATTAGTCAGTAGATAGATTAAAATCCTATTGTCCGTTCTTCATAAATACGACTGTTGATATATTTCTAGTTGATAAGACCGCTTTTGTAAGCATAGCACACAGTTCAACAATAAAGTTTATTTCTATTTCTATTTCATACACAAAAAAAAATTACATACAGACGAACATAGGACCTCCTCCTTTTTGAAAGTCAGTTAAAAACCAAGATTTGGTTTATCTTGACAATTGGTTCTCTTCTCATTATACCTACCTATTTGTAGTTTTATTTTAATTTATTATCAGTGAGAGTCGAATGGATAAAGCTTAGAGTAATGATTGGCCTCGCTGCGCTTGCCCAGCGAACCAATTAATTTTATCAATCTAAAGGATAAAGGTTATTTCTGAGCGAATTTAATAATCTCAAAGAGTTATCTTTGTGATTAGCATTCCAAAAATCTGAAGCGAACGCAGGATTTGAACCTGCCCCTTCGGATCACTAGCCCGACGCTCTAACCAACTGAGCCAGCTCGCCTCCTACGCAAGCGCCAAATTTTTGAAGTGCTTATCATTACCACCAACTTATAGCGTTGGCGGCGCCACCTGTGATACCCGTATTAGACAGGTTATCACTCAACTAGAAGTTATTAGAACTTCTGAAGATTGACGAGAGATGACGCACTGCTAAATCAATTATATGATTTTTATTTTAGAGTGCTTTCCACACTAGATTTTATCTCAAAGAGTTATCTTTGTGATAAGCATTTCAAATATCTGAAGCGAACGCAGGATTTGAATTTAATAATATTTAAAATAACTCAGGATGTTTAAACTCTGTAGGTACTTAATTAATTATTGACAGGGAAAATAGTTTCATTTAATATTATGTTGAGTTTACATTATAAATATTTTAATAAGCAGGAAAATTGTATGAAAAATTCCTTAATAATATATGCCGATAAGAAAAACACCTATTCTACGATAACGTTTTATTAAAGGGAATTAGAAATTGTCAATAGGTATGTTTGCAAACAACATACTTTATATTAAACTAGATTTTGCCCGCGGCTTCGCCCGCATGATATTTCGAGGCCCTACCTTACCACCCTTAATAAAGGAGGTGGAAAATAAATAAAAAAACAAAAATTCGATTTGACATTTGTTCTATTCGTCAGTTCTTTTTTGACATTTCTTGGAGCGCACGCTAGAATAGCTCGCAGATGGCAGATTTTTTCCTACTTACTTAACACTTATTGTTTATAATTAGAAAATTTTTACGCAATATCGTTATAATTTATAGCCTATGTGTTATTCTGATATATAAGCTATATAATTGCAAAGTTTCATCTCAAGCCGTTCAGTAGTTTTTGCGTGAAAGAGTAACAAACATCCATCCATCCATTCATCCTTACAAACTTTCACGTTTATAATATTAGTAGGATACTTTGGAATGATGCATTTAACATTATGTAGGTGTAATTTTTGATACAAATTGAATCGGTCTAGCTGAAACAGGAACTTGAGATAACACCAAAATGATATGTTTTCTTTGATAAGCTAAATAATAATGGAACAATTTTATTTATGGAATTATGGAGTTATTATCCTCATTATTATCAGCCGCAGGATATCCACTGCTGGACACAGGCCTACCAAATTGGATTTACCAATAAAACTAGTTAGAACTTGATCTAATTTAGGTATAGGCTGAACCATACAAGTCGGCGGATGTGAAGTTAGCTACAAGCTGCGCAAAATCCAATCATGATTGAAGCTCACATAAAGCTGCGCGTTGATTGGGTTTTGCGCAGTTTGTTGTAGCTAACTTCACATCCGCCGACTTGTATGATTCGGCCTATACATCCAGCATGAGCTTGCCATCTTGATTAGATCATTGGTCATCCTTGTCAGGGACATCCTATCTTGCTGGTACTTGCTCTCCATTCGAGAACTTTACGGCCCCATCGGCCATTCCTCTTATAAATTATGTGCACTGCCATATCTACTTGCTAATAATGTTTAGCCTAAGCCATACATGTTATGTATTTAGTTTATTTTTTACCAAGCAAATATATACAAGGTGTGGCTTCATAAAGTGTAGAGACTTTCAGGGACATAATAATATTATACATATAATTATGAACAAGTTTTACTAAACTATTCCCGAAATAATGAAAAAGTCAATGGTTCCATACATTTTACTGAAACTCAATGAACTTTTGTAATTCTGAAAATCTGTGCCATGCAAAGTAACAACCTGTTTACCTTTTCCATGGACATTTAAATACTAAGAAAGGACACATACAGGATGGAGAGCTGACAACATTAATTAAACCCAAAAGTAGTAGGTATACTAGTAACAAGTACTTAAACATTTGGGCAATAAGAAAAAACTCAAACCTTAAATTGAAGATACAAAATTTTCAAACTATTAAATAATAAATAAACGAATAAGCATAATACTTTATAAACAACTCATTTATGCTATAATTGAAATTAGACAAATCACTAGCCATTTGAGCTGTTTTGACAAAATATTACTCAAAACAGCTCATCAAACTGTTTAGATACAGATCGCTCCAAAATGATGTTTTAGAAAATTGTACATGACTAAATAATAGCTTTATATTTATTAAATTCATAATTTGTCGAAAGCTTTAAGGCCAAATATGTCATTTTTACGCCAACATTTAATGTCGGCGGCAGCTCTCCACCCTGTATAAATAATATAATATAAAGAATTTTGAAAAGTGTAACTAGCTTACCTTGAATAGTCTGCTCCTCCATATACAATAGGTAATGTATCATACTGCAATGGTGTGAGCAACTTCTCGGTAATATAGTCTTCAGCGAAACTGTTCTCCAGCGACATATAAAAGAAATAATCTTCCCCAAGCTGTTTGTTACACTTTTTCGTTTCATTTCTTGGACACTGCAATGTCCCACATTTGCCATAAATGTCGACAGTGTGGTTATACTTCTTTAAAGCAACCTGCAACTTTTTAACCAACTGGTCTCGACCACTCAAAGTATTACAATGTGAAACAAACCATGCGGCAGCTTTAGTTTTATTTGCTAATTTTGCAGCCAACTCTTCATCTACTTCAGGGAACTTATCCGGCCATTGCATGTCTTTTTTAGGACCGATAATATCTCCATTTGTGTTTTTAAATGCAACATATGGGAATGGAATATCAGAGTCGAGCTTATAAGTCGCAGTCAAGTTGAAAAATCCATCAAACTTTTTATCGCACACAGGAAAGTTAACCGATGATTCCATATTGAAAAAAATGTATTTTTGCTGTGGAGATCGCTTTTTAGGAAGATCGTTAACAGACATGGTACGTCCATTGAAGCCTATTGCGTCAAACTTTGTTACATCTTCAAATAATGTTCTATTAGTAGTGATGTAGCAATTTTGCTCTGAGCAGTTATGTTTGATAAATGCCTTTTGCCCTTCTAGGAAGAAATAGAACGGAGCGTGGTTATACTGCGTCCAGAACAAAATATATTTCATATCTTTTTCAACATGATCTGTTTGGTTCTTTAATGTAGGTTTGGTTGTGGTTTTTTTGGTTGTGGATTTCTGGCTTACATTCACACTTTTTGTGCTATGAGAATTTGTAGCTTTATGTAGGTTATCTTTTGGTTTTTGAGAATCTTTGTTTTGTAAGTTTTTTAAGCTTTCAAAGTCGTTATCTTCATAGAAAATTTCTGATGTATCCAGATTTGGATAGTTTTGTTCTCTATCAAACAAAGTTTCTTTCAAATCATCAGTGAGCATATTTTCATCCAGGTCATCATTTTCATTCAGCTCTAAATTTAGGTGGGGGTCATCTTTGGTAATGATATCTGGGATTTTTCTGTTCAAGTCAATATTTGAGTAAGTGAAATCTTTTTTAGCAACATTTGAGACTTCTTGCGTCAATACACTTCTCTCTGTGACTACAAATGGTCTGTACGAGTATATGAGTTGTAGCCAGCATAGGAAAATCCCAAAAATAATTAGAGTGGTAAAAAACAATCGTGATCTGTACATTGGACCACGGTGTCGTGTTGAGTTTAAAGTATTGTATTGAGGTAAATGCATTACTTTAACATGAATGGAGACTTCTTTCAATCTAAAATTTAATTGTTTGTCCCATCTAGGACTGAAGCATTATTTAGTACATCAAAAGTATTTTATATGAGTCAAGAGTAGGTGCAGATAAGCATAAATATGGCCCAAAAACCTGAAAAAAAAAATACAGTTAAATATCATGCTTTTCAGGCGCACTCTGTCGATATTAAGCCCGATTACAGAGGCGCCATCGTAATTATATTAGCTAAATAGCATAGTTCTGTTTCTTTTTCACTTTAGGCATTCGATAGAGAGAACGCTTCTTACGTTGCTATTAAATTTACGCTGGCGCCTCTGTAATCGGGCTTATTGTACTAGTTAGATACTTAATATTATTATATAGTTAGTGTATTGAACACTTACCTTAAAAAATTATTAGTTCAACTGCATTCAATTAATTTCTCTCCGCAAAGTTTGACTTTCGCTAGATCTAAATGTAGACTTCTAGGCGTACTATTTTATCTATTTTATGTACTTAAAGTACATATTAATCCTTGTTTCTTGGCTTGTGTAGTTGCACTATTGCAAGCAACAGCCCGTCTGCTCTGTGAGGCTCTTTCAGTCCTATGATATTTTTGCCAAGGCTGCAAAACTTTACTTCGTGAAAGAGCTTTTCTTCAAAATTTAGTTTGATGTTTTACACCCATTACTTACAAGACATTCACTTTTCTCATGTTTCCAAACAATAATTCTCACTTCTTCATATTTTACACGTTATCACATTGTAATAAAAGTATAATAAAATATTAAATTAAAACAAAATTACACAAAACCTGCTGTCTGCACAGAAAAATCAGAAAATCTGTTTTGTAATTTTGTTTACTTTTCCTTCGAACCGAATAAGTCAAATGTCAAATTGACTTTGAAGAAGTGCAATTTGCAAATGATTGTAAACTTTTTTTGGTAAAATATTATTATTTTACACAACTGGATACTAAGTAATTTTAGTTGTGTCATGAGCGGCCTAAAATATTACGGCTTAAATAACAGGATCTCTTTTGACGTGGAAAAATCTATAAACGCCAGCTGCACGCACGAAAAAATAATATTTATGTTCCACCTGAGCCCAGCGTGCAAGCGAGAGCGCGGAACAACCTATAGAGAGGCGCGATCGGCCTAGGCGTTCGGATTATTTCAGTTGGTTCATTCAACAAATGTTTTCTTATGACGTTATCACGTAAAACTATAATGAGGTAAAAAACTGACTTTTGCTCACTTCAGATGGCAGCACTGTTGAGTGTTCCCTAAATCTGACAGATAACTGTCATCCTCCATACTATTTTGGTAAACAAGTTTGTTTATAGAAGATAATCTCGTAATTATGACGCTATGTTCAGCGGTGGATTGCAAAAACACGGGAATACATATCGACCACGGAAATATGAATTAATGTAAGAGACAAAAGGCCATTTTTCAGGAGAGCCAAAAAACGATCGCAATTTTTTTTATTTCTTTATAACTTTTTTGTTTCTTGTCTGATTTAAATGACTTCTAGGGCGAAATTGCATACAATTTTGAACTGTTTATGTTAAAGATATCATTATTTAAGATATCCCTGTAGTTTAGGAATTGACATGTCTCTTACATTATTTTTTTCTGTTAAAATGACCGAAATTTTTAAAAAAAGTTAACGTAACGTACATCTCACAATCAAATACGAGGTAAAATTGCAGCGAAGGACATCGCTTCAATAGGTTTTTTTTAAATAAATAGCCCCAAAAGTTTATAATAATCATTTATTTTCAATGTAATTATATTTAAAAATGTGTCACTGACGCTAAGTTAAAAAAAAACAACATAAACAACTTCTTATGTAATTAAAAGTCTTAAGCAATACTTTTAAGTAAGTAATATCACAATAAAATTCGTTAGAAAACTTTTTAAATAATGAAAAACTAACGTTCATTATCATAAAAAGACCGTGTAGGAACTTTTATATTCAGTCTTCCATAATATAACAATAAAAGCTTCCAAAAAAAGTTAAGCTACGTATAAATCTTTGTAAATTAAACAAAATTATAATATAGTTCTGAACCATGTAACAAGAATAGTACTTATTAAAATTAAATTGGTTTCTTTTATGGCAACAGTTGTTTTAATTATTTGTGGAACTATGATTAAGTTTATCCTATTCGTTTGACAAAACAAGGAAAGGCATGATCATTATTTCAATTCACTAAAGATGACTGCAACGTACTAGGCTTGTATAGGTATAATATGACTTTTCAAGACTTTCCTTGTGTTGTCATATTAAATTTACAAGATTATATTAACTTATGTATTTACGTAACACTTCTATGTAGAAACTGCCTATTGCAATCAGGCACATAAAAGGCGTAAGGCAATAAGGCAAGGCTGATTGCAATAGTTCCTACATAGTAGTGTTACGTAAATACATAAGTTAATAAAATATTGTCAATTTAATATGACAACACAAGGAAAGTCTTGAAAAGTCATATTATACCTATTAGTTAGTTACTATTAGTCTTCCATAAAGAAACAATAAAATCTATTAAAATAGATGATAAAATACTTATGCCTAGAAACATGTTCAGTCAAAATTAAACAAAAACAAATAGGGCACCTAAATATCCATGGTTTACCTATAACAAGCTATTAAAAAATAACAAGACAATAACCTTGATTTTAGCAAGTAAATTATTTGTAAGATGAATCTTTCCAGTAAGTTTCTTTTATTTTACAACAAAAGGAAAGACATGAAAAACCGGATTCAAACGCTTTTAAGTGACAGTTACAAATTGGCTATATGTTTTCAAGACTTTCCTCGTATTGTCCAATGAAAGTCATAGAATTATCTTAACTGTAATAATAACTTGTTAATAATGTTTACCAGAATTAACATAAATACGAGTATCAAAACAATGAGAAAATCTTAGTCAACATTTCTGTAGCAATGCTTTCATGATTAAATTATAGTGAAGAAAAAATAAATGCTTATTCATCATCATCTATTCATGATTTATTGATTATTTAAATGATTATTCATTCATTTGAGGTTAATCCTAAAATTTACTGTGCGTCTTCATCTTCTTCGTCTGTTTCCAATGAAGTGTCTAAAACTGCACCATCATGCGGAAGATTTAGGTAATCCGCGTGAAATCTTCTGGGAATGTTGTTTTTATTATTTATTAAATGTTGTTTTTATTAGTTATTATACGTAAATACATAAGTTAATATCATCTTGTAAATTTAATATGACAACACAAGGAAAGTCTTGAAAAGTCATATTTTACCTATACAAGCCTAGTACGTTGCAGTCATCTTTAGTGAATTGAAATAATGATCATGCCTTTCCTTGTTTTGTCAAACGAATAGGATAAACTTAATCATAGTTCCACAAATAATTAAAACAACTGTTGCCATAAAAGAAACCAATTTAATTTTAATAAGTACTATTCTTGTTACATGGTTCAGAACTATATTTTGATTTTGTTTAATTTACTAAGATTTATACGTAGTTTAACTTTTTTTGGAAGCTTTTATTGTTATATTATGGAAGACTGAATATAAAAGTTCCTACACGGTCTTGTTATGATAATGAACGTTAGTTTTTCATTATTTAAAAAGTTTTCTAACGCATTTTATTGTGATATTACTTACTTAAAAGTATTGCTTAAGACTTTTAATTACATAAGAAGTTGTTTATGTTGTTTTTTTTAACTAAGCGTCAGTGACACATTTTTAAATATAATAACATTGAAAATAAATGATTATGATAAACTTTTGGGGCTATTTATTTAAAAAAACCTATTGAAGCGATGTCCTTCACTGCAATTTTACCTCGTATTTGATTATGAGATGTACGTTACGTTAACTTTTTTTAAAAATTTCGGTCATTTTAACAGAAAAAAATAATGTAAGGGACATGTCAATTCCTAAACTACATGGATATCTCAAATAATGATATCTTTAACATAAACAGTTCAAAATTTTAAGCAATTTCGCCCTAGAGTCATTTAAATCAGACAAGAAACAAAAAAGATATAAAGAAATAAAAAAAAATGCGATCGTTTTTTGGCTCTCCTTTGGCCTTTTGTCCCTTACATTAATTCATATTTCCGTAGTCGAATATTAATGTAAGAGGCCAACTATTATAGGACATGTCCCGTAGAGGCTGCAAAAATTATAAATCTGTAATCAAACCAGTTTCCTATAAAAACCTCTGCCTGTTTAAGTTTGTTTGACTTTCAATTAATATTTGTTTGTCTGCGTAAGGGCCAGTGTATATTTTTGTAAATTGATGTAAGAGGCACATCGGACTTGAAAAACGTAACTTGTAATAGCGTAAGGGAAATCAATTGGTTAATAGGATGATAACCTTAACGTATGAGGCATATTGCATTTTTTATGTCTGTTAACGTACTTTATACCCCTTATTTTTGATTTTTTTGCTCATTTTTTTTTGTGGTAAGCGACATTTTTTTCAAGATATTAAAAAGTTATATATACCATTCGATAGAGCTCGGAATTCTAAATCCAATGATGTATATAACTCAAAATCACCAAAATGTCCCTTACATTAATTCATATTTCCGTAGTCGATATATTCCCCAAGGATATCAAAAGGAGAAAACAATGGATACAGGCTCTACGAAGAAAAAATTGGGAGCCGACTAAATATTCGAGGTTATGTGCGGACCATTTCAAAACTGATGATTATTTTAAGAAGAATTCTTTCACAGGTGAGTGAGACACTCTTGTTACAAGATGAAATAAATAAGTAATTTCCTTAAATCACAAATACCTATGTAATTTGCAAACCTATTTGCATTTTTGTTGCAAATTACTTAATAGTTTCCTTTGTTTTTGTTCCAGGTGATGAAAATAAACACAAAGTATTGAAAAAAGACGCAGTGCCTTCCATATTTTCATTTACTAAAAGGAAAGTAGCAAACCCATTGGCACAACAACGGTCAGATAGGCTGCAAGAAAGAAGCAGAAAGAAACTTTGTTTTGAAACGGCTGATGATCCAATCCCTGGACCTAGTGGTGTTCAAAGCCTAAATAAGCATGAAGCTCAATTCAGAGATGAACAACTACCAGTACAAATGGAAATAGATATTCACCCACATATTGAATTGCTAGGGAATGACCAACCTTGTAGCTCTGCTGAATTAAAAACTACTCAAGTGGACTTTGAACACATTTATGGATCTATAGAAAGATACAGAGATAAAGATAGTGTTATTGCTTTTTACACTGGTTTTGAGACATATGCCAAGTTCTTCTTTGTTTTTTCAACTTTGAGCCCCATGGCTCATTTAATAAAGTATTATGGAAGCGATGTCAAAAATATTAGTATTGAAAATCAGTTTTTCTTGACGATGATGAAGTTACGTCTAAATAAATGCAATTTTGAACTGGCTCAATTTTTTCAAATCAGTCCAACAACTGTGTGCAACATATTCATTACATGGATTAATTTCATGGACCAACTTTGGAAAAAGTTAAATATTTGGCCTGAAAAAGAGTTAGTGATTTATTATATGCCAGATAGTTTCAAACAATATGATCAAAATACTAGAGTGATAATTGATGGAACAGAGTTATACATACAAAAACCCGGAAACCCTGTTTCACAGCAAGCATCGTGGAGCAGTTACAAGCATAACAATACCTTAAAGGTATTAGTTGGAGCAACACCTGGAGGTCTGTTGTCCTACTGCTCCCCAGCATATGCTGGTTCAATAAGTGACCGACAAACTGTAGAGAGAAGCAACTTACTGAAAATGTGTGAGCCTGGAGACAGTATTCTAGCAGACCGAGGATACAATATTCAAGACATGTTTATTGGAAAAGATATAACACTAAACATCCCTACATTTTTAAAAGGAAAAGGTCAAATTCCTAGCCTAAAACTGTTGAAAGACAGAAAGTTGGCTAGTCAGCGTGTTCACATAGAGCGCTTAATTGGTTTAATGAAAACTTACAAAATTGTTAAGGAAGAATTGCATCATAATTTTGTGCCTCTTGCATCAAAGATTTTTTTTATCTGTCTAATGTGTTGTAATTTTAGGGAATGTATTGTGAAATAAATAAAAATACTTACATTGTTAGTTTGGTTTTATTATAGAATCATAATATCTATAAATATACTTATTAATAATTGCTGGTTGCAAGTATTCCTGATAAAAGGATGTAAGATTTACAATCATTTTTTTGATAAACTCTTCATCTCTCTCAATGTAAATCACTTCCATGTCTTTGAATGTGTAAACAATCAAATTACAATATTTACGATTTGTGCAAAACAGTTGGCCCTGAATCTGTGTGTAATAATTGTGGTTCTTTTTTAATTTTAGTTCACCATTGTGCTCATACAGATATGGCACTGTACTTGGTGTAACAACAAAATTCCTACTTACAAAAGGACACTTCACTTCAATCACTGTTTCATCCTGAAGCAATCCATCAGGCGATGCTGCAAGGAATGGATGTGACAGAGAGATGCACAAACCACACCTTTCTATTTTTGTGCTTAGTAACTTTTCATAATTTTGTAGAGCAATAGGCTCATTAACTTTACCATGAGTTGTGGTTCTGGATGAAAATTTTTTTGGGTTTAAAATATTGTTTGCTATAGTCTGCCTTGTACTTCCTTTACTGTGGCAAACAGCATGAAAATTGCTTGCCGTGATTCTGACACTTCTTGCGAGGTGCCACTCTTTAGATGCATCTTGCTGTATAGTCCTAGCCATCACATCATCTACTTGGTGTTGATTAATATTTTTTTAGAAACAAATTCTCCAATAGCAAGTCCTTTGGCATTGTCTTTGAGTAATCATGATCTTGTTCGACTGCAAATGGATTGGCAGGTTTGATTACTTGCAAGTATGGCATTTTGCTACCAGAAGTAGCAGCAAATCCTACAGCCAGATTTTGCACATAGCTCTCATAATTGTCCATAATATCTTTGTCTTTAATTGGTTGATACAGCACATTCATAGATTTACTCCGCTTTCTGGGTAAAACATGTGATTGCATCGGTGAATCATAAAACACTTTTTTGGTGCTCTAAATGTCATTAATTCTTCAGTGCACACTTTGTGCATGATAATAGTTTTAGTATGGACCATATCTTGTATACCATGAAGGACAGTGAAGACATGCTTGCAGTGAGCTTCTATTCCACTTCCTGCGGCACACTCACAATGGCTGACCTCTATTATACCACTAAAATCTATTTTCAATGTGACTATGTAAAGCAACTTCTTCATTTGCGCTTTGCATTGAGCATGGAAATATGCATAGTTTTCATCAAAGGCCACACGAAGTGTAACCAAGCTTCTACTTTCATAAAGAAGTCTGCCTTTTGGTTGTACTTGAAACCTGAAACAATAATTTGTGTAATATAAATTAACAATCTCATTAGATAAGACAAATAAAATCATAATAGCTTGCTTTTCTTGGAGATTCTTCTTTTTTCTTACCTCTCAGAAAACTCTTGAATATGGTGTTTGGTTATGGTAGGAAGTTTGGTGTTAGCATTAACGTCCCTGAACATATCAAGAGCCGGGAAATCAGGTATTTCATCGTCGAGTTCATCTTCTACTCCAATTAGATCGTTTCTATCGTACGCGTTCAGTCTGAATGAAAAAAATGGATTAGATAAACACTGCGACCAAATATAACCTCCAAATAATACACTACCTTTATACAATTTACCTTTCAATTAAAGACGCTTTTTTACCAGTAGTAGATGCTTTTCTTTTCTTTAACTCTTCTTTTAACTGCACAACACTCCATGTCGAGTACATTTTGAGTGTTATAAATTCAAATTCATATGTAAACACAGAGAACCAAAAACGCAATATGGCGGCGATAAGGATCACTCAACAGTAGCGCCATCTGCGATTAGCTTTCAGTTTTTAACCCCATAGGTATGTAGTCCGTTAAGTCCGTAAACCGACTTTTCAGACAACCTTTTTTTTGTACATTTCATAGCTCTACAAGCGGAATCAAACTACTTGGCAGCTGTCAACACGAGGCGAGTGGTTCGCAGGAGCAATTTACTGGTATGTTAGCGGCGCGGGCGCAAGAGAGGGGGATGTGCGCAGCTTATAGCTAACTTCCCAGACTGTAATTTATTCACCCTATACAAAGAAGTGTAGGTGTTGGAGTGTGTTTAATAGAACAAGGCCGCAGCCGCAGGGTGCAAGAGTCTACGGGACGCTTAAATTCCTGCACTTTGCAAAGCAAAATCTTTTTTTTGACTTGCAACATTTTGATTGCAAAGGATTGTGAAAAAAAAATTCATTCGATTATTTTGATTTGACATAATAACTAATTATAATTAATTAATTAAATCAATATTAAGATTATAATAAGAAAAAATTGGTTGCCTGTAAAGTCGGTATACGGGCGAAAGTTTTACGTGACAACGACTTTGAGACGAATGAGACGAATGAGAGCGAGTGAGAGGCACGTAAGTGCCTCTCACTCGCTCTCATTGTGAGCGCATAACGTGAGCGGAGCGTAACGCAGTTTCTTGAAGTGTCACCCGGCAAACCAATTTATAAGACGTTGTCACGTCAAAAGAAAAGAAAAAGTAAAAACAAAACATGATTCTCAAGTCGTCTAGGTAAGTTTACTATTTATAGGTAGGTAGTTATTATATTTTTATTTTGTGGTAAGTATGTTCCTAGATTTTTGTACTTAATAATAATCACAGAAGAGAGAAGGAAATCGCTAGTTCTACTGTTCTGTGATAATAATTCATCATGTGTTTTTTCTAAACAGAAACTAGGCAGAATGTTCTCATTATTTTATTTTTATTAAACTTGCTTATTATACAATTAGTCACATTACAATCTGAAAAGAAATATTCAATCTTAACAATAAAAATATAAGTACATAGGTGTATTTAAATCATGGGTAGGTACCTAATGTGTTAGGTACTTCGTCTGAGAAATTAGTCCTGTAGCCCCCTGCGCGCCGAACCAAATGTACCCAAAATGCTCGCCGCGTTGCCCCGCTGAATGGCTAAAGAAATGCGCTGGACCAATTACCAGCCAGCCCGAGCGTCGTTCCCCTTATCTTTTAGGCGGCGACCCAGGTCAAGAACAAATTTCCTAGCTTCGGCGCCCCACGGTCCCGCTGTTTCGACGGCAAATGGCACAATGTCGTACGCTGATTCCAGGCAGGCGTATTTGTTGTGTTTATTTCTGGCGGCTGCCTCCGCTCCTGCGCCAGCAAATTGCTGGGTAGCAGGGAGGTGGCAGGATGCGAAAGTACTTACGCACGTCGCATCCCACACGAGGCAACGCCCTCTCTGCCAAGGGATCAGCGTAAGACCATCCGGGCGTTTGCCATCTGAGCGAGATAATCCCGGGGGTTCCAGGACGCTGGGCACATCCGCTGACGCAAGGGCACGCTTCAGGATGTCGTTGATGGCGTGATGTCGGGGTCTGCGGCCGACACATCGTGTGCAACTTAGGCCGTGATGTCCATTTGCTTCAACTTGTGCTCCACAGATACACACGTGAGGCTCGCAAATAGAACATCCGAGCCGTAGGGCCACGGCCACCCTCAGCGAGTCGTCATCCAGGAGCGTACCCATGCGAGGAGACGGAAGAGCATGCAGCCAGGCACCAGACTCAGGCCTGGTAACAGCGAGCACTCGGGCCAGCTCAACTCCTGTAATATCACTTTGCAAGCTTGAGAGCATATGTTTGCAAAGAAGATCGTCCCAGTTTTATTTATGTTCTCATTTAAAAATAATATTAATGAAACTTATGTGTTTTATTCTATAAATCTCGTAAGACCATCCGGGCGTTTGCCATCTGAGCGAGATAATCCCGGGGGTTCCAGGACGTTGGGCACATCCGCTGACGCAAGGGCACGCTTCAGGATGTCGTTGATGGCGTGATGTCGGGGTCTGCGGCCGACACATCGTGTGCAACTTAGGCCGTGATGTCCATTTGCTTCAACTTGTGCTCCACAGATACACGCGTGAGGCTCGCAAATAGAACATCCGAGCCGTAGGGCCACGGCCACCCTCAGCGAGTCGTCATCCAGGAGCGTACCCATGCGAGGAGACGGAAGAGCATGCAGCCAGGCACCAGACTCAGGCCTGGTAACAGCGAGCACTCGGGCCAGCTCAACTCCTGTAATATCACTTTGCAAGCTTGAGAGCATATGTTTGCAAAGAAGATCGTCCCAGTTTTATTTATGTTCTCATTTAAAAATAATATTAATGAAACTTATGTGTTTTATTCTATAAATCTGTTCTTTAAAAAAAAAAGAATGCAGTGCCGGCCTAAAATCATTGCAAATGCAATACCTAAGTATTGAAAATACTTACGCTAAGTTATGTCCTGGCTACGCCAGAGATCAGATCAGCACCTTCCGTTCACAGTGTCGACAGAGAAGATAAGTATTTTGCCTGTGACCATAGTCAAAGTATTAACTAGACATGGCGCTAAATAATAATAACTACACAACTCACAAGTAAGAGAGGACGAGATGTGTATGTATTAAAGTGTGAACAGGACGAAACGAATATCTTTTGTCTCTATTTGCGTATTAGTTTTTTTTTGCCTGACTACTACGCACGGCCTAGGCGACAAATAGTCAGACAACATTTCGCGCTAAAAACAACTGTTGATTTTTTGATGAGATGCTTAAGTATATCAACATATTTACGAACTATTATCTATTTTCTATCACTTCTATCAGTATTTTGCAGGTTTTTACTGTTATTTAGTCTAAATATGATGAAATCATAACAACGTATAAATAGCTACCTAAGTATGTACTTAAAGCACATCTTTTTTCTCACAGCCTATACGCTATAACTTCTCCAGTCATTTTCCCTCCACGCCTGTGACGTTTGTCGCTGTCTCTGTCTAGTCCAAGGAATTTGTAAACTACGTTAGTATATAAATTCCTTGGTCTAGTCATTACACACGGGATAATATAAATTGCATATCAAATAAATAATCGCCTATATCAATACATACTCATCATTTAAAATATTCTTTTTTACATCAAATAACTTACTTCACTACAAATAAACTAAATGTTTAACAAAACTCAAACTGCAGATAATTCGAAATTTTACATCAATATGACATTACTTTTGTAAGGTTTTCTTTAGTTTATGATCTTTTTGCACTATTCTTTGATATACTTGAGGATTTTAGAATTAAAACACTGGCAAGACCGTACGTTTGGCGGGAAGAGGGCGCTCTCGGGCGCAGCTAGAAGGCACTCCCTGTTTCTCCAAGAAAAATATTGTATGCTGCTGGTTTAATTAATATAAAAACCATTTATTACGAGGTATCACGGAGTTTTATTTGCTGAACACCAACTACGCCCTTCAACCGGAGTGAGATTGGGTAAGGATCACATCTCAGAAGCCGGGGATTAAAAAACCGTAAGTACACGCCTACATCTCATTTTGTTGCACTAAATGATAAAATAACATGGTGATTTTAGCTTTAAACTCGTTAAGAAAGATTTGTTTGAGGCTGGAGTTCATACTTGTGATCGATGCACATGTCGGATAGTCTGTTTTAACTTCGAGTTTCGTTATGCGCGTCGAAAATACGACACGCCATGTCGCCTCCTAACCTCCAGGGTAGATAGATGATTATTTTGTTACATTCATAGCATTTCAGAGGAATACAGAGAAAGTAGTTCACGATATGTTGTTCCCTTAAGTGCTTCTATACGGCCGTTTGTCATGATCACCCCAAATACCTAGTATTATAACTAGTAATATACTACCAAGCGCCAGGACGATGTCTAGGTGTGGTCTAGGCCTTCATCCGGACGCATCATGAATGACATCTTATTATACGATTAGAGGACCAAATATTATTTTTGTCATATACTTAATTGTTATTGTCGCCTACACTTTCTTTACTTTGTTTTCTTACTTCAAACAGTTCTCTAATAAATTAATCATTTTAGTACTGTGACAATCTTGACTTATGATAAGTTAAACGTGAGCAAAGCACACTTCGTCGATATGTTAGGTTAAGTATGGAACAGAGGTCATATTACTTACATCCTCATCTGCAGGTATTTCGAGTCCATATAATACACAGAGCTATCACAACTAGAGAGATAGCGCTGTTGTCGCTTGAGGCAAATCTCAACCACAAATATGTATGGAAAATCTTGCTCAGCGCTGTCAAAATTGTCAAATATGTATTGGAATAAACTGTAGTAACTTAGATAAAAACACGGCAACTGAATCGAGGTATTTTTGTCTCTTTCTAAGTCATGCCATATAAGATAAGATAACTTTATTGGTAGAGAACCTAATATTACACAAAAAAATATTACATAATATTGATTCATTAAACATGCTCGTCCGGTTCAACGTTTTTTCACATTTTTACTAATAATGACACAGATACAGAATTGCAGTGTTATCTAAAAATTTTATCACAAAAATAATAGGTATTATATTCATCTATTAAATCTAATAATTACGAATATAACTCGCCGGCTGTAAAGAGGCTCACAAATTCAAAATAAAGTCAATAGATTAAAAATAAGGTAATAATTAAAAAAAATATATGTAAATTAATTCATTGCATCTCTTGCTTTCTTTCTTTTCTCGATCGACCACATTAGTTACATATTAATACCACATTACATTATGTATTTAATAATCAATTTGTAATTTTAAAATGTATGGAATTATGGATTTTATCTTGTTTGATTTTTGATTTGATTATCCCTCTGGTATCTCTGTGATATATAAAATATATAGATATAATAAAAAAAAAAAAAAAAAAGTCAGTCCGGGGGGTTATAAATGCGTTATTTTTGTTTAAGACGCTCTGTTCTCGAGTTAATTGGGATTATAGCTATCTCGAATATCTCTATTCAAATAGTAATGCAAACAATTTCATGGTGTGAGTTTCAGGTGATGAATTCGGGAGAAAACGAAGTGCGGCGCCTGGAGACTCCGGGGCGAAGCCGTTCGCGATCCAGGCGTAGCCTGACGCACGGCCATGATCCGGCTAGCACTCGAAGGAGTCGCAGCCACAGCCGCAGCCACAGACTCCGCTTGCGGGAGCGTGAAGTCGCGCTGAGGCAAGAACAGGTCCGGGTTCGTTTGTTGGAGCTCGAGCTGCAGCGAGAACGAGACGGGGTGCAACGTCGGCGTCAGAGCGAGCAGCGCGGGCCTAGCAACGAACGTGGCCGCAGCCGGGACCGCAGTCGAAGCCTCAGGCGGGACGGGAGCCGTAGCCGCAGCCGTCATCGCGGGCTCAGCCGCGGCCGTCATCGCGGCCGCAGCCGAGATCGCGGCCGCAGCCATCACCGCAGCCGCAGCCGCAGTCATCATCGCGGCCACAGCCGAGATCGCGGCCGCAGCTGTCACCGCAGCCGCAGCCGCAGCCATCATCGCGGCCGCAGCTGTCATCGCAGCCTCCAGACCAATGTGGACGACAAGAAGCGCTCCGATGAACATCGTACAAAAAAGTCACATAGTCCCTCTTTTACTACTGATGATGTAACTAAAATAATCCAGTCTATTAGAGACGTCCTTCCGTCACAGCCAGGCCAGAGCACACAGTTCTCGAATAGAGATAGTAAAAATATGATTCCCGAGTTTAACCCTTCTAACAAAAACCAACGTATGGATAATTGGCTAAAAAAAGTAAACGAGTGTGCGAAGGTCTACGGCTGGGACGAAGGAGCCGTAGTTCATTTTGCTTTGCAAAAACTGTCAGGGTTAGCTAAAACCTGGTACGAAAGCCAAAGTTCAATATTGTACAGTTGGGAGGAATGGCAGGTCAAATTACAAAGCGCTTTCCCATGTGATCAAAACTACGGACAAATGCTCGAGGACATGTTGAAGCGTAAGAGTAGAATCAACGAACCTATTCAAAACTATTTTTACGATAAACTTTCACTTCTAAATCAGTGCGAGATTACTGGTCGGCGCGCCGTTGACTGCATCATCCACGGCAATACTGACAGGACCACAAGGTCTAGCGCTTTAGCCCTACGATGTGATGAGCCCGACGACTTATTGAAATTCTTGATGAGTAATAATAGGGAGCTTTATACAGCTCAACCATTTTCTAAAGACAGGAATGCAAATACGGGAGACGATAGGTCGAACAATAGGGTTTTTGCAAAAATGACTACTTCCCTCTTTTGCTATAATTGCAAGGAGCAAGGACACCCGTATTCAAGATGCCCTAATCCTTTATTGAGATGTAGTAGCTGCCACAAAGTAGGACACAAAACTGAATTATGTCGCTCGAAACTGGGCACAAGATCAACGAAAACTGATACAGCGGCCAAAACTATGCGCATATCTAGCGCAAAGCCTTCCAACAAATTTATAAAAGAAGTAAGCGTAGAAGGTGTGCCACTTGAAGCGTTCGTTGATCTTGGTAGCGAAGTCACATTGATTACTCAATCCAGTTTTGCTAAACTCGGTCTAACTCACGACAATACTCCATCGACTATGAGGGGTTTCGGTAATAATTTTGTATCGTCAATAGGCTCAGCGAACTTGAAATTATCAATAGATGGAGTATGTGCTGACGTTTCGTGCCGCGTAGTAGAAGATCGGTACCTGGAGAAACAATTACTTATTGGTCAAAGTTTTACCGAACAACCTCATATTGTTATGTACAAGGACGTTAATAAACTGCAATTTATACACGTTGATACGGAAATACCTAATTTTGTACCAGACGATGATGGTGACCGGCGGGAGGAAATAAGGACATTAGCATACTGCAAGCTTTATGGGACTGCTAGCGTCAGAGCTATAACAGAGACTCCTTTCACAGGCACTATAATCGTAGACACAAAGGTTGTAGGTAAACTGGGAAAACAATACGTTGTGTGTGGCGGAGTTTATGAAGTAAAGAACGGTATACTATTCGTAATAATACAACCTTGCGTGGTCCCTTGCTGTCTTCAAGAAAATTCGGTGTTCTCAAGAGCGGAAAGAGTAGAATTGGTGTACAGACTGGTAACCGCGGAAGATCCTTTAGGCAAAGTCTCACATATTGAATCTTCCTCTGCCAAAGAGCTTGACGAAGGTCAAATACAAATAGGCGAAACCGCTTCTAATGAAGCCAAAACGAGGCTCTTAGACATACTAAGGCGTCATGAACAGTGTTTTGCACATAATTTGGCAGACCTTGGCTGTACGAATGTAACAGAAATGAACATCGAACTGAACAGCGAGCGCCCCGTGGTTTATAGACCATACCGTCTCTCTCATCATGAACGAGAGAAGGTCCGAGATATGGTTGATGAGATGTTAAAAGCGGGCGTCATACGGGAGTCGACTTCGAATTATGCCAGCCCGATAATTCTCGTGCAAAAGAAAAACGGTGGTATGCGACTATGCGTGGATTACAGACTGCTTAATTCGATCACTGTAAAAGAGAGATACCCTATCCCGATAATAGATGATGAGATAGCGAGATTGTCCGGACAAGCATGGTTCATCACACTTGATTTAATGTCGGGGTATTATCAAGTACCGATTGCGGAGAATAGCAAGCATTTGACCGCTTTTGTGACACCAGACGGTCAATACGAATACAACCGGATGCCATTCGGCTTGGCAAATGCTCCGGCTGTCTTCCAGAGAATGATGAACCATGTTTTAGGACAAGCTCGGTTCAATAAAGCCACTGTCTATCTCGATGACCTTTTAATTTACGGCCAGACTCCTTTCGAGTGTATGGATCGGTTTGAAGAGATTCTTAATCTACTCGAAAAGGCACAACTCAAGCTGAATTTATCCAAGTGCAGTTTCCTGCAGAATAAAATTGATTACTTGGGTTACGAAATAAGCTCTGCTGGTATGCGCCCGGGTTCAGCGAAAATTCAAAGTGTAATAGACTTTCCCTTACCACAAAATGTGCACAACGTGCGCCAATTTTTGGGGCTTGTGAGCTATTTCCGAAAGTTTATTCAATCATTCGCGGCATTGGCTCAACCGCTCACCAAGTTGCTTAAAAAACATGCCACTTGGGAATGGACCATCGAGCAGGAAAACTCATTCAAAGCCCTTAAATCAAAATTGGTTGAAAGACCAGTCTTGGCCTTGTATGATCCCACAGCTGAGACAGAGCTCCATACAGACGCTAGTAGACTGGGCATCGGAGGAATATTGCTTCAGCGTCCACAGAAAAGCCAAGACCCATTTCACCCCGTGGCTTATTATAGCCGCCAGACGACTCCCGAGGAAGGAAACTTTCACTCCTACGAGTTAGAGACACTGGCAGTCATTTGTGCCCTAAAAAAATTTCGTGTGTACTTGTTAGGAAAAACCTTCAAAGTAGTAACTGACTGTAGCGCACTTCGTTCCACTTTTGAAAAGCGTGACCTGATTCCTAGGATTGCTCGTTGGTGGATAGCGTTACAGGAGTTTGATTGTTGTATCGAGTACAGAGCAGGAGCGAAAATGAGTCACGTGGACGCTCTATCACGGAACCCAACTCGCGACACAGACACGACGGAGCTCGTTAGACATCCACCAGTGCTGGCCATCTCAGACGAAGACTGGCTCCTTACGCTACAGTTGGGAGACTCCGAGATATGTAGACTACGGGAAATTGTCAGCAGCGATTTAGACTCCAAGGGATTGGATTATATTAAAGACAATTACATTTTGAAGAATAATAAACTATTTCGATGTATGGGAGGCGATAAGGAAAACGTTAGGTGGGTAGTCCCAAAGGGTGCAAGGTGGCAGCTGTGCAAGATGAACCACGATGACATAGGCCACGTTGGTTTCGAAAAAACTTTAGAACGAATAAAAAGGAATTACTGGTTCGCAAAAATGACGCGATTTGTAAAGAAGTATGTAAGCGCGTGCATTGACTGCGCATACGCAAAAAAAACTACGAACGGGCGTGAAGGGCTGCTACACCCTATAGAAAAGGTTGCGATCCCTTTTCACACATTACATATTGATCACCTTGGACCCTTTGTAAAGTCCAAAAGGGGGTTCACACATATCTTAACTGTGGTAGATTCGTTTACTAAATTCCTATTTATTAAACCTGTTCGAAACACCAACACGCTGAACGTAATAAAAGCGTTACAGGACATCTTCGATATATTTCGTGCCCCTGACCGGCTGGTGAGTGATCGAGGATCTTGTTTCACGGCTCATGCGTTCCGGAAATTCTGCCTCGAACGTGGTATTAAACATATCCTAAACGCGGTGGCAAGTCCAAGATCAAATGGTCAGGTGGAACGCTACAATAGAACCATACTGGACTCCTTGACAGCACAAAATATCAGAGATAATGAAAAGGAATGGGATAGTAAAGTAGGGAGAATACAATGGGGATTGAACAATACAGTTCAAAAAACTACTGGAAGAACACCGGCTGAAGTCATGTTTGGAATGGCGATGAATAGTGAACTTAAACCGGCTTTAAACGCCGTTGCGGAAGGAACCCACGAGGTTGAGGATTTAACTGAACTCCGTACGGAAGTAAAAAGGAAAATTGACGAAGCCCAAGCGAAGCAAAAAGAATATTACGATCGAGGTAAACATGCAGCGCGCGTCTACAGAAAAGGCGATCTGGTCAAAATCACGAAAGTGGCATACCAAAACAAAGGCCAGAGTACGAAACTTATGCCTTCTTACGAAGGTCCTTTTAGAGTTACCAAAGTACTAGGAAATGACCGTTACAAAGTCGCTCCAATAGCTGGATTTGCCGGGATGAAAAATAAACGGACAACCATGGTTGCTGCGGACCGAATGCGACCATGGATTCACGTAGCTTCGCTAAGTATAGACGATACGGACGACGAACAAAGCGCGACCGAAGCAACTGAATGTTGATTGATTAAAATCATCATCCTTTTTTATATACCTTACAAGGGTGTTGTATCATATACTAAGATCCATTGTATCTGAGTTTTTAAATAATATCATATTTCATTGTCGCTCGAATAACATTGCATAACACATCAATCAGTATCACTTACCCGATATTTTGTTGATTTGATTAAAATGATAGTTTTTAAGAGTTACAAGGATAGTTTTTAAGAGTTACAAGGATAGTTTTTAAGAGTTACAAGGATAGTTTTTAAGAGTTACAAGGATAGTTTTTAAGAGTTACAAGGATAGTTTTTAAGAGTTACAAGGATAGTTTTTAAGAGTTACAAGGATAGTTTTTAAGAGTTACAAGGATAGTTTTTAAGAGTTACAAGGATAGTTTTTAAGAGTTACAAGGATAGTTTTTAAGAGTTACAAGGATAGTTTTTAAGAGTTACAAGGATAGTTATTAAGAGTTACAAGGATAGTTATTAAGAGTTACAAGGATAGTTTTTAAGAGTTACAAGGATAGTTTTTTTAAGAGTTACAAGGATAGTTTTTAAGAGTTACAAGGATACAACGATAATTTTAAGAGTTTGGCTATAAAGATAGATAACTTGATTAAAAAACATTGTATTATAACTACTTCAAATCCTCAAACGTTGTTCTTCGCTTAGAATCTATGTATATGCATCATTGTATAATAGTGCCTCAGTGCTAGATGTTTTATCTTTGATGTGTATAATATAACTTAACTTACCTCGCCCTGCCGAGTGTAAGGTTTTGCCTGGTTCCACCTGGTGCATGTATGAGGACATACATGTCATCAGGATGGTCGAGTGTAAGGTTTTCTTTAGTTTATGATCTTTTTGCACTATTCTTTGATATACTTGAGGATTTTAGAATTAAAACACTGGCAAGACCGTACGTTTGGCGGGAAGAGGGCGCTCTCGGGCGCAGCTAGAAGGCACTCCCTGTTTCTCCAAGAAAAATATTGTATGCTGCTGGTTTAATTAATATAAAAACCATTTATTACGAGGTATCACGGAGTTTTATTTGCTGAACACCAACTACGCCCTTCAACCGGAGTGAGATTGGGTAAGGATCACACTTTTTTCCTCAAAATGTAATACAGTTAAATTTATTTTTGTACAAAAATACTACATACATAGCATAAATACTGACTGCACAGCAAATTTTTCATTATTACATGAAATTAGATTAGGTGTGATACAAAAAATAGGTTAGGTTATGTTAGAACATGACAAAACAACGCACGAGCCGAGCGAGCGAAGCGAGCGTGCCGCGGCAGAGCGGCCGGCGAAGTGCCAGAAGCGACTGTGATTAATAAAATGCTGTTTTATTTAGAAAAACTGCTGTAAATAATATAAAAATAGAAGCTATATTTAAAAGAAAAAGAGTTAACAGGTATAATGTGCATTAAGATTATTAGCTGTGCATTGATGAAAAAGCTTTTGCTTTAGGAAAAATCGCTGTACGCTGCGAAAATAAATTGTAGTGTGTTTAGTGATATTTTGAGTTGAATATTTTGCTGTGCAATCAGTAATTTTGATGGGAATTTGGAATCTTATTGCATAGAAAAAGGATATTTTTTGATTTGCGTTTAAATACTACCCATTACACACTAGGTATCATAGGTTAAGGTTAAACAATGACACAGATAAAATAAATGTCAGTGGTAAAACTAGTAAAATAACTGTGAACCACAGAGCTATTACAACTAGAGAGATAGCGCTGTTGTCGCTTGAGGCGATTCTCATCCACAAAAATGTATGGAAAATCTGGCTTAGAGCTGTCAAAACTGTCAAATACGTAGGTATTGGAATTTGACACTACTGAGGGAAAAACACGGCAACTATCGAGATATTTTTCATGCCTCTTTCTAACTCATGTCATATGAAATCATTGCATCTCTTTCTTTCTTTTTATCGATCGACCATATTATCCCTGATTCTTGCAAAAAAATACAACAATAATTTTTCGATTTACTGATTTGTGAATAATAATTATACTTTTTAATGCAAGCTTAGGTTATTGGTTACCTTTAAATAACTTACCTAGGTACAAAAAAACAATGAGATGCACTCCGGGAGTGCCGGCAGAAGTGAAAACTTGAACAAAATAACATTGTGCATTTTTGAATATTTTGGAAGGGTTCGGAAATATTTTCGCACGAATTGCTTTATTTATCAGTACTAAAATACTATCATTTATGTCGTAAAATACAATTCACATGCGCACACTCGCGCAAGCAAGCTTTCACTTCTTTTTCATTTTAGCCATAGGACGTCCACTGCTGGACATAGGCCGCCCCTAACGATCTCCAATAAGACCGGTTGGTAGCGGCTTGCATCCAGCGCGATCCTGCGGTCTTGATGAGGTCATCCGTCCACCTTGTAGGTGAACGTCCTACGCTGCGCTTGCCGGTACGTGGTCTCCACTCAAGAACTTTACGACCCCATCGGTCATCAGTCCTCCGAGCTATGTGCCCTGCCCATTGCCATTTCAACTTGCCAATCCGCTGGGCTATGTAGGTAACTTTAGTTCGTCTACGGATCTCCTCATTCCTCATTCGATCTCGCAGAGAGACTCCGAACATAGCCCTCTCCATAGCTCGTAGGGCTACTTGGAGCTTACTGATAAAGTCCATAGTAAGAGACCACGTTTCTGTGCCTTATGTCATCACTGGCAACACACACTGGTCGAACGCTTTCGACTGCAGGCACTGAGGTATGTCGGACGAGAGTTTTCACTTCACCGTCTTACAATTTTTTGATCAGAGCTTACGAATTGTCCTGACGCGGGTTTAACATTTTTTACCCATCCCAAAAACTGCACAAAGCCGCTTTAAAAAGTTTTCACTTGATTTGTGATAATATTTAATAGATATGATAATACAATCATGTAAATCTTCAGAATCTTATCTATTTTCAAATCTAATCAATGTGTTTATTTTAATGGATGTAGAATACTGGATTATAATTGAGATTATGGACTGATTAATTATAATTATCAGTACTTAATTTAATTTGTTTTGACAATAATAAAGTATCTTTTCGTGCTTTTCAAGTAGGTATGTACTTATGTCTCTAATGTGAAATTAATGTATTATGTAAAGTAATTGTAATCATTATTTTGTAATTTTTAGTTACAGTCATCGTCTAATGATATCTACATCAATTTACATTATATTTTGGAAACTTTAAGGAATATAAACCTCCATAAATTGTTGGACTTAGGTACCAATGCCATCCGAGGTCACCCATCCAGAGACGGACCGTCTCTCCAAGGGCGCCGCCAAAATTATTTGCATCTACATCTACACTTACTTTTGTTTCGTATAGATTTACGCTTGACTACATACTGCCTGATGTAAAGATACCTATTTACTAGGGATTTGAAGACACCCACGTTGTACTTTAGAGGGAAAAGGCCCGTGCCCAGGCAGCGTTCCATATTCTGACTGTTCGTATGAGGATTCGAAACGCTTAGTTCTAATTCTAACGCGCGGAATGTCCACCACAAAGGGATGGTGCTTTGGTCGCGTCTGTCTAGCCGTACGATAGAAGAATGGGCTGTGCAACTCCTACACTCTCCGAAGTGTATACGATTAAAGGCTGATAAACACGCTACCTGACATTGAGCATACATTTTAAGGTGTCGTTGTCTATCAGCCTCCTGGCTCGCCTCTCAATCGACTCCAGAGCCTCCAGTTGATATTTGGCAGCGCCATCCCAAAGGTGAGAGCAATAAGTATTCCATGTAAGACCTGACTTGTGCTTTATAAAGATTAAGCAGTTGCTCAGGTGTGACATACCGAGACTTAGAGAGAACACCAAGTTTTTTGGAGGCTAACAGTACCTACTTACTATTAACATTTAACCAATAAGTATTTAACACTTTACATATACAATAGGCCCAATTATGAAGGCACCATCGTAATTATAATAGCTATTTAGTCTACTTCTGTTTATTTTTAACCGACTTCCAAAAAGGAGGAGGTTCTATGTTCGTGTGTATGTATTTTTTTGTTTATGTTCATAGATAATTTCGCCAATTGTGAACCAAATCGAAATTTTTTTTTTAGTTCGAAAGGGTTTATCCCCGAGGTCCCATTTAAATTTTACACAAATCGGCTGAGCCGTTTTTTTAAAATCAACAATAATATAAGCAATTCGAGCGAAATATCCGAATTTTGTACACGACGGAAGGCGGTTTTGCCATTTTTTGCGAAAAATAATTTTCACTAGCATTCGATAGAGAGAAAACTTTTTACGTTGCTATTAAATTTACGATGGCGCCTTTATATTTGGGCCTAGTAATTATGTACTTATTTATATACTTATAAATCCAATTCAAATCACACCAGTCATATATTTCGATCATGGGGTGATTTTTTCTATGTACTTTCTTTCCTGACATGGGGGTGCAAGTGCACCCCGTGTGCACTCCTTTCCACCCCCGGCGCTCATGATCGTCCCCAACGTTGCTATATAACTTCAGTGATCGCTATAAGAAACACCAAGTCAAAATACGCTGTGTTCGCTATGAAGTGAAAACGTCTATTTTTTTGTACAACCGGTACCATCAATATAGGCCGAACCATACAAGTCGGCGGATGTGAAGTTAGCTACAAACTGCGCAATATCCAATCAACGCGCAGCTTATGTAAGCTACAGTCAGGGTTGGATATTGCGCAGCTTGTAGCTAACTTCACATCCGCCGACTTGTGTGATTCGGCCCACACTAGGCCCAATTTTAAAGGTGCCATCGTAATTTTAATAGCAAATTAAAATGTTCCTGTTTCTTTTTCACAATATACATTTGAAAGAGAGAACAATATTTTTTATTGATATTTTTACGATGGCGCTTTTAAAATTGGGCCTACTGCACCATCATAGCTACTAAGACGAGAACTTTCTGAATTGCGGATCTGTTTACTTTTGGTTCACTCTAAAATTCTTTATTGCCAGTTATTCGTACACTACATCTTACAGTCCGTGCGATCGAAGTTAGGATTCCACCATCTTCTAAAGTGATCGTACTCAGGCTTGGTCTTTTCATTCCTATGCATGGCAGCGCAAACATCGCAGACGTTCTCCTTCCTCGTTGGGTCGATGTATGTGTAAAGGCTTTTCCACCTGAAGAACCGCTTGTACATCTCTGGAGATCTCATGAGACGGTCCATGTAAGCTGCTAACTGCTCTATTTCAAATCGTTCTGAGTCAATGTAGGATCCAGGTGGAAGAAATCTGTAAATAAATAAAGATACTTACTAAGCAGTACCGTACTGGCAACCACGTAGGTATCGGTTAGCGCATCTACCTATACGAGTATTCTATCTGCAACGTATATGGATGACCTTTTCAAAAGCGCGGGATCGTGCTGGATGCAAGCAAGCCGCTTCATCTTATGTTCAGCAGTTGACGTCCTATGACATCCTATGAATGGATTTAAAGTTTCACTAGCCTATTTTTTTATTACAAACCATTACAGCCATATTTTTATTAACTTCTCAACTAAGTAGATGTATAATCCTCTCTCCTTTTTATAGGCCTTATAATGAATTTGAATTGAGCGTTTTAAAAGTCAAAATCGATAGAGTATCTATACGTGATTTGTGTATCTACTATATAGCCATAATAGAGCTCATAGCCGAAACTAGTCAGTTAGACGACTGTCTATCGTAGCGTCAAGTAGGACGATATGGGTATATTGTATTTGCTCAATCCTTTCTTCATTATTAAAATCAGCTTACCTTGAATAGTCTGCTCCTCCATATACGATGGGCACAGTATCATGTTGTAGCGCTGTCAGTAATTTCTCTGTTACGTAGTCATCAGCAAAACTGTTCTCCAGCGACATATAGAAGTAATAATCCCGTTCCAGTAAAAAGTTACACTTTTTCGTTTCATTTCGGGGACATTGCAATGATCCACACCGGCCATAGACGTCGATAGTGTGTCCATAGGGATTTAAAGCGTCCTGCAATTTTTTAACCAACTGGTCCCGACCACTTTTGCTATTACAGTGAGAAACGAACCATGCAGCTGCTTTAGATTTATTTGCCAATGTTGCTGCTAATTCATCTTCTACTCTGGGATATCTTCGAGGCCATCTCATGTACTCTTTAGGACCGATAATATCCCCATTTGTATTCTTGATGGCAATATAGGGAAACGGAATATCAGAATCCAGTTTGTAAGTCGCAGTCAAGTTGAAAAATCCATCGAACTTCTCATCGCAAACTGGGAAGTTAACAGCAGATTCCATGTTGAAGAATATGTATTTCTGATGCGGAGCCCTTACCTCTGGTAGACTATTGACTGACATGGTTCGACCGTTAAATGCTATCGCGTCAAACTTTGTTATATCATCCCCAAAGTATGTTCTATTTTTGGTGAAGTAGCAATTGATTTCTGAGCAGTTGTGTTTGATAAAAGTTTTTTGTCCTTCTTCGAAGAAATAAAACGGAGCATGTTCATACTGAGTCCAGAGCAAAACGTATTTCATTTTATCGTAAATTTCATCTTCGTAATTGTCTATATTTGGAAAGTAAGGTTCTTTAGTGGAAGTTTCTACAATTGCCTGAACTAAACTAATTTTTTGCGTAGTTGATATTATGTATTCTATATCTTCTGGAAGTTTATTAATATTATTAATGTCTTCCTCTTTGTCGTCAGAATCATCTTCAGAATCTTCTTCGGAATCTGGGATAACATCTTCTTTTTCAATAGCGAGCAAAATGTGTTTTGAATCTTCAGCTTCGTCTACTTTTGGGTGTTCAATGTCGGCGATTGCTGGCAAAACTGGATTTAAATTATCATTTCGTTCCTCAGAGAACACAATGCGTCTCAAAACTTCAGAATATGCAATATTATTGTAATTGTTACCTTTTTGGTGGTCAAATTTTTCCACTGATTTTTCTGGAAGATTCGGAGCCAAATCATTTGCGGCAACAGGGTACAAAATATGTTTTAAATCTTCAGGGGGGATATTGTTTTCGACATTGTCTTCTTTAGATTCTTCCGCGTTGTCTAAATCTTTGATAGACATATCCGGAGGATTCGGGACCATATCATTTCTTTCCGCGGGGTACAAAATGTGTTTTAAGTTTTCAGAGAGCGTATTTTTGTTATTATCAATCTTCGAGTTCTCAACGTCTTCATCGGAAACTTCTGCCGAATCTGGGATAGCATCATTTCTGTCTCTTTCAAAAAGAAGCTGTTGTAAATCATCAGGGACTAAATTTCTGTTTATGTCAACATTTGGCAGGTCAAATTCGATGTCTTTGGTGGTGATGTCTGGGTCATTATCAATCAAATCATTCCTTTCTGTGGCAACAAATGGTCTGTATAGGAATATAAGTTGCATCCAGAAGAAGAAAACAGCAATGATTGTGCAAATGGCCAGAAATATGATTCGAGATCTGTATATGTGACTCCGGGGTCTGGCTGCGGTGACAGTAGTAGGGATCACCGATTTCTTGGTCATGATTAGACAAAGGCTCTCTATTATCTAGAGTACCTTAGTCCTTTTAATGGATATTATATTGCTGTTTCTATCAAATCAGTTCAAGGCTATAAATCTGAAAAATTTAAACAAGTACTTATTATTATTTAGGCTTGATTTTGATTTTGAAGTGTATTTTACTATAGCTTTTAGAATTATAAAATTAGTGAGAGGTCTGAGAACCTGAATAATTTATAAAGCATTGGAATAAAGAGGACTGTACAGCAAATTCATATTCAGTAGCAAATGTTCATATAAGTACATATTTAGTACCTATTCGTTTTACATGTACTCGCCAACGAAGTGTAAAAGAACTAATGATGTACTCAGATTTATTTTTCGTTTTGCTGTGTTACCAACCAAAATTGTCAACAACGTATCTACACTGAACTACCTTATGAATTTAATTGTGAGTTAATTTTATCTTTTGTATTTTTATGTTTTTGTCAAATGTTATTATGGTAAATAAATTATTTTTATTCTTATTTTAATTGACTTAAATTAATTTAATTTATTAATAGTTACTGTTCTTAAGAAACACTTAATAAGAAAAAAAAAATCAATTAATAAATAATTACTCAGAGTTAATTTAGTTACACCTAGATAGATAGATAGATAAACTCTTTATTGATTCACACACACATAAAACAGAAAAATAGAGAAAATTAGATGATACAATATGTGAAGCAACCGGCGGCCTTATCACTGAAAGTGATTTCTTCCAGGCAACCTTAGGATGGAGAGAGATGGTACAAAAGAAAAAACGACGGGGTGTGCTAATTTAGAGGACACTTTAAAAATAAAAAAGAATTATACAATAGACATATACATACAAATATTATAAATACTAATACATAAATAAATGATATAATAAAATAAACTAATAAATACTTTTAACTTCTAACATACACAAATAACCAATGTACTCGTATAAGTAAACAAATACAATAATAAGCAAACTACAGAAATTAATAAAACACCCAAAAACTAAGAACTATTTGAAGATTGCGACAGATATAATTTTTTAACCTCCTCTTTAAAAACAATTACGGACGGGGCCCGTTTAATGGAAATGGGTAGAGGATTCCATAATTGGACTGCTTGGAATGAAAAGGATTTGCTATAAAAAGTAGTTCGAGCAGAAGGAGTCATCAGGATGAGGTTGTCTTTAGACCGAAGAGGGATAGTGTGGGATGTATGCCAATAAGAAAAACGCTCTTTAAGATAGGTAGGGGTAGAAGGGTTAAATAGAATATTATAAAGGAGGGAGAGGATGTGAGCATTCCGACGAAGGCGAACAGGAAGCCACTTGAGCTTTGCGCGAAATTCAGATATATGATCATATTTACGTAGCCCAAAGATAAATCTTATACAGTAATTTTGGAGGCGCTCTAGTTTGTCAAGTTGGTCTTCCGTAAGATCAATATAGCAGGCGTCAGCGTAATCAAGAATAGGGAGTAGTAGAGACTGCGCAAGTGCAACTTTGGTGGCAGTGGGTAGGAAGTTCCTAAGACGTCTTAGGGATCCCCCAGAAGCAAACAACTTGCAGCTAATCGACCTGAGGTGAGAGTCCCAACTTAAGGTGCGGTCTAGAATCACGCCAAGATTTTTTACCGTTTCACAGTAGGGTACCGTGGTTCCTCCAAAAACGACTTTTGGAATTCCATCCCAGTCAATTTTGGATATCATATATGAGCTACCGATTATTATGGCCTGAGATTTTGTTTTGTTTGACACCTAATTAATTTAAGTTTCATATGTGGATAGCTTATTTTAAGCACTTCCTTGCATATCAGAAAAACTTACCTTTGACAACCTTCTATTTTGTTATTATTAAATATTTCAAAATAATATTTTAGTGTACACTGCTTGCACAAAAAAGCGCACTACGCTGAACCTGAGTACACTCTGAAATCAGCAAAACAAATACATGATTCAATTATCTGCCAAGGAAATGCGTTATCTACAACTAAACAATACACAAATGTTTTAGATCAATTAACGCATACAAATGAATACAAAGAAATCAATCTGTATCATGATGTTAACATGATACTGGTTTCAAATGTAAGTTTTAGATAGGTACAGTTAGATTACAGAAAAAAACAAAGTGGAATGTAAATTAGTTTACAAATCGAGCAAACATCATTATCAGCGGTAGAACGTCCACTGCCTGACATAGGCCACCCTTGATTATTCGATACAGTTTCTAAATCAAATTAATTAATTTAGAAACTTAATTAGAAATAAGAATCATCATTTCAAACGTCAGCTATCCCCTGCTGAAAATTGGCATTTGCTAATTTTTGCGGCATTTTTGTTGTCTTTTAATAGTCCACTGTGTTTTGTGTTGCGGATACAATAAGCCATCAAACCATTTTTTTTTTTCACATATTACCCAGTGCGGCTTAAACCTTGTCTCGTAGCGTAGCTCATAGGTACAAGACTGGTACGGGAAACGGCTTAAACAGACCTTTGACTTTACACTTTGGGCCTTCCGTAATTGAGAAGATTGGTTCCAAATAAAATAATAGTAACTTTTTATCTTCTGATTTTGCTGCGCCCAACGGGGTCCGATGTCACTCTGTAGCCAAAATTGTATTTACCTACGACCATGTATGGAATGCGAAATAAATGAATTATAAATTAGAATAGAACCACCTGCTCGTACTAAGCGATTCGCTTCTTCCTTCATAATGCGAACTGCCAGGGATTGGAATGCCTCCGTCATTGTTTCCTGACAATTACAATTTGGATATCTTCAAGTCAAGAGTGAATAGGTATCTTCTAGGTCTACATACTCCATCTTCGGCTACAACTTCGCTTTCCATCAGACGAGTTGGGAGCCAAATGAAGAATGTGCAGATTATGCAGAATAGGGCTAGGTACCTATTCTGCATTAAAAAAGACGGAATCGGTCAATCAATCCGCAGCCTGCGCTGCGGGACAATACTGTCAACCGATCTCGTTACTAACAATGAAGTAGGAATGTTCCTACTTGTGTTCCTACTTCATTGGTTACTAAGGTGACACGTTCTTGAACCTGTCTCGTTTTTAGGGTTCCGTACCCAAAGGGTAAAAACGGGACCCTATTACTAAGATTCCGCTGTCCGTCTGTCTGTCTCCAGGCTGTATGTCATGAACCGTTATAGCTAGAAAGCTGAAATTTTCACAGATGATGTATTTCTGTTGCCGCTACAACAAAAAATACTAAAAACAGAATAAAATTAATATTTAAGGGGGGCTCCCATACAACAAACCTGAATGTTTAACCGTTTTTCGCTCGATTTTAATAACGGTAACAGGTAAATGCTTGAAGTATTTACAGAATGTTTAGTTGTATTGACGATTCAATAATAAATAATGAAAATAAAATAAATATTTTAGGGGGGCTCCCAATTCCCATACAGTACGGAACCCTGCGTGCGCGAGTCCTACTCGTACTTGGCCGATTATTATGACAGTTTTGAGCTGTCGGAACTGTCAGAAAAACGAGAGAGGTTCAAGAACGTATCACTTCAGTAAAGAGATCGGCTAACAGAATTGCCCCGCTACGTAACATTTTTGCAAAAATATTTTAGATTTTTTTCCAATAATAACCTGGAGGTGTTATTGGGAAAGGCCTCGCGCCATTACCTCGGAGGCGAGTGGCCGTCCCTCAATATGCCGATATATGCCAATATGGTTATTGCATATTTTATACCGGACCTAATATTTTTTATGTCGTGCACCGGTTCTTACAAGAACTTTGGCTTGTCTGGAAAAGACATGTAAAATAAATTAATAGTTTAAAAAACCGGCCAAGTGCGAGTCGGACTCGCGCACCGAGGGTTCCGTACAAACCTGCAAGGTTTACAAAGTTCGTTCATTACGACAAAAAAAGTAATAAGTTTATATTTATTAAAAATATATATTTTGTAATGTAACTAAAAATTTAAGGTTTTCGGAATTTTTCCTTTATGTGTGCTATAAAACGTTGCTTCATGCCAAATTTCAAGATTCTAGGTCGACTGGAAGTACCCTTTAGGTTTTGATTCCCTTGCGAGTACTTGCGAGTTTCAAAATTTGCGGCATAAACGGCTGTATCTTTTGATTGCGTTGGCTTAGAAGTTTGATTTTTTCACAGCTTCAAGGGACAGTAGACCTGAGTAATTGATATAAATTTCAGCTTCATACCTCCACGCGTTCCTGAGAAAAAGGGTCTTGACAGACGGACGGACGGACAGACGGACAACAAAGTGATCCTATAAGGGTTCCGTTTTTTCCTTTTGAGGTACGGAACCCTAAAAACACTACAAAACCCCGCTTAGTCCATTACGTGTTATTTTTCACAAATGCAAACACGACTATGATACCAAATTCCTTCATGGAATGCCATTGCCTATCTTCCGGCTTCATCATCAGACCTTAAAAACTAATCGTGGTCTAAGTTCTTTACTACTTTTCTAAGAAATCCAAAACACAGCTTTGATACGATTTCCATCATGAAGTTCCAGTTCATATCTTCCGGCTCCATCATCAGATCAGTTTGACAGTACCATATTATTATTGTATTGTCATCAGAACTACATATGTACAGCTGCCAATTTTCATTACGCTACGACCCTTGGAAGATGGTTAAATTAGTTACCTTAGATTCCATTACATGTTAGTTACATACTCGTCGACCTAATATAAGTGTGTAAGTGTGCTTAGACAGCTGATTCTGAAATCGGGATTGGTCCCATAGTGAAAGTTGTTCATTATGTTCTACATATATGGAGTTTTGGTAACAACAAAAAATACCACTTCACCTCATAGTATGGATTGCCCATGCACTTATTTGAGCTTATAAAAACATCGGGTTGCACTCCGCGAGTGCCGGCAGAAGTAAAAATTTGAACATGTGGTTAAATTTGACTTTTTTTGGAACGAAAATAATAACTCCGGACTTTGTCCTGAGGTTACAGCGCCTTTAGCATGGCAAAGAGATAAATTGTCTTTCCACCAATTTATCCCCTTGAGGTGGAAAAACAGTATGAATTGACATTGACTACTGACATCATTGACATCATCTGAGGGAGTCGTGGTGGTCTAGTGGTAATGACACCCGCCTTACAATCGTGAGGTCGTGGGTTCAAATCCCGGTCCCGTACCAATGAATTCCTTGGAATTTATGTACGGAATTTCACACCAATGGCTTTTCGGTGAAGGAAAACATCGTGAGGCAACCTGCATACGTCCGTAGAAGAAATTCGATGTCGTTTGTGAATCCACCAACCCGCACTGGGCCAGCGTGGTGGATAATAGCCCAATCACCTTTCGTGGGTAGGCCTACGTCCTGCAGTGGACTATCAAAAAGGCTGGTACAGTACAGTACAGTACTGACATCATTAAAAGTGGATAAAATAGTTTTATCCCTTTGCCATGCTAGGCTTGCACTACCTAATGCCAGCTCCAGTCTATCTATCTCCAAGTAAAGTTCGTTTCCCCGTAGCCCCAGGGCGTAAGGTAATAGAGAGGCGTGGTCGGGTGTAAAGCTATACTACCGCTACACTACGGACGTCTCGTTCCTTACTCCGCTATGCTAATAACATATTTCATGGCCTTTATTGTAACAATGTTTGCTTCGCGTGGGTTGTTTCTTGTAGGTTACATGGCGTGTTTAGGTTAGGATGTGATATAAAATTGTGCGCACTGTGGGGTCTTATAAAAAAAATCGGCCAAGTGCGAGTCGGACTCGCGCACGAAGAGTTCCGTACCGTAAGGAAGCCCCATTCCTCTTGCCGTTATTAATAGCGAGCAAAAAACTCCTAAAATCACGTTTGTTGTATGGGAGCCCCCCTTAAATATTTAATTTATTTTATTTTTAGTATTTGTTGTTATAGCAGCAACAAAAATACATCATCTGTGAAAATTTCAGCTGGCTAGCTATCACGGTTCATGAAATACAGCCCGGTGACAGACAGACAGACAGACGGACAGACGGACATCGAAGTCTTAGTAATAGGGTCCCGTTTTTACCCTTTGGGTACGGAACCCTAATAAACCAAGTCGATGGGCCCTTAATATACAGGGTCATAGGTATTAAACGCAAAAACTTTTAAGGGCGGGTCTAGTATATCTAGAAAAAAAAAATTTAACTACGACTTTTGAAAACTCGCAAAAAAATTCGCTTCTCCATACATTTTACCGCGCGTTGACGAACTTTTTGTATGAATAATTCTTTTTTGCAAAAAATAGCATGACCGACTTCAACCGTGTACAGAATTCGCAATATTCTGCTCGGATCAATGTAACATTTTTCACATTATTGTTGAATTATCAAAAATAGCTAAGCTGACTTCGATAAAATTTAAATGGGACCAATTTCGAAGTATACACTTGCCAATAAAAAAAGAATTATAAAAATCGGACCACTACGTAAAAAGTTATGCGTGGTTATACATAAAAAGAACAAAAAAAAACACGTGTCGAATTGAGTACCTTCTCCGTTTCGTCGGTCAAAAAGCTGTTTTTTTCTTCGTGATCTTCCAAAAGTCCTAGAAAAAAAGTGGTTTGTCTAGATGTAGTACTAGACCCGCCCTTAAAAGGTTTTGCGATTTATACCTATGACCCTGTACGACTATAAACTCATAGTTACCCAACTTGCTATAGAGCGGGCTGTATACAAAATAATGATAATCCTCAAAGTCTATCTACGTGATCGAATCAGGATTGACGATATTCGTAGATGAACCAAAGTTACCGACATAGTCCAGCAGATTAGCAAGTTGAAGTGGTAGTGGGCAGTTTGTAGAACCGATAAACGTCCTTTAGGGAATGGGGATGTGGGTTAATATCACACTCGTCTATTTAATACCTTACTTATAATAAATAATAATAATAAAGTATTTTTCATTCCATATTCTTATAAAAGTTACATTTCAAATGTTTATAGCTATTGTTAGTTTGTTAGTCTTCATTGTTGGAAATATGGACCCCTTTTTGGGTATAGGATAGGCCTCCTCGAGCCTTTTCCATAGCTCTCTGTCTTTGCCTAAATGATCCATTCATTTCCTGCGACTTGCTTTATGTCGTCAGCCCACCGTTTCATTGGTCTTCCAACCTTTCCTTTTCCTTTATTAATACCTTACTTAAGTTTACATAATTATCTACTTATTGTATACTACAAGTTACAAGTGACGAATCATTAGTTAGGTACAATTACCTATGAAATTAGCGTAAAAAAAATCTCTTACAAAAGTATGCTACCCTAGTAGTAGTACGCTGCCTGTCACGGCTTCACCCAGCTACGAACGAACTATATAGCTTAAACCTTTTGGAAAAAAAATCTAATATAACATTGAAAACCACATTGTAATCTGTTGTATAGTTCAAAACATCTACATAAGCATAGGTCTACATAAATAATTGGCCAAGTGCGAGTTGGACTCGCGTACGAAGGGTTCCGTACCCTATGGGAACCCCCTTCGCGCCATTTCAAGCGTCTACCTGTTGCCGTTATTAATATGGAGCAAAAAAACTGCAAAAAAATTACGTTTGATGTATGGGAGCCCCTCTTAAATATTTATTTTAGTATTTGTTGTTATAGCGGCAACAGAAATACATCACCTGTGACAATTTCAGCTACCTAACTATCACGGTTGATGAGATACAGCCTGGGGACAGACAGACAGATGGACAGACGGACGGATTGTGGAGTCTTAGTAATAGGGTCCCCTTTGGTTACGGAACCCTAAAAAGCGACTTTGCTGTGAAATATGTAGTGAAAAGTTACATGTGACTAATTAGGTACTACCTAGATATGAAGCTGGCGTAACCATAAGTTTATGAGGGCATAAAAGTATGCAACCCTAGTACTTAGTACTATGTCAAAGCCATGATCAATTAACTCATATAAATGAATCAAAATTAAATACTTATCTTACATTTCAATCTGTTGCGTGGTTTAAAAGATTTAAGCGGATAAACAGACAAACACCCAAAAAGCGACTTTGCTATAAAATATTTAGTGATATACTATGTAGTGATGACATTGTTACGTTTGAATATGGAAACTAGCGTGGTTTTTGCACATTTTAGTTACAAGTGACTAATCATTAAGTACCTATGAAGCTGGCGTAACCCACCATCATAAAAGTATGCTACCCTAGTACCCCTACCTGTCGAAGCAAAGATCAATTAACGCTTATAGATAAATACTGGTTTAAATAGGCGTAAGTTTCAGATAGGTACAATTACATTAAATTTCAATCTGTTGTTTACTTTTAAAGCATAAATAATAGTAGTTTATGCAACTGTCATATAATGAAGGGTATTAAAACACGAGTGTGAGTTTATCAAACGAGCGCAGCGAGTTTCATAATAGTAACGAGTGTTTTAATACCCGTGTTATATGCAGTTGCATACACTACTTTATCTTCACTAATAAAAAAAAAAAGAAAACATATTGCGAAACATTAAATTCACGCGTACGTGTATTGTCACAGTGAACTTGGCGCCATTAAAATCTAACCAAAGAGAGCGCAGCTGCGCGCGCAGGGCCAATCAGGAGCGAGCGCGCGATGTTATAATGAGATTTTACGATATCGATGTGGATATTATAACATCATGTGAAATTGCTTAAATTGAGTGTTTTGTTGTCTGCGCTATAACAGTAGTCATTATAAGTCAAGTATTGGAAACATAAGTAGAATGTTACAACATTAGTGTAGATAAAATAACGTAACGATTGCTTTCTTTTAGTAAATTATGTAGTGATAAGTTACAAGCGACTAATCATGAGGTACCTATGAAGCTGGCGTAACCAAGCCCTCATAAAAGTATGCTACCCTAGTACCTCTACCTGTCGAAGCGAGTTCCGGGCGCCGCCCTGACTTCCGCCGGAGCGCAGGGCGGGCGGGATCCGCGCCCGTATGTAAATACGCCGCATCAAACTTGTTTATATGATTTCCTTCATCCGCAGCGACTTCTTGGATACTACTTTATTATTGCTTTAACTTTGACTTCTCGAAACTAACTTACTCATATCTACCTATATACTCTTAATTTATTCTGTGAAATTCTTATGAAAATGAAAATGAAAATTTCACACATTTAATATTGATAATAACCATTGGAACCATTATGAAGACGAGATTTTAAAGTCGACTATTATGTTATTTATGTATTAGCTTACTTGAATTTAGATTTTTAACTACACTAAAATACAATACTACCTTATATGCTAAAACTACACAGGGTTTTGTACGAAGCCTGAATAGAATGCAGATTACTAGCGATCTATTCTGAAACTGTGTTCTAATTTGAAAGGCAATTTAATGTTTTTAGCGAAATTACAAGATATCGCAAGATTTAACGGGTCGTTCTTGTAAGTTCTACTAGTAGAACTATCGGGACAAAATTATCCCGGTAGCAATCTTAATGTTTTAGGGTGACGAGCTCAGTACTGAGTTTTGAACTGTTATAGTTAGTAGATTTATTGCAACAAAACTTAAATAACATTTCGTGAACTAAACTTTACATTACCACTACTATACTTTATTTACAAATCTAAACAAATGAAAGAAAAAGATAATGTTTAGATGACTTAAAAACCCTAATCTAAAAGCCCACTGCCAGCGGGCACAGTTCCCAAAATGCTGGCCCCCTCACCACTTTGGATGGCAATTCTGATCCTCTGGGCAAAATAGAGGCCAGCATTTTGGTCACGTGTTCAATCGACCAGTCGTAATGATAAATCTTGATTTTTTTTTGCTCCCGGTCCCCACGGTCCACTGGTATAGTTTAAAATGAATACAAAACCAATATCTATAATACACGAAATAGCTATTTCAGTACGGTACAAACACACAAACCCATTCTCCACATCCGCCCCATAAAATACTTCTATAAATTACCATACATTTTCACACATATTCCCATAGTGTATGTTTCAATTACCGTAATGGCATTTAAAGTACTACTAGTATCTCGCAAGGCTGTTTTTATGAATACACGACCGGCCAGCGAATGGAGGCTTTTACTTGAGATTGAATGCGCATATTGTTGCCAAAAAGACGATGAAGACAGAACTTATGGAAAATAAAAAATTGGTTGCCTGTAAAGTCGGTATACGGGCGAAAGTTTTACGTGACAACGACTTTGAGACGAATGAGACGAATGAGAGCGCATGAAGTGTGAGCGGAGCGTAACGCAGTTTCTTGAAGTGTCACCCGGCAAACCAATTTATCGGACGTTGTCACGTCAATATATTATTTCGTATATTACGGGACTAATCGACTACTGAAAATATTATATGAGATCAATAAATATCTTATTATCCTGATGTTTGGTTAGTACCTTAATTGATATAGGTAAGAATAACGTGCTCAAATCGCGAAAGTTTAAATAAATCTGTGTTTAGAAAGTTTTTTATCAGCCTATAGGGGTGATTCATACCACTATCATACCGAGTTGCAACTTTATTTCAGAGAGCTGTTTTTTTTTGGGTTTAGTACTATTGAAAACGAAACTATAGTCGTAGCGGTGTACTATAGTTTGGCCGTTCAGAGAATGCGTTCCTGACACGTCATCTTGAAAAAATGTTTTTGGCCGATATCTCGGAAACTATGTACTGAAGGGCAAAAAACATAAAGATCATTATTGTAGAAAAAAATTTCGCATCTTTTGTTTCCATTAAACGTTTTGTATATTATAATTTTTGCAATAATGATCTTAATGTTTTTTGCTCTTAAGTACATTGTTTCCGAGATATCGGCCAAAAACATTTTTTCAAGATGATGTGTCAGGAACGCATTCTATGAACGGCCGAACTATAAAGCACTAAACCAAGACGTGATTTAGTTGATTGAAACAAGCGTTACTTCGCTTTCATATATTCAAAATAAAAATGAAAGCCGTGACGGTCTAGTGGTAATGACATCGGCCTTACAATCGCGAAGTCGTGGGTTCAAATCCCGGTCCCGTACCAATGAGATTTTCGGAATTTCACACCACTGGCTTTTCGGTGAAGGTAAACATCGTGAGGCAATCTGTACACGTCCGTAGAAGAAATTCGATGGCGTATGTAAATCTGCTAATACCTACGCACTGGGCCATCTTGGTGGATATGGCCCAATCACACTTCCTGGGTAGGCCTACGTCCTGCAGTGGACTATTAAAAAGGCTGGAACAGTACAGTAAAAATAAAAGAGTTTGAAAAAAAAATTATAAATTGTAGAATCTTCTCCGCTACTTTCTTAGCTCTATCACCAGTCGTATTGTCGCCTATAAGTAGGTACTTGTATAAATATACTGTCGTCCGCACTTTATAGCAGAACGGTTAAAGTTATTGTCGCGTCGCTGCTCGGTTTAGTTTTGCAGCAAACTGTTTCACATTATGTGTACTCTTCATAGAACATTCAATGTAAAATGACCACGAGTCGGAAAAGCGAGAACACAAGTATGAGCGAATTAAAAATTCTGCCATGTGCGAGCTATTCTAGCGTGCGCTCCAAGAAATGTCAAGAAAGAACTGTCGAATCGAACAAATGTCAAATCGATTTTTGAAGGGTGGTAAGGTAGGGCCTCGAAATATCATGCGGGCGAAGCCGCGGGCAAAATCTAGTAAATGATAAATAAATAAGTATTTGGGGACATCTTACACACGGTCTCTGACCCCAAACTAAGCAAACCTTGTCATATGGCTGCCAGAGACTGATAGACTACATATACATATTTTTAAATACATACTTATATAGATAGTAACTAAATAACACCCAGACACAGAGCAAACACCTTGTTCCTCACATAAATACTTGCCCTGGGTGGGGATCGAACCCACGCCTCTTTGACCCAGAAGTTAGGATCACTAACCACTGAGCCACCGAGGCAGATCAGAAAATATTTCTGATTCTGCCAGATAAATGTAGGATCCAATGACAACTTTTCAAACTTAATAAATAAATATTAAGGGACATCTTACCCGCGGTCTCTGACACCAAACTAAGCAAAGCTTGTCACAAATGGCTGTCAGAGACTGATACACTACAGCAATGCAATGATTATTATGTTGAATGTAATAACGCAACCAAATAAACAAGCATTTTGCTACTTTATTTTTATCTCAATTGGATATTTTTCTCTTTTATTTGCGGAAATTGTCTACTCTTATACTTGAACTATGGATTGAAAAAACTTAAACTTTTCATCTATCCACATAAAATAATTCATTAATTTAACTTGATCACGCTTCATTAATAAAGCTCATGTCTCAGACGCTCAAGTGCTTTTATAAGTCAATCGAAATTTCCCACCAGTTCAGTATTATTGTTGAACTTGTGGGAATTTTAAAGTGCATATCGATCTGCACTCACAAGTGTTATCCTGCTGTGGACCACATTTAAATAGAGGGTAGGTAAGTAAAGTGGTGTAGGTCGGGTAGTTAGCCCTAGTGTCAGACCGTCTTACCACAAAACATTTACGCACGGCTTAGACAATGTTTAAAGCGTGTTTTAATATTTTGTGAGGCGGAGAGTGTTTAAGTCTTTAAAATAGCTAAATAGTTAAAACGATCGGGATCTACATGTTATGTCATCTATACAACGGTATCGTTTAGTTGTAAATGCTACCCGCGGTCGCCTATCTGAAGAATGACCATGCCATGCCGAACGTTGCTTAATTTTGTTTTTTATTACGAATAAGTCCGCGACTGACCTCCAATTCATCCGATGGTAAGTGAAGTTGTGGTCGAAGATGAAGTACTCAGCCTTGATACCTATTCACTCTGACCTTAAAAAGATTTTTTTTAATTATATTATTTATCCCCAACGTAATTAGGGAGTTTATTTAACATATTTTGCTTATCAACTAACATTTCAATGTAATTTTAACAATTGTATTGTGAGAGTTTTATTCCGCGTCGCTATTAATAGATAACATAATAGTAAAAAAAATTGTACATAAAGTATGTATATTTGTCAGCAAAAAAATATTTTCCCGAAAAAACGGAACCTACTTATGGCAATTTAACTTGAAAAGCTTTAGATTATACGTATCACTTAAAGAACAGGAAATTCGCGAAATGTTATATTCCCTGGCGTGGGCGGTACGAATCAGAAATATTGAGTTAATCAGCTTTGTTCCTTTGCTTAACTTCAGTGATCGCTAAGCAACACCTAGTCAAACAACGCTATGAGCTCTACATTATTAGTAGCGTTGAGTAAAAGACTCAAGTGGTCTTTCTATAAACCTGTGACATTCCCCTCTATGTGTTGTGTGGTTGTTTTATGGCGATTTCTATATGTTGCCGTGAAGGATGTTCCGAGGAGTTCTGTGTTGAAGGTTAAAGCTGTTTGTGATATTGGATTACAAAAAGTTGACTTTTGTGCGAAATAGTTTCGCCTGTACTTCTGCTTGATGTTAAGGAGAGAATATTTATGCGGTCTAAGATATAACACGCATACTTAAACCGGGTTTTCACAGAAAGAGTTGACTCGGAGTACTTGGACCAAGAGCAAGACCAAGAGTCGAAACGTCGGGATGATGACGATGATGTATTTATTTATCTCGTAATTTTAGTACGCGTTAGTACGCGATTAGTCCCGTAGTCATGACATAGTATAAAACAAAGTCGCTTCCCTGTCTGTCTGTCCCAATGTATGCTTATATATGTAAAACTACGCAACGGATTTTTTTAGTGATTCAAGAGGAAAGTTTATATAGTATAATACAACTGTGTGAAGCCGGGGCGGGTCGCTAGTATATAATCATAATCAATTTGTTGATAACAATGTTACAAGTCAAAAATATGGAGTTAATACATTTTTATAAATTTCCAATTTAAATATACTTATAAAAAAAGAAAGGTTGTACCACTGAAAGGTTGTAATAATTATCATTATATTGGTCATTATATAAAAATAACATTTCTGGGTATACATAATTCTCCAAAAAATAATCACAATAGAAATTATAAAATAATAATGATAAGAAAATATAGCTAAAAACTTAATCAAATCACCCGCTTGTCACAGTTCCTACAGCAAAGGTGCCCATAACGATTGCCGCATTGCCGCGCTGGATAGCGATGGACATTAACTTAAAACATAAATTAAATTAAAATTGTGTTCAGAAAGTCTTCAAGAGTTCCGTTGGCCGGTATAAACCCTAACCCAGCTAGCAAGGCCAATATTTCTTAGTAAAGAGCTAATCGCATAGAACTGATATACAGGGGGTTAATATTTTAAAGTGTCGTGTCGTGTAGTCTCTGGTCGGCACCGGCCGCGTATTTCATCCGCCCGTCGCCGCTTGTGTGGATCCCTATTCTGGATTTTGTATAAATCCTACTAATATTATAAACGTGAAAGTTTGTAAGGATGGATGTATGGATGTTTGTTACTCTTTCATGCAAAAACTACTGAACGGATTCAGATTCAGATTTACTCGTTCCCTGATTCGATCTCGTAGAGAGTCTAAGTACTATTAGCGCTCGAGTTCTTAAGAGTCTCTTTAATAAAGGGTTGACTAAATGACCTAACTAAAGGTACTTGGACCCTTTAGAATTACAACCCTTCAATTTGTTGACATGTTTTCTCAGTAGTTGTGTAATTTGAAAAGGGATATGGGAGATATTTTTCCTCACTAATATTTTTATCCAAAAGTGGTTTTGTTGCGGTTTATTGGTTTGTTCCTCTTTCTCGCAGCAACTTATACTTAATAGATTGACTTGATTTTTGGCATAGAAATAGGTTGAAAGACGGAAAGTGACATAGGCTACTTTCTATCCCGAAAAAAAGGTTCGAAGCCGCGGTAAAAACTAGTGGTCCTATAAATGGTAAATTGCTACTTACGCTCGCTGTTTTCGGCTTGTTTTTTCAAAGGTTTGCATTTGACTACATACTACCCTATGTTAAGCAGCTATGCGGTCTAGGGTGTAGCATGCTTACCTTAGAAGATACCAATTTACCCGGGATTTTACAATCCGTGTTGTACTTTACCGGGCTTCAAGTCGATATTAAGCCCGATTACAGAGGCGCCAGCGTAAATTAAATAGCAACGTAAAAAGCGTTCTCTCTATCGAATGCTTAAAGTGAAAAAGAAACAGAACTATGCTATTTAGCTAATATAATTACACTGGCGCCTCTGTAATCGGGCTTATTTTATGTACGTACCTAGCCGTTTTTTAATCGTATCTTTACCTGCATGGCGTATGTACTGTACTGTACCAGTCTTTTTAATAGTCCACTGCAGGACGTAGGCCTACCCACGAAGGGTGATTGGGGCTTTTTCACCACGCTGGCCAAGTGCGGTTTGGTGGATTCACATACGCCATCGAATTTCTTCTACGGACGTAGGTATGCAGGTTGCCTCACGATGTTTTCCTTCACCGAAAAGCCAGTGGTGTGAAATTCCGTACGCAAATTCCAAAGAATTCATTGGTACAGGATTAGGATTTGAACCACGACCTCACGATTGTAAGGCGCGTGTCACTACCTCTAGACCACCACGGCTTCGGCTACGGCGTGGCGTATGATCACTATCACTAGTTCACTATCACTACATAGTATAAAACAAAGTCGCTTCTCGCTGTCTGTCCCCTTATAGGCTTATATATTTAAAACTACGCAACGGATTTTGATGCGGTTTCTTTAATTAGATAGAGTGAATCAATAGGAAGAATTATATGTATAATACATCTGTGCGAAGCCGGAGCGGGTCGCTAGTTATGAGATAAATACAGTTTCGATCCCCTCCAGAATACGCCCTCTGTCCGGCCACTATCATTTTGATTGAAATTTACTGCTATATTGTGTACAGAGGGCCATAACTACGTTACTGCAATAAGGCACTTTGGTGATTAAACGACATTGTGCTCCTGTTGACGTGAGAAATATTATCATGATTTATTCACATAGAAGAGATTTAGTGCGAGACGAATTGCATAAATATAGAAATTAGACCTGAAAAAATTGGCCAAGTGCGAGTTGGACTAGCGCACGAAGGGTTCCGTACCCTATGGGAACCCCCTTAGCCCCATTTCAAGCGTCTATATACCTGTTGTCGTTATTAATATGGAGCTTAAAACGAAAAAAAAAAATACGTTTGTTGTATCGAAGTATTGTTTCGTTAAATATTCATTTTATTCTATTTTAGTATTTGTTGTTAAAGCGGCAACCGAAATACATCATCTATTCTGTGAGAATGTCAGCTGCCTAGCTATCATGGTTCATGAGATACAGCCCGGTGACAGACCGACAGACGGACAGACGGACATCGAAGTCTTAGTAATAGGGTCCCGTTTTTACCCTTAGGATACGGAACCCTAAAAATTAGTCCTGAAAAAGCAAGGTAAGTAACGCCTGCTGGTAAACTAACAGCAAATGCTATCACATTAATTATAATAACAGGAAATTGTATTTTTGTAATACTAAAACATCTGAAGAGGCGGAAACTTGTCATCTTGAGAGGAGTTAAGCTGTGTTTTGTTCTTGGCTAAGCAAATGTTGCATTTTAACAGTGGACTCATGGATTAAGTAACGCTTTGATCATTTAGGTACCTACGCCTGTCCTCGCTCCACTTTAGCTTTGGTGGAAACTGGGTCATACAGTCTGTTGTCGGCAATGTATAACACATAACATTAGGTATGTTTATTATTTTTGGAACACTGTGAATGGTTAAAAGTTACCTTGACACTCTCCGAACTTCTAAATGAAAGCCATGCGAAAAAGTCGATTTGTATCTCAGCTGCTGCGTGAAAGAGTAACAAATAAACCACACAACACATGTGCAGATTGTTAGTATTAATAAAGATACAATAGTTGTTAATTGTCTTTATATTAATACTATAAATTTGCGCTCCTATCATCGTATTCTAAAATAGATAAGTATTAAAAAGAAGGGGTTTTTTAATGGGCTTTTATTGAATAGGTACTTGCCAAGACGAATCAAACGAGCCGAAACTCGATAGGGTTGTATCGTTTCATTACAGAGTTTCTATGACCACCTTCCAGCTCCATCATCAGACCCTGGTTACCATTGAAAGACAAACTACTTGCCAAGACCATACAAATGAAACCAAACTCGATGAGGTTGTGTCGTTTCATTGCTAAGTTCCTTTGGCCACCTTCCAGCTCCATCATCAGATCCGCACCATGTGATCATAATATTGCATTGTCACGCGATTTACACATGCATGCAAAATTTCAGCTCAATCGGTAACCGGGGAGTGGATCAAAGATTTGATTACAGAACGACAGAACGGGACAGGTGAAAGTAACTAAAAGTTGGTAAAATAAAAAATGCCGTAGGCAAAATTTTCCTAACATAGGTATTTAAACTTAAAAAAATTGTAACATGAATGCAATTTGCAGACACGCAATCACACAGAGTATCTGTCGTCAGTAGGAAATGCACGGAAATATTAAAATTTCTGAAAACTTGGCAAATATAATTAAATTGGACAACGCTACGCAGTGGCATTGTCATGCTCCGGGACGAGTGCCACGGAGCTACGAAACTATTGAAATAACCATATTTTTTCGGGCAAAAATGACACAACCGACGATCTACGACCAAAATTCAAAACACGAGCCAGCCCAGCTTCAGTAGTGGAGCGTGGCTCTAGGCCAATAAGTACCTAACCAAAGGTAGTTAGGTTAGGTACTTAATGCTCTAGTTTAGGCCGCTGGCATAACTGCTCCAGTGACTTAGATGGTGAATGAGATGATGGCGATGTGGAAGACAATTCAATAACTACTCACTTGATTTCGGTAAAATTTGTATAGCTCTGAGGTTTGACATAGGTATTATACCGAACAAAAAAGTATCATCAAAATAGTAATCGCGTAATATACTTAGAAAAGAAACATACCGACGAACTGAGAACATTATTTGTTGAAGTTGGTCAAAAACTAGGAAAAAGATGCACGTGGAGTCCCTCTGCGCGGAAGAAGTGAATCTTCGACGCAACAGTGCTTTCATACCGCCCCATGGTAGCGTTAAACGTTTAACGCAACCTTGTTGGAAGTCGCATTAGAAGTTTCACTTCAACAAGGACTGTTTTAGTTGCCACTAGTGAAAAAGTCGTCCAGTGTCGGGCAGTGGTTGCCGTAAAATTTCCGCGTGGACCATAATTGGAACACTGGCGGACACCAGGCGGGAATTCTGATATGTGTTTTGCAATAACGAAATAAAATATAAGGTTTTGGAATTATGATTTATCACTACATAGTATAAAACAAAGTCACTTCCCGCTGTCTGTCCCCATGTATGCTTATAATCTTTAATACTACGCAACGGATTTTGATGCGGTTTTTTTTTTAGATAGATTGATTCAAGGGGGAGATTTATATGTATAATACACCTGTGCAAAGCCGGAGTGAGTCGCTAATGTATAATATACATGTCTATTTTTAGCCGTTTTTGAAAAATCAACAATAATGTCAACAAGTCGAGCGAAATGTTCAAATTTTGTACACGATGGAAGGCGGTTTTGCCATTTTTTTGCGAAAAATAATTATTTTCCACAAACCTGTCATCAAACAACAAGCTCGTTTATACCATTTTTTGAAAATAATATATTTTTTGACTTTCTTATGAGCATTAATTAATGTATTGATGAAGTCAGACCGGCCTGTGTTGAAAGTCGCTATCAAATATTAATGTGGACCATAATTGGAACACTGACGGACACTAGTGTCCATGAATAATATGGAAGTATAAGTGTGTTTACAATGTAGAAGTAAAATGGTAGGGTTTTTAGGGTTCCGTACCCAAAGGGAAAAACGGGACTTCGATGTCCGTCTGTCCGTCTGTCTGTCACCGGGCTGTATCTCATGAACCATGATAGCTAGGCACCTGAAATTTTCACAGATGATGTATTTCGGTTGCCGCTATAACAACAAATACTAAAAATAAAATAAAATAAATATTCCCATACAACAAACCTGAATTTTTAGACGTTTTTCGCTCTATATTAATAATGGTACCAAGTAGAGGCTTGAAATTTGCACAGAATATTTAGTTTTATATTTCCTTCAATAATAAATAATAAAATTAAAATAAAATAAAATTTAAGGGGGGCTCCCATACAGTACGGAACCCTCCGTGCGCGAGTCCGACTCGTACTTGGCCGATTTTTTTTTTAATAAATCACAATCTATGTACCTATTCTTTTTCATCAGAATTGTGATCACTTACACAAGTTAACTCTACTATGAAGTTAGTTCTACCAGGTAAGTACTGTTACTCGTAACTTGTGTAGGTGATTGCTCTATTACTTTACTATAGGAATAGTAAAAGATTTTCCTACCTCTTTGTGAGCATTAAGTGGATTGAAGTCAGCTGTCACCCGCGAACAGACTGGCCAGTGTCGGGGGTCGCCGGCCAATCTGCGTGTGGACAAATATCGGGACACTGACGGATACTGGAGCCAATATTGTAGTGTATTTTTAGGAATAATGTAAAGAACTAAATGGTATACTATCTTTTAGCTCTGATGTGTGTACTTATCTTTACAGAATTTCGATTAATTTTATCATTGGCGGTGATGTTAAATGTATGTTAGCTTAATTTATGTTTTAAAAGCATTTTAGAAGTATTTCTGAATTAAGCAACGGTTTTTTAGAAAATTATCTATCATTTAGCTATACAGTGTGTACCTGCTTATCTTTACAGAATTTTAATTAATTTTATCATGGGCGGTGATGCTAAATTAATGTTAACCTGTTTTAGGGTTTAAAGGCATTTTAGAAGTATTTGTGAATTGTGCAATTATTTTTTACAAATTCCAATGAATTAAAATGTAGGTATGGATTGGACGATAAGTACGGTAAATTGAAGATCCAACAGGAAGCTTATGTTATTCTATTTTTACTAAAGTCCACTGCTGAATATATTGAGCAGCGTTCGGCACGTTGAAATTTGAAATCTTAACGCCTGAAAGAAATCGTAACGTTGAGTTTTCGAATGGGTGACTGCGGATTGCATTTATAATTGAGCACTATTGTGGCTCGGATGACACGCTGAATTCAGTGCCGGTTGCTTATAGTAGGACACACACCACGAAATAATTCTTTCGACGTGGCAGACTTTTTTATGATGTAATTTACTTTTTTGCTAGTTTCTAGGGTTCCATACCCAAAGGGTAAACACGGGACCCTATTATTAAGACTCCGATGTCAGTGTGTCCGCCTGTCTGTCACCAGGCTGTATCTCATGAACCGTTATAGCTAGAAAGCTGAAATTTTCACAGATGATGTTTTTCTGTTGCCGCTATAACAAAAAATACCAAAAACAGAATAAAATTGATAATTAAGGGGGGCTCCCATACAAGAAACCTGATCTTTTAGCCGTTTTTAGCTAGATATTTATAAAGGTAACAGGAAGAAACTTGAAATTTTCACAGAATATTTAGTTGTATAATCACCTCAATAATAAGTAAATAAAATAAATATTTAAGGGGGGCTCCCATACGTACGGAACCCTCCGTGCGCGAGTCCGACTCGTATTTGACCGATTATTTTGCATGTATTGTTTTCAATAAATGAGTATGAGTATATCTGTCACTTTTTCATACGTTGAAGGAACTGGGTTCGTGGTCGTATACTATGTTACCAGGGCCACCAGGCCTATACAAACTACTTACTTACTAATATGTACAGCGTCAATGTTGCAATGTAGAGCGATTCGATGCCGCAATCTGCGCCGAGTGGTGGTAATGAATTGGCTGGACTATGATCGATGCGGTTCCAGGCGTCATCCGCTAATGGCGCACACGCACGGGGCGGAGAAATGCAGCGTTATACCTAATAATATTATTACGATATTTAAGATACTATGAGTTATTATGCAATAACGCGAGCGTATTTGAATGCCATTGCAAGTCAGATCCATCTAGAATTTGTAACCATTTTACCTTAGATTAATTAAGGTCCAGAGTACATGTTAATAAAAATATTCAACAAGCTGCCAAATAATAAGGGTACATGTTAATAAAAATATTCAACAAGCTGCCAAATAACATCAGAAACGAAACAAACGATAACATTTTTAAAAGAAAAATAAGAGAGATTCTCATAGCCAAAAGCTACTACTCAATACAGGACTACCTAGACGAAAAATGTTTCGAAACTGCGAACCAAACAAAGTAAATAAGATCCTAACTGTTCCTATTATTACTTTATTTAGTGTTTAAGTCAATTGCGATACCCTAAAACAGGGTCCATAAATATATAACTCTAAGTTAACATAAATGTTATATACGTTTATAAATTAGGCTAAAAGATGTATGCATTTGTGGTGCAATAAAACGATTGAATATTGAATGATTGGTCTCGCAACGCTTGACTAGAAACCGCAATATCTGAAAACAACACAGATATACCTACCAGAGGGATAATGTGGTCGGTAGAGAAAAGAAAGAAAGAGATGCAAGTGATTCAATATCAGGGCAAGATTTTTCATACATTTTTGTGGTTGAGAATTGCCTCAAGCAATAACAGCGCCATCTCTCTAGTTGTAATCAAGGAAGTTACATACGAGTATGTAACTCTCTTGGTTGTAATAGCCCTGTGGAAAACAACATCTCCGTGAATGCATCAACTCATTGTTGAATTGTGTGTTTGAACTCCTTGTGATAACTGTAATTTATGAATTTAACTAACCTGGTAAGCCGAATCTGACAGTTCTGACACACTGTAAATTGTAGTATTTTCCAACTATAACGGCGCTAGCTAGTCAAGCGTACCGAAACCAATCATTAACCATTTTATATATCACTTAAGAACCTTGCGCATAAAATGGTACTAATTTAATTAATCATTTTAGAGAGCAATACTTGCAGTTACGGAATCACACGATATAAAAGGCAAACATTTTGTGTTTAAGCTACAATTGCTATATAAGTCCCAATCACAAAATAGGCCCTATTACACAGGGCACGCTGGTCCCAATAACAACCTTCGAACACCCATAGGGACCTAAACATCGTTAACGCGGAATTAGAACTAAAACCTCACTATTTTATTTACAAGTATTCACCCACTAACATGGTTAAAAACGTCGCGAATCTCGCCCCAGTGGGTGAGTAGAGTCCCAACGCATTTCATTACATAACGAAATATGATTCAGCGGCGGGCAGCGAGCTGGAAAAGACGTTAGTTTAAACATGGAGGTGGAGAGATTAATAGTCCGGCTGTTGAATAAACGAATGCGTTTTGTCAAATTACATTTATATCAAAATATTTTGTATAGGTATTTAGGTCAATGCAAAACTAAATAAACAAAAGTACGAGTAGACTTACTAAGGAATTTCACTGGCTTTTCGGTGAAGGAAAACATCGCGAGGCAACCAGTAAGTCCGTAAAAAAGTTCCATGGCGTATGTGAGTCCACCAATTCGCACTAAACCAGCGTGGTGGTTATGACCCAATAACCCTTCGTGGGTAGGCCTACGTCCTGCAGTGGTCTATTAAAAAGCTGGTACAGGCTTACTGTCATTGAATGACGAGGGCTAAATAATACATTACGGAATAAAATGACATGTCTACACCCTGCGGGTCTTTTATATTTTTTTGTTGATCGCGAATACGCATTTGTCCTCCACTTCGCCTGATGGAAAGAGACGCAAAGCAAACATGAAAGATTCCTATCCAAAGAGACTTTGAAAGTATGATGTGGGTTTTATTTGAGACTTTATAGGTTTACATGCGCAATGGTATTTATTCTGGTGACGATCTTTCACTATGGGTACCGAAAAGCCAGTGGTATGAACATTAAAATGTAGGTAAGCGATCGTGGCATTTTTAGTTTTAGATTTACGTTTTTACGAGGATTGTTACGAGTAAGTACACTGATCGTGGATAATTTTTAATTCAAGTACCTACTAGTATGATATCAGAGTATAATGATAATGTCATTGTAATTAGGACATGTGTGAGACCTGTAACAAAATGCTATCAATAAATTGATCACGATTTGATTACGAAAGTCCATTAATTTAAATAATTCAAAAACTAATTCGTCTTCATTTTATCACTACATAGTATAAAACAAAGTCGCTTCCCGCTGTCTGTCCCCATGTATGCTTATATCTTCAAAACTACGCAACGGATTTTGATGCGGTTTTTTTAAATAGATAGAGTGATTCAAGAGGAAGGTTTATATTTATAATACACCTGTGCGAAGCCGGGGCGAGTCGCTAGTTAATAATAAAACAGAACATATTCATTCCAACTAGGTAAATAAGTGTAAACTACGAGTAATTTAGTTAACACAATGCTAGCAACATAAAACCGAGAATATTAATAAAGATTAACCTTTTATTACTTGTCGCCGCCCCACAGATGAGCCCGCCATTAAACAAAACTGTCGATAAACGTGCCGACATCCATTCCGCATTTTCATGCAAATTCTTCCCGCCATTATTGTGGGAAGCGATGTGAATCTGCTTAATTGCGTAACCCTTCCCGCCCGTGGAGCGCCAATCGCCGCCCACCGGGGCGCGCAGGGCGGGCGGGACGACCACGGCTTAGCTGAAAGAAGAGCAGCGGGGCAATTCTGTTAGCCGATCTCTTTGCTGAAGTGACACGTTCTTGAACCCTTCTCGTTTTTCTGACAGTTCCGACAGCTTAAAACTGTCAGAAAAACGAGACAGGTTCAAGAACGTGTCACCTTAGTAACAAGATCGGTTGACAGAATTGCCCCGCAGTAGATTATTGGTCTGAAAAAATGTCATCAGCCTATCATCCTAGTTGGATCAGTAATTCCCAAAGTTGTCTGGGCTACGACCGGCTACGAAGTTTGCAAAACCGGGACCCAATTCTAGCAAATTTGACCGTTATGTATACCAATATGAATAAAAGACTTTTGAACGAATTCCATAAAATAATCGTCCAAGTACGAGTCGGACTCGCGCACTAAGGGTTCCGTACTGAATGGGAAAAAAATGGGGTTAAAAATTCAGGTTTGTTGTGTGGGAGCCCCCCATAAATATTTTTCTTTATTCTGTTTTTAGTATTTGTTGTTATAGCGGCAACAGAAATACATCATCTGTGAAAATTTCAGCTTTCTGGCTATTACGGTTAATGAGATACAGCCTGGTGACAGACAGACAGACGGACAAACGGACATCGATGTCTTAGTAATTTTTACCCTTTGAGTACGGAACCCCAATAAAAGACTTTTCAACAAATTACATCAAAAAAGTAATCATACTGGGCAGAATGCAATTGTTTCATATGTTTTACCAGTACTGTAGATGTCTGTAGTATTTCAGTTTGATAGATTATGCTGTTTGTTTGTTTTGCTGTGTTATTTGTTTTGTTGTTTTGTTCAATTTTATTTTTGTCATAACAAAATTCTGTCTACTGTCTACAGTACAGTTTTGACATTAACTTCAACTCGAGTTACTTTCAACGTTACGTAAAGTTAATAAATATATCTATATTAAACTAACTATAAAATTCGAGAACGTTTGAACCGATTGGGGTAATGTTGGTCTTGAAATATAAAATAATAAAAACATGAATTTAATTTTCCCATACAAAATGTTCCTACATATAAAAGTTGTCATTGACAGTTGACAGATGGTGAGATGAAGTTCACCGGGTCAGCTACTAAATAATAATTATAAATTACATTTTTTGTGTAGAAATGTAGTGTAAACTGTAAAAATAAAAGTTATTGCCGTGTTTTCGAAGACAGATGCATCAACATGAATAATTTTTAATATGGACCAAATCTGCACACAAAAAATCACCTGTTCCATACTTTCCAAAATCGCTTAACACCATAAATTGTGTGACTCATGATATTAGCTCTACCCAAACTTTGTTTTTCAGGGTCGTTTCTTTTCAATTTTGAAATAAGATCGCATTTTCAAAAAAGATTTCCTTGCAAATCTTACAGGTAGGCACAAAATTAATCAACGTTTTAAACAATAACAAATGATACCAAGACCTTCAGAAGGTTTTCCCACACCGTCTATTACCTATCCGCTTCCAAACAATATTTTTACCTACTTTAGTATTTACCAAGGATGTTAGAAATATAGGCGATGTTACTCTTACATATTTTACATGAAAATATGCACTTTTCATACGACTAAGCCTTCTTTTTCTTCTTTTCGGACAAATAAGCTATTAGGCTACTTTGAGCTAAGTGATAATAGATCACTGTATTTGAAGACAGGCAACGTCATACGTGATGCTGACAGATAAGTACTTTGCGCATTAGATAGAGGATTCTGTTTACATTATTTAAAAAAAAAGTGTTGTTTTTTCAGTGTATTAGCCATGTATAGGCATACCACGTTACGCATGTGTGGCAGCTTTCTCACTCTCGCATTGGATAGTTTTGAGCGCCTTTTCATTTGACGCAATTATACATTTTTACAAAACGTTTATTTTTCATTATTCTAAGTTGAAATTCACACAAACACATATTATAATACAAGAAAATAACGGTATAGTTAAAAATACTCTTATGATTCTTACCAACAAATCCATTACCATCTGACGCCCACTATATTAATAGCAAGGAGGAATAATGATAGCGGAGACATGATAATGTTATCTATGCCGTATTGCGACCCTGTCCTTGAAATAAAATACCTACAGCCCCGCGTAGCCACGCAGTACGTATACGCTAGGGCTGCCCGCCTGGTAGTTGATTCACACGCTTACTGATTACAAGCCCACACGTCCGACGCGCCCTGCGACTGTTGTGTACTAAACTCCTAGGCGCGTATGTATGATTCGCGTTCCAACCGTTTACATGAAGACGAAATACCGCATAGATACCATTACCATGGCGAAGATGCCCTCGGCATACGTTTTACACGTACTACGTATACGCAAATGAGATAGCTGCCAAACTCTATCTCCTCTGCGAAGTTCACTTATTGGCCTGACGTCCAATCCTCTTGTCATAGATCCATGGTGCCTACTACAGCCCGCGCCCAGTTTCGCCCGCGGCGGTCTGAGATTGGAATATGCAAATACCAGATCCTATTTTAACTTTGACAACTGCTGTGAGGGTATTTAGCCTGTAGGTGAAAACGGTGTTATGGGTTTCATGAAGTGTGTAAAAATAAATACTTATGTTTTTTTTTATCGACTTCCAGAAAGGAGGACAAACTATGTTCGTCTGTATGTATTTTTGTGTACATATATTCATCTATATTATCATCAATCGTGAACCGATTTAAAAATATCTTATTTTATTCGACAATACTCTCGAAGAGGTCTTTTAAATTTAATCGAAATTGGTTGAGCCGTATTTGATAAATCAACAATAATATACATAAATGTAACATCGATTCGTGTAAACTATTCGAATTCTGTAGACGGTGGAAGTCGGTGATGCCATTTTTTTTACGAAAAATAGTTATTAGCATCATCTAGTTATGCAAAGTGTTTATAAATAAGCTATATCTCGTGACGGTGCATCACACATCTTACGCGTATCTTATGTGTTACGGACAGTAGTTTTATAACTAACATATTTTAGATGTTTTCACGTTAGTCCACATCCAAGTTTTAGCAGACTGACATATAAAAGGTATATATACCTTTACTCTTGATTTTAAGACTCCCAGATCGTACATGGACGGAAAGACAGTCCCACGCAAAGATTTCCACATCCTTATTGTTCGTACCATGGGCAATCCACCAGGTAAAAATGAAATATTACTTTTCACAGAGATAGGCTTTTTAGGGTTCCGTACCCAAAGGGTAAAAACGGGACCCTATTACTAAGACTCCGCTGTCCGTCTGTCCGTCTGTCTGTCACCAGCCTGTATCTCATTAACCGTTATAGCTAGAAAGCTGAAATTTTCACAGATGATGTATTTCGGTTGCTGCTATAACAACAAATACTAAATACACAATAAAATTAATATTTAAGGGGGGCTCCCATACAACAAACCTGATTTTTTTGCCGTTTCTCGCTCGATATTTATAATTGTAACAGACAGATGCTTGAAATTTTCACAGAATATTTAGTTGTTAATTTACTTTAATAATATAGAATAAAATTAAAATATATATTTCGGGGCTCCCATACAGTACGGAATCCTCCGTGCGCGAGTCCGACTCGTACTTTGCCGATTATTAAAAGTTTGTTATATTTATTGGATTGTGAAATTGCTGATCGTACTGAAATTAATATGTAACAAAATTATTTTTAGTTTCGCTTATTAAAGAAAAAAAACAATATTTTTGTAATTCTTACTTTCCAAAGAACATTTCACATCGGTGTGAGTAAATCAGTTAGGAGATTGTTCCAGAAGATGACTCTGTAACGCGGTTTGCGCGGGTACGCTCCTGTTTAGCGCCCGTTTTATCATAGGGCTGCCACGTGCTTTTATTTTTAACCGACTTTATAAAAGAAGGTTCCCAATGCGACTATGTTTTTTTTCGTATGTATGTTAAGCGATTAATCCGCCAATTCTAAATTCATTTTGACTATTTCAGAGACTATAATTATTTTACTCCAAAAATGTTATAACCGACTTCCACCGTATACATAATTCGAATAGTTCGCACGTTGCGTCATCCATGTAGTATTTTTATATTATTATTGATTTATCAAAAGCGACTTAGCCGATTTCAATAAAATATAATTAAATGGGACTACCCTTTTGTAATAAAAAGAATTTTTGAAATCGGTTCGAAAATGGTAAAATTATCGATTAAAACACACAAAAAACATACAGACGAACATATTATCTCCTCCTCTTTGGAAGTCAATAAAAAGAAATTATGCTAAAAACAAAATTTTCGTTGCAAATCTGTTTTGATACCTTTTTATGAAATTTAATTGTAATCTTTTGTTTTGTTTTGTTTTTTATGCATGAGGTAAATCAGTTAAAAACAAATAATTAAATTAGATAAAATCAACCTAAAAATTGGACTTTGTTTATTGGTAATTTTTTTTTTGTGCACTGATTTCGCAAGTATTTTGTATTTTTACGATAATTTTTAGGTAACTGAAAAGTGCTTACCATAATTATACGAGTATGTCGGGTGGCTAGCGATGGTGTTAGTTTAAAAAGCTGCTTAAAGTTATCACTACATAGTATAAAACAAAGTCTCTTCCCTCTATCTGTCCCCATGAATGCTTATATATCTTTAAAACTACGCAACGGATTTTGATTTAGTTTTTTTTTAATAGATAGAGTAATTCAAGAGTAAGGTTTGTATGTATAATGCACCTATGCAAAGCCGGGGCGGGTCACTAGTCTAACATAAAATATGCAGTTAAATAACGGGAGTCCACAATTGAACTCTGTCATCCACGGCAAGATGTCGTTTACTTATAAATGCTGCCCCGATCCGAAGACTGAAACTACAGTTCTAAAACTTTATGCCTATCATCTAAAACATATAAATATATATACGCGCATTGAAAAAAATGCCATAGTCACTCTACGGAGATATATATTATATTAACTCTCCCCTGAATTAGAATTTTCCCTTTCGCGATCACGTTTAATTCCACAGAGTAGCAGCCCTACGCTTCCCGGACTGTTGCCTAAAGGGTTTCGCTCCCCGTTCCATCGGCGAGTCGTTTAAAAACAACGTTATTAAACAAACCGCACGCTGATGCGTTTTGCGACCTCATAAATATTAAGCAGACACCGTTTAACGATTGGAGGGTCCCTTCCAAACCGAGCTACTCGTAGGAAGATTGGTTGCTGTGTTTCTGTGCTCTTGGCACATTTACACTTGCGGAATTTGTGGTATGTTTTGGTCCCGAGTGGAGGATGGCGATGTGTCTAGTGTTTAGACGCATCGTCATCGTAGCGGAGTGGAACGAAAGCTCCAAGGTGGAGCTCGACTGGGGCTGGCACTGTCGGACCGCGGATGAGTGCGAAAGCGTGCCCGTAGCCCCGACACCAAGCGCTGTGATTGAACACTCCAGAGTTTTTAGCGGGTATACTTTTTTTTAGCGGGAATGTTTGAAGAGTAGAGATAAAATACATATCCTTGATGATCTTTGATCTAAGACACATAAGACACATTCCTAGTTTGGGAAATAATAAATGAATAATAATAATTCATATTAGGGGACATCTCACACACGGTCTCTGACCCCAAACTAAGCAAAGCTTGTGATATGGCTGCCAGAGACTGATATACTACATATACATATTTTAAATACATTCTTATTTAGATAGTACCTAAATAACACCCAGACACAGAGCAAACATCTATGTTCATCACAAAAATGTTTGCCCTAGGTGGGGATCGAACCCACGCCTCTTTGACCCAGAAGTCAGGGTCACTAACCACTGAGCCACCGAGGCAGTCGAAATAGCGCTTTATGACAAATAATAATGTACTGATTCTTGCAGAAATAAATGATTTTGATTCTTTTGATTTTGACGCGGAAGGTCTGGGCCAGCCCCGGTAGAGTTCTAAACGTATTTGAAAATCACTTTGATTTTTAAAATCTACATGAGCCATTGTCTCGTGATTAATGTGTCATAAAAGCCCAAACCCATCATTATGAAAGAAATAATGACAAGTCGATGTCTAAAGCCTTGGATCTTAGATAAGAAATTTGCGTAATAACTAAAAAAAATTGTACCTAATTATTTTTTAAGCGAAAGAGTTCTTTTCCCACGCGAGTTTGGTATTTTGAAAATACCTACCCGTAACATTACCTATGTAATCTTTCTGACGAAAATTATTTGCCTAAAATAAAATTGAAATAATTTAGCCACACTAGATATTGTTAACGAAAACCATTCAAACCATAGTTTAAATCATATGATCTCTAATTATGTTAAAAACAAACTTGGGAATCCAGAATCATGCGTTGTGAGAACTTACACATTTTTTTACATATTACTTATTTTGTCTTACTCGATGCTGCAAGAGATATGCAAGTGTCTTTTGTTGCTAAAGTTTCATTCATTTTACTTTATAATCACGAAGTTAAATCGCACGATGTGCAAACACGTTTTTTTCATACTGATATTCTGCATAAAAGTGTTCTCAGGTGATGCTGCCAGAATATTAGCATTCATGGCAACGGCGTCTATAAGTCACCAAGTTGTGATACGACCTTTAACCCAGGAACTGGCAAAACGAGGACATGAAGTAGTAGTGATAACAGCAGATCCTGCGTTTGATAAAGGACATGCTCCAAAAAACCTAAAAGAGATCGATGTCCATGACGTCGCATACGCCACAATGACTAAAGGTTTCGCTGGAACAGTAACAGGTAACAGCAACGACATCTACAATCAAATAATAGCATTTGCTAGAATAATACAATCCACTTTCGAAGTTGAAATAAACTCCAAAGAAGTGCAAGCTCTAATCGAGAAGAAAGAACATTTTGATCTATTAATATTAGAAGCTTGTGTTAAGCCGGTGTTGGCGTTCTCTCACATTTTCAAAGCCCCAGTCATTTTGTTCAGTTCGATACCAACATTTGAAGGGATTAATAAATATACCGGAACAGATTCACATCCACTTCTCTTCCCATCGTATATTCACCAAAGGATTAACAACCTCACGATGTGGGAGAAATTTAAAGAACTATACAAACATTTCTACTTTGAAAGAGTTATAGCCGGTGAAGTGACGGACATGGGAGATAGATTGTTGAAGCGGAACTTTGGAGACGATTTTCCTTCTCTGAGGGTTCTTAGCAAAAATGTTGATATGGTATTCTTGGCGGAGCATCACATTTGGGACAGCAATCGCCCTGTCCCACCTAGTGTGGTTTATGTGGGAGGAATATATCCACCAGAAAACTCTTCACCAGCATTATCAGAAGTGAGTAAATTTAAATTGTTGCGCCTTGTAGAGTCTCAGTCGACAGATTATTGTGACATCTGATGCTTTTTTTTACATTTTTTACTTACTTTAAAATCACAATAAATTAGTCAAAAATATCTGGTTTTATATTGAAGTGTTTTCTGCACTAGCAAGAAGATTTGAAGTTTTTCTTACATAATATTAAATAATCGGCCAAGTACGAGCCGGACTCGCGCACGTAGGGTTCCGTACTGTATTGGAGGCCCCCTTAAATAATTGTTTTATTTTAATTTTATTATTTATTATTGAAGTGAATATACAACCAAATATTCTGTGAAAATGTCAAGCATCTACCTGTTACCATTATTAATATAGAGCGAAAAACGGCTAAAAAGATCAGGTTTGTTGTATGGATTTTAATTAATAATTTTATTCTGTTTTTAGTATTTGTTGTTATAGCAGCAACAGAAATACATCATCTGTGATAATTTCAGCATTCTAGCTATAACGGTTCATGAGATACAGACAGACAGACGGACAGCGGAGTCTTAGTAATAGGGTCCCGTTTTTACCTTTTGGGTACGGAACCCTAAAAACACAAGAATCTTATACACGTGATTAATTTTCGCTAAAACGTTTGGTTGTTTGCTAATTATATTAATTTATTTTATTTCAGGATCTAAAAGCCTATTTAGATTCTTCAGTACACGGTGTCATCTACATGAGTCTAGGAACGAACATCAAACCTTCATTGCTGCCTCCAGGCTTAGTTAAGACATTTACCAAAGTGTTTGCAAAACTGCCCTACAATATCCTTCTACGATGGGATGTCGAGTTTTTTTCCATTGAAGTTACTAAAAATGTAAAAATTGTGAAATGGGTGCCACAAACTGCGGTTCTTAGTAAGTGGATCTTTACTATATTTCAGCAGTAATAGAGGATTAATGAGCTGTCCCTCCATCCATCCATCCATCAGTTATAGAACGTCCACTGCTAGACAAATGCCTCCATTAAGGATCTATAAGACCGGAAGCAGCTTGCATACAGCGTGACCTTACGGTCTTAATGAGCTTTATCTTCAAGATATTCAAATAAAATCAACTATCATATAAAAGGACATACGATACCTAAACATTGGTTTGTTTAAATGTAAATTAAAATCCTTGCTAGCCAAAAAATGTTACTACGAAATCTGGGAATTCTTAGGTGACAAAAATGTTTTAAATTCGGATAATTAATTTTTATAATTTGACTTTATTTTTAACTAGGTACGTTCATTTTTGTTTATTGATTTTGCCATGGTGACATATGAATATATTTTTGTGTGACATTTTCTAGGTTATATTTGACATTATGTAATTGACATTCTAAGTAAACTTGACATTTTATTACTTTATTCGCTATATGAATTTTAACACGTCTATTTGAATTTTTGTACGCCAGCACGGCAAGAACATGCGCTCTATACTGTTTGAAGATCTGTACGCGACTTTGTATGTTGTCTGCACTACCATGTTTCTGACAAATAAATTATCTTGAATCTTGAAAAGAGCTTTATTGGCACAAGACCCGCTAATTATTTCTTTTTTTATCAATGATTTATGGTTACGCCCTGAGGTTTTAGCACCTTAGTTCCCAATTTTGTGCAAATTTCAGGATTTGTACGGAACCCTCGGAGCACGAGCCTGACTGGTATTTCGTACTGGTCCGGTTTTGGTTTTTTAAGTTCTGCGGGTTTATATTAACTTAAATAAGTACAAGTAATTTTATGCCTATCATTGAATTAAATTTCTTGTTAGGTACCTATTTCAGTGTAAATCGTATAATAAAGAATAAAGGAAGGACATTTATTACATCAAATTAATTGCTTGCTGTCAAAACATCTCAATACCCAGAAACTAACTCTGACGCAATTAGGTACATAGTATTACGTGTTCAAAATTCCGACAATATTTTTACATTTAACCAAAACAATTTTATACCTATTTTAATTTCCTGAACAAAATTATAATTTTACTACCTAACCAAAATTTTAAAATTTACACGTAATATAGGTTTACTTGGCCATCAATTCACTAATTAGATGAAAAGCGATGTTTATTCATATTGCTTATACAGGTGTAAAAGCAATTGGATCATCTCAAGACCACTGAAGATTTAAAAATAATCAGGCACACTGCCAATCGGTTGTTTTAATATGCCGTTTAGTAATATTAGTGGCCTTCAGGTGGCTTAAAAACTCTGACAACAGCACCAGCCATAGAATTAGTTAGTTCTGTTTCTATGGGGCCAGTCATGTGGCATCTAAACGAACTTACTCACTTTAGTTGGCTGCGTGCCCAGATAGCAACTTTAACACGGCATTTTGGTAACGCAACACGTCTAACTTACTCTCAAAGAGATTTTGAAAATCTTCTTCTTTCTTTTCATTTGAGGTGTTACCACCTCTGGTGTCAGAGTTAATTAGCCGCCACAGGCCTCTGACTTGGCATTTTGAAAATGGGCTCACAGTTTAAATTTCGAATATTTTTCAGAACATCCGAAAATCAAACTGTTCATAAACCAAGGAGGGCTACAATCTATAGAGGATGCAATACTTGCTGGAGTGCCAGTGATAGGCATGCCCATGCTTGCTGATCAGTGGTTTAATGTAGAACAATGTGTTCGACTGAAAGTTGGACGGAGACTGGATATGGAGTCAGTTACAGAAGAAACTATGCTAAATGATGTTAAACTTGCAATAGAAGATTCTAGGTAAGAAAACAGACCAAATGAATGATTCTGGGCAAGGAAAGAGATCGATTTATTTATGTGTTTTGAAAATTATTTCAAAACCATTACGAGATAGTATTTTTCGAGAACGTAGTGTTTGGAATGTAATATTCGCTATTAAAAAAAAAGAAACAAAAAAGAATTCAATTACCTACATATAGCAATAGAGTAATTATGTTGGATGCCAGTTTTGAATGATTAACCAAAATCTCACAAAAATTTTGACCCAACTTGTTGGTACTTTTTATACCAACTAAGTCTTAAATTATTCCTCCTTCTCATTTTGGTTGGGTGAAGGTGCATGACTGCCGTGTAAGTTCTGGATCCTTTATTGGCCGTAGGCTGCTAAATGTACTAGAAATATCTAATTCAAAAAAATTAAAATACCTATCTACCAAAAAAAAGAACAAAAAAGTAGAAAAAGAAAACTTGATAGTCAATAAAACATTATATTTTTTTAGACAGTTCCCCGTGAAAGAGAAAATTTCTGGCAAAGCCAATAAAAACAATCTCAGTCTGTGGGAATAATATGTTGCATCTCCCGTATCGTGATAAAAAATGGGATAATATAAAATCATATCAAATAAATAATCGCCTATCAATACATACACATCATTTATATTCTTTTTTACATCAAATAACTTACTTCACTACAAATAAACTAAATGTTTAACAAAACTCAAACTGCAGATAATTCGAAATTTTACATCAATAAATGTAAATTAGTGAAGAAATTAGATTAGGTGTGATACAAAAAATAGGTTAGGTTATGTTAGAACATGACAAAACAACGCACGAGCCGAGCGAGCGAAGCGAGCGTGCCGCGGCAGCGGCCGGCGAAGTGCCAGAAGCGAATCGCCTTTAACAGGTATAATGTGCATTAAGATTATTAGCTGTGCATTGATGAAAAAGCTTTTGCTTTAGGAAAAATCGCTGTACGCTGCGAAAATAAATTGTAGTGTGTTTAGTGATATTTTGAGTTGAATTATTATGCAATCAGTAATTTTGATGGGAATTTGGAATCTTATTGCATAGAAAAAGGATATTTTTTGATTTGCGTTTAAATACTACCCATAAAAAATCGACCAAGTGCGAGTCGGACTCGCGCACGAAGGGTTCTGTACCTTGTTGGATCCCCTTTAGCCCCATTTCTCTTGCCATTATTAATAGCAGCAAAAAAACTCCTAAAAATTACGTTTGTTGTATGGGAGCCCCCCTTAAATATGTATTTTATTCTGTTTTTAGTATTTGTTGTTATAGCGGCAACAGAAATACATCATTTGTGAAAATTTCAGTTTTCTAGCTATAACGGTTCATGAGATACAGCCTGGATACGGACAGACAGACAGACGGACATCGGAGTCTTATTAATAGGGTCCCGTGTTTATTATTTGGGTACGGAACCCTAAAAACTGTAAAATATTTTTTTAATTCAACATTTCCTTACGTCTGTTCCAGCTACCGCAAAAACATGATTTCTCTACGAAACATTGTTCACGACCATCCACAAACCCCTTTAGAACGCGCAGTCTGGTGGACCGAATACGTCATACGACATAAGGGAGCACCACTATTGCGGGCCCCGACTGCCCTCATCTCGAACTGGGAATATTACGAAGGAAAACTCATTTTAACCATCATCATATGTATAACTTTAGTAATATCAACCTTATTGTTTATGTTGTACAGCATAACTTTGTACATTTTAAAGCTTAAGGAAAAGATAAAATTTAGTTAAATAATGTTATTATCATCGTCTCATTTTCTAGTAATATATCTCATCAAAAACATAAATGTGAAATGGGAGCCAAAGTGTCGCCACCAAAAGAATTGACATCTAACACTGGGGCCAAGTGTTCTGTAGAAAATCCTAAAATTTCAGCTACAAGAACATATCTACAACATTCTAAAGGGATTTAACTACTTATGTAATTCAAGATCGTGATTTGACTTAGCTAGTTTAAGAATAATTACAGTGCAAATAAGCATTTGTCTGTAGGTACGTGAAAACTAGCCAAATCAAATCTTGAGCTTGAACTACAAAAGTAAAATTCTTTAAAATATTGTAGATATATTCTTGCCACACTGATGGCCTTTTTATTAATGTTTGTTTGTTAGATATTAATAAGTTAATGAAATCAATGTGCCTCTATTATTATTTTATTTTTTAATTTGAATTATTGTTATTTATAACGTGTATATGATGACGTGTAACTTATTGTAATAAATAAATGAGATTGAGTAGCTTAAATTTTAGGATTTTCTACAGAACATTTCGCCCCCTCGTTAGATCGCAATTCTTTTGGTGGGCACAATTTGGCTCCCATTTCACATTTATGTTTTTTGATGATATACTCGTATCAGAACTTTTTGTTCAGAAATAATTATTAGTTACATAATGATTATCATAGTACACTTATCTCTGAAAAAGTTATCTGGTATTTATTATATTACTATCACAAATGGCATGGTTCATCTACCGATAATCTCAATGCCCCGCGACGCTACCGCCATTTATTGGAGTATAAGTTAGGCAAATTTTACAATTACTTTGTTAATAGTACTAAGTAGGTATCAATAATTTTCAGTTTTTTAGATTTTTTCCTTTGTATATGCCCGATACCGTATACGTCTACCTTGGTGACAAATATCAAGATTCTAGGTCATCTGGAAGTGGGTTAGGTTTTTGATCTATAAGTCAGTGAGTGAATCAGTCAATGAAACACGGGTTTTTAAACGTTAATATATCATTAACTGATTGAGCAAAATTTATGAAATTTTGGGTTCTTGATAAGCTAAAAGATTTTAGTAAATGTGCCAAATTTCATGTATGTAGACTAAATAGTTTTCGAGTTGTGAGGGGGTCAAAAGTAGCTCCAAATGGTTCGTGTAATATTACACACGGCCGCTGCGTCGCCAGTTTTCTTTTGGCTGAACACATTGGCTGGACACGCTGCCGCGTGTCTAGATATTATATTATGTGATACATAATTACATATATTTTTGAGGTCAATGTTTTATGGTAATTAAATTCATTAAAGGTTAATATATGCCATTGTGTTATGTTGTTGCATTGTTGATACCTATATAACACATTGTCAGTTAATGTATATAGTGTTTTAATATTAAATTAATTTAATTTTTGATATTGCATACATAAAAACCTTCTACAATAAAACATATGTGTGTGAAATAGTTTTGTACTTTGATGTTATTTGTTCACATTTTATTTTTTACATGATTACACAATTAAACACTTGCCGTCCTACCACAAAAGTTTTACGCTCTAGACAATGTTTAACAGAACAAATTGCACAGTTAAACAGTGTTTAAAGCATGTTTTAATCTTTTGTGGAAGGACGGTTTAAATATAAAATACATTTATATTATTTTTCAAATATAGTACACGTTACCTTACATCACCAAGTTTTTCAAACGTGAATAGGTAGTATTAACGAGGTACCTACACTAAAAATAAAATAAAACTAATAAAACTAAAGGCAGTTAATATACTCGTACAGACTTTTGGTTGATGTACCAACCAAAACTTGAAGTAAAATCAATTGATACATTTCTAGGAAACCAGTTTTTATAAACTCATGATGAGTAGACCAGCAGTATTAAAGGCAAAAAAAAAAACAACAAAAAAAAATCTCGCGCTCGGACCTAAACGTTGGACCTTAGAATTTCTTGCAGAATTTTGACTTTTTCGGGTTCTGTACCCAAAAGGTAAAAACGGGACCCTATTATTAAGACTCCGCTGTCCATCCGTCTGTCTGTCTGTCACCTGTTTAATCTCATGAACCGTGATAGCTAGAAAGTTGAATTTTTCACAGATGATGTATTGCTGTTGCCGCTATAACAACAAATACTAAAAACACTACGCCTCTCCATACAACAAGTCTGATTTTTTTTAGCCGTTTTTCGCTCGATATTAATTATGGTGACAGGTAGCTGCTTGAATTATTCACAAAACATTAAGTCAAATATTCACTTTAAAAATAAATATTTAAGGGGGGCGGCTCCCATATAATAAACGTGATTTTTAAGCTCGATATTTATAATGGCAACAGGAAGATGCTTTAAATATTCACAGATATTAAGTTGTATATTCCCTTAAAAAATAAATAAATAAAATATATTTAGGGGGCTCCCATACGGTACGGAACCCTTCGTGCGCGAGTCCGACTCGAACTTGGCCAATTATTTATGATAAGCATTTAAAAAAAACATGATCGCTGGTTTTTAACCAGTAAAACATCACGGTAGAACGAGTTACCGTCTTGCAGTTCCAATTAAGAAGTGAAGATTTGTCATACTTGACGATAACGACAAATTAATTGAAATTTTAGCAACGTATTTCTTTCATATAATAATTCAGTTAAACAGGGAACAATCGTACCTACACGTTTTGGATTCAGATTTTATTACCTTAAACGTACTTAAATTTAGATTTACTTATGATCGTAGATAATTTTGAAATTATTTCTCATGATTTTATTTTTAGCTCTCTAATTTAACAATAGCTGAGGAAATTAAATATTATAATATTATTTCAAACGTTTTTACAGACATGTACCTAGTTTTGTAACCAAACTTACATATTTGTAATTCAGTTATTAAATTACGGCACAATAATAATTGACTATATGCTAATTGATGGAACAATAAAAATAATTTAAAAATGCAGATTCTCACATTGTAAAGTTTTTTAATGTACCTATTCATTGTTGTAAGAATTTTATAAAACATGTGAAAAACAACTACGTCATTATAAACTTTTATGTGTAGGTATGTATCCAACAAAACCATTTTCATGTGAAATGAAGCCAGGTCTAAATCACAGTTCCCACTATCAAAAAGTTGTCAGATCTCACGTTAAGCCAAGCTTCTAACTCTACACACCTTACTCTACAAGTCCTTACTCCACGGACTCTACAGCTTAGTCAATATATGTGACTTGGTGGTTTCGTTACAGCAAGAACTGTTTGTTTAACAGAATTAATAAATTAATCTTCACTTTACGCCCATGCGCAGTTAGCGTATACGTGTTTTATTATTTCTAACAGGGAGTCTTTATATCAATTTTTATACTTATAGCATGAACATTTGTGGAAGTATCATACAAGCTTTCATCCCCTATTATATCGAGTTGGGGGGTAAAGTTCGTAGTTTTAGATTTTTTCCTTTGTATATGCCTGATAGTACACCTTGATGCCAAATATCAAGTTTCTAGGTCATTTGGAACTGGGTTAGGTTTTTTCTATAAGTCAGCGAGTCAGTAAGTGAGTCAGTGAGTGAATCAGTCAATGAAACCCCGGTTTTAAACGTTAATATTTCATTAACCGTCAGAGCAAAGTTAATAAAATTTTGTATTGTAGATAAGCTAAAGAACTTTAATAAATTTGCTAAATTTCATATATATAGGTTAAATGGTTTTCGAGTTATGAAGGGGTCAAAAGTAGCTCGAAATGGTTCGTGTAATATTACACACGTCGCGTCACCAGTTCCTTTTTCTTAGACTTGGCTGGACACGCTTCCGCGTGTCTAGATTAATTTCTGCCGTTTCAAACAGTACACACAATTTATTCAAAAGCCGCAATATTATCAGCGTTGAGCACATTCTTTAAAGAAAATTCGAGCCTGCCTGTAGTACTAAAAATTAAAGAAAAAAATACGATGAGTCGAAAAGTGTTGTGTATTAGTTTAATATTATATGCAAATGTGTTACATATTTATGCAGCTAGAATATTATTTTTTATACCAACGGCTGCTGTGAGTCATCAAATAGTATGGAAAGGCTTTTATCAAGAACTTGCAAAACGCGGTCACGAAGTGGTTGCAATAACAACAAATCCAATGTTCACGCAAGCAAACATGCCAGGCAATCTTACAGAAATTGATGTCAAGAAAGCTGGCTACGACGCTAAGCAGCTAAGTTTTGCCGGTACCGTCCACGGACAAAACGATGACGTCCTTCCGCAAGTGATGAGCTTCTTTCAAACTGCTTTCACTGAGATGTTCGATGCAGAAGTAAAAACAGATCAAGTACAAGCAATAATTAACGATAAAAATCAAAAGTTTGATTTGTTAATTTTAGAAGCCTGCACTAAAGTATCTTTGGTATTTTCTCATATCTTCAAGGCCCCTGTGATACTTCTCAGCAGTTTCGGAACTATAGAAATGTTTACTGATTATACTGGCGCCGCGACACATCCAATTTTATACCCGACTGTGATTCATCAGAAATTATATAACTTGAATTTCTTCGATAAAATTTACGAGATATACAAACATTACGTGTTCGAAAACGAATTGAGATCTTTAGAAGCGGAACAAGATAAGATGTTGAAGAGAAGCTTTGGTCCTAATACACCTCCTTTGAGCGAGCTGAAAAAGAATATCGCGATGGTTTTCGTAGCGGAGCATCATTTGTGGGATCACAACCGCCCCGTGCCACCGAACATGCTGCACTTGGGAGGAATTTATCCACAGCGAACTTACGAACCTTTACCCTGGGTAAGAAATTTGACAAATACAGTATAAGTTTGATGTACTCGCAGTAAATCGTTAATATTTTTACTTATAATATTACGAATCTAAAAGTGTGTTTTTGGTTCGTTTTTTACTCATTTACGCAGCATAATTGACTTATTTTTGTGTATAAGTGAGTGTCATATACTATTTTTGATTTTTTGAAAAAAAAGTATTCTAGTATTTATCAAATGTAATATGCATAATAATCAGTAATAAATATTTAAGATAACAACCATAATTTAACATTTCCAGGACATTGAAAACTTCTTAAATTCGTCAGTGAACGGAGTGGTTTTTGTCAGTTTTGGCACCACAGTTTTCCCATCATTACTGCCTGAACACACAATACAGGCTATTATCAAAGCTCTTTCTAAGCTACCCTATGACGTCCTCCTAAAATGGGACTCTGACAAGTTACCCGGAATTTCGAAAAACGTGAAAGTAGTCCAATGGGTACCACAGTCAGAACTTCTACGTAAGTAAACACAATTCTAAATAATTCTGAGACATGCAACAGATACATAGTTGCCAATTTTAAAGGCACTATCTTAAAAATAGCAGTTTAAAATATTGTCCTCTCTTTCAAATGCATTAAGTTAAAAGAAAACAGCAATATTTTAAGTTGCTATTAAATTTACGCTGGCGCCTTCAAAATTGGGCTTCTTAAATATCACACCGAATTGTTAGTTTTAAAAAGTTTATTGTCACTGCTATTATTTTAATACAACAACATATATTTTTACAGACCACCCAAAAATCAAATTATTCGTAACTCAAGGAGGGTTGCAATCATCTGACGATGCCATTGCTGCTGGAGTTCCTTTAGTTGGAATGCCTTTGCTTGGAGACCAATGGTACAATGTGGAGCAATATATTAAGTACAAAATCGGAGAAAAAGTTGACATGGAAACAGTTACTGAAGAAAAGATAGTAAATGCTATAAATACTGTTATAAATGATGACAGGTAAGGAAACAAACAGTAACTTCGTAATATTTAGGACAGTGGCATCATGGTATTTGACTGAGTTAAAAATAACATGAGAACTCCCAAAGAAGTATGTAGAGGTGCACCTATCGGATCTTTTGAGTATTCTGGGTACAATCGTTGAAAATTGATTGATTCAAATCATGTATCAAAATTCATATAGCATTGTTATGTTAATTTGACATTTTTTAATCGCAAACAAACCCGCATTTGTCTAACAAATTGCTTGTTAAAAAGTGACAACGTTGTATGTAGTAAGACTTCGAAGATACCTATCAATTCTGACTTTAAATTGCCACAGAATCTATCTATCAGGGAACAGAAAATCCGGCAGTTTGTTCCATTCCCTGGCCGTACAGATCAGAAATATTAAGTAGGACTGCGTCATACTTACGCATCAAGAGAAAATGTATTATAAAATATACTGTCAGGGTGCAAATGAGGCGTCTTTCGACTTATTATTTATCTTTTTGTACCTATTATGAGAATTATTCTGTTTTCCTTCCAGTTACCGACGAAACATCATAGCTCTTCGCGAAAGTTTGAATGATCAGCCCCAAACCCCGCTGGAACGTGCAGTCTGGTGGTCTGAGTACGTCATTCGACATAATGGAGCAGGACATCTGCGGGCTCCTACCGCGTTCATATCTAACTGGGACTACTATGAAGTAGACTTTTTGTTGGTTTTAGCTTTCATGGCGTTGGCTGCGTTTGCGGCGGCTATTTTTGTGGCATACTGCTTAGTTTTCTTCTATTGTGGTGTTTATAAGAAATCGAAAGTAGATTAAGTAGTTTTTAATAGATGCTGAATGGGTCTCCGTTTGGCCGTGTACACTTTTAATTAATTGAATTATGTGACATATAAATTAAGGAATATTTATTTTAGACCTACAACTTCAAAATATAATAATTTTCAAACGAAACGATTCAAATTTATTTCATACTAGCAGCCTCCCAATTTTATTTGAAAATATAATAAAACCTATGACACCCGGGGATTGTGTAGCTTACCAACAGTGAAAGAATTTTTAAAATCGGTTCAGTAGTTTCGGAGCCTATTTAATGCAAACAAACAATCAAATCTTTCCTCTTTACGAGTATGATATTGGTATAGATGTAATTACCACTAAGTCACCCCAGTAGTGTAACACATGATTGTGCTGTTGAATCTTACGACAATTATAATTCATACAAAATTGCAACTCGTAATCAACAAGATGTATGAAACGGGTGATTTTTTCTCGAATCCTGGATGATTTTATATCGCATAGCGCGTACGTGGCCTAAATCTGAGGAACCAGGACGCGAACATTACGATTTTCAAAGAGATGTTTTAGTCGTCCAATTGAAAACATTCGACTAATCGTTCCTTCTATGCCATTTGGTTCGTTTTTCGCCGACATTAGTAGGTATCAGCCATCACGCATCGAGTCACACGGGGATGTGAATGTGGCTGTCGTAAGACATTAGCCAGGTGATAATGTGGACTGGATTTCATTTTCAGATTTAATGTAACGTTGTTTCGTATGCATTATAAACGACTTTTTAGTCGATTGCGCGTCGGGTAATATATTTACCAGTCTATTTATGTATCTGCGGGTAGTTTAATCGACCAATCAGAGTGTTAAGGTTATGATAATCAACGATTCTTTCCGCAATATTACTCAGGCGATTGACGTTTTTGCCAAAACTCTACCTTTTTCAGCGAGATTGAGAAATGACATAAATTATCTATTATCTGTGTTTCTGCAAAATTCCTAAAGCTTTTGTAATAAGTTGTCAAGCGCGTGTGTAGACACGCGTAGATGGTGACGATGATTATGATGATGATAAAAACAATTTTTGTGATGACTGAAATAAATCACAACTAGAAAGAGGTAATTGAGTATCAAATATGTTACTAAAGTTAATGTCCTCTAAGCTGTGTACAAGTTTAAGAGTTTAAATTTATAATCTCACCTTGCTCAAAATAATTTTGAGAGATTTAAGTAACTATATTTTTTTAAGTAACTCTCTGTTTTCAACAGTTCTCTTGTGGAGTTTTGGCACACCCCAGGCCGAACGTTGTGTGCACTTGGTGAAAAATCTATTTAAACTATATCAAATTACGTATCTGTGAGTCATATAAAAGTTAATTAATATTGTCGGTGAAAATGCTTACTTTCAGTTCAGAACCGGCAGATCTAACAAAGTTTTGAGCATTGGAAACGTTCGAGTTCGGATTCCGTAACTCCGGTGCTCAGTGGTTCGACGAGCGGCGATAAGGTGCCAGAATAAATGGATCCAAAATTTGGTTCCCGAGTTTTACTACGATGATAATTACGTTTAATTTTCAACCGTCTTTCAAAAAGGTTATTTATTCATGTCAGTATGGAAATTACGTCATCCTATCCTACTAATAATATAAACGTGAAAGTTTGTAAGGATGGATGGATGTTTGTTACTATTTCACGCAAAAACTACTAAACGGATTGAGATGAAACTTAGCAATTATATAGCTTATATATCAGAATAACACATAGGCTATAAATTACAATGATATTTCGTAAATTTTCCATAGTATAACAATAAGTGTTAAGTAAGTAGGAAAAAATATGCTATCTGTGAGCTATTCTAGCGAGCGCTCCAAGAAATGTCAAAAAAGAACTGTCGAATCGAACAAATGTCAAATCGTTTTTTTTTGTTTTCTACTTCCTTTATTAAGGGGCGTAAGGTAGGGCCTCGAAATATCATGCGGGTGAAGCCGTGGGCAAAAGCTAGTTTTGTAATATATACACGTTGTGCAATACTGTTCCAGCCTTTTCAATAGTCCACTGCAGGACGTAGGCCTACCCATGAAGGGTGAATAGGCCATATCCACCACGCTGGCCCAGTGCGGGTAGGTGGATTCACATACGCCATCTAATTTCTTCTACGGACGTATGCAGGTTGCCTCACGATGTTTTCCTTCACCGAAAAGCCAGTGGTGTGAAATACCGTTCATAAATTCCAAGGAATTCATTGGTACGGGACCGGGTTTGAACCCACGACCTCACGATTGTAAGGCGGATGTCATTACCACTAGACCACCACGTTACGTTATGTGCAGTAGGTAATTCATTATGTCAGCGGCTAAAAAGAGCGGGGATTTGCCCACAGATCACGTAACGTAGGATGTCCATTGTCCACACATGAGGTGGATAGATGATGACATTAAGGTATGATTCCGAACTCCGCTGCACGCAGCAGTGCTGTTGCAGCACGACTGGTCCCCATATATTTTCTATAGGACAACAGACAACATACCGAGCTACGCAGCAATGTCGCGGCAGCAATATGAGGAAAAGCAGTAATGCGGCACGCAGCAGCGTGCAGCGGAGTTCGGAATCATACCTTAAGACCGCAGAATCGCTTTTTCAAAGCAAATGTTAAAACCTATCGTGAAAAGTAATTAGTTAGCACTTAATTATGGCATAACCTTGAAGGGAGGTCGCTGTACGCCGAAACACTGGCACTAGCCTAGTTCGGCAACAGTTAGATTTGTACATTTTACTAAGCTAATGTCTAATTTGTAAACTATAGAGTAATAAAGGTTTATTATTATTGTTTAGGTACGCCTACTCAAAGTTCAATAGCAATCGTGCGTACTGCGGCAACTCGCATTAGTAATATTGTATTTTATAAGGAACTTCTCACTTCGCCTTAGAACGTCACTGGACAAACATTTAGCCCGATTACAGAGGCGCCAGCGTAAATTTAATAGCAACGTAAAAAGCGTTCTCTCTATCGAATGCCTAAAGCGAAAAAGAAACAGAACTATACTATTTAACTAATGTAATTATGATGGCGCCTCTGTAATCGGGCTTGATGTTCCCTTACCATCATCCAAGAAAATTTTGTACAAAAGAAGCAATATATAATACGGCTGTGAATGTGTCTGGTAATTTTATTTACGTCCATCCGGACACAACCAATTATTATCTTATATTGACCGATAATATTTGAGATCAATAGGGGAGGCCAATGTCCAGCAGTGGACGTATCTTTTCTACATTCGAAACTAGAATTAAGTAGTAGGAATATTCAAATTCCCGAAATCTCTGCAATTACGCAACTCAAATTAGAGATCCCTAGACCGAAACAAGTGACACCTAAGCACGTAAATCAATTTCTAACAATAATTAGAGTTTGAAAACCGGCGCGCCGAGCCGGTTCCGGGCCGGCCGCGCCGCGTCCGGTCCGGGCTCTAATGATCCGGGGACGGCGCGGCCTATTCCAAATTAGGTAGCTTTACTTCAATAATATATAGGCGACCGAGATTTGTTCAAATTTTATCTTAGGTTGGAAAAACTAAACGCGCAATGAGGTCCGAAAAAAAATAGTCCGTTATCTAATATCAGACTATCGAATAATTAATTAATGTCAAACACAGCAAAACCGACTTCAGAAATTGCAATGTACAAAATTCAAATAGTTTGCTTGAATCGATGTATCCCATTTTTACATTATTGACAAATTTTTAAGTACCTTAAATAATTTATGCGAAACCAACTCTGAGGTGATCCTTCCTATTTAAAAAGATTTATTAAAATCGAACTACAATGTAAAAAGTTATGCGTATTCATACATAAAAAAATATACCCATTAACTTAATAACCTCTAGCGTTTCATCGTTAAAAAATAATTTAATCGACAAGTAATTTTTCTTTTGCAAATTAATCAAAATATACAAAAATACGTTTGTTTGGGTGGTTAGTTGGTTACCCCAGATGTCAAACTTTTTAAGCCACTTGAAGGCCTCTGACATGACGAAACGGTTATAAACAACTGAAATCTACTATTTACCATGTCATCCGAGCCACAACTCTCAGTTGTAAATCCGTGGTCACCTAGGTATCTGAAGACTGACCGTGCCAAACATTGCGTAACTTCTGTGATCGCAAACACCGTAAAAGAGAATCGAACCCACGTCCTCAGGCCACTTAACCTCTGAACCCCAAGGCCCGCAGGTGGGCGCTGAGCGAACTGCGGTTATACCGTTGTCCATTGTTCTACTGAAATATTGCAATAGCCAGGGGTGCGGGACCTTTCTTTTACTAATGCAAAATGTAAAAAATGTGCAATATTTATGTTCTTACTAATAATATTAATTATTATTCCTTTTATTCACATTAACTCACAAGCAAAACTTGGTCCTTTGGTAGGCATCAGTGGAGCCGAAGCCAACACTGAGAGGCCCTTTTCCATCACTTATTATAAAACATATAAAATGTTGTGTACAAAAAGTAGAATGAAACTATTGCTAGATGTGACTTACAGGATATCGGGTTATTGTGATGTAGTGATCGATGACTTAAAAATGTGGTCTATGGAATGAGGTACGGCACCCGCCAAATAATGCCTCATTTCAAATATCCAGGCGGGTGGTGACTTGCCATCCACTAAATGGGCCCCCCGTAATAGCTACCGTATATTGGTGGCGGAGGGGCAACATTGGTGTGGACGGCTTAGGGTGTTGAGAGGTGTGCTGCACTTTCACTAGACGCTACTCGCGGCGTTATGCCCTTTAACACTTCCACCCTGGAGCTTAGGTTCCTAGCTCTTGCGATTTCCACTCCAAGCCGGCCGGTTAAGGCAAGAGAGGAGTCAGGGGTCTCATTTAGCCCAGGGAATCAGGGTTCGCGGTGTCGCCACTCACCGACGGCTCGCCACAAAGCCGCCCCTGCGTTATTAATTATTATTTTTATTATTTTTATTTAATATCTATAGGTTTACCCAGATCTGTTCTGTTATATATTGTAGTTTTATGTTTTACTTTATTTGTAACATTCAGCGTGTCCCTGGTACCAAATTATGTTGTGAGATATATTTCACTGGTATAATTCGTTTTTACATGAATAATAAATACAAAAATAAATAATCATTTATTTCGACCAAAAGATCATATAGGTTTACAATAATTAGCATACATTAAAATTTAGAATTTAGTTACTTACATGTCATTCAATAGACAATGAAACAATTCGTAGCTACCTATAAGAGAAATCGACGTTTAATAATTACCAAGCTGAATTTTGGGTGATATCGAGTTATATACAGGGTTATTGTTAATAAATTAGCTTCCTTGTAAAGGCATATTCCGTACATCAAAACAAACAATTTTTGTTCAACAACCTTTAAGTAGTATTGAATTTTGTTGTAGTTAATAAAAGCACTAACGCCGGATAGAAAAAAAACTTTTGTTCTACAACTTTCCCAAATCTTAACTAATTTCTTAGAATATACACTTATTTGCATATTTACGCAGTATCTTTTCTGAGGTCCAAGTCTCGCGGGTGGCTTTTTATATACAAACTTGAAGTTAATTATAGTTAGACCGCTCAAATTATTTTTTAAAATTTTATATGGTTGAAAAAATAAATATGCTCTTTAAGAAATCGTAGAACAAAAGATGTTTGTTTCGATGTACAGAATACGACCTTAAAAGGATGCTAATTGTTTACCAGTAACTCTGTATATCATTGAATTGAAATCAGAATTTTTCTCGGTTTTAATTACATATAACACTCACTAACGCCCAAAATGCCGCTTGGTAATTATTTGCCTTTCAAGCGTCGTCATATTTCTGAGCCAGCGTTTGTGCACCCCTGGATTCCATCCTCGTTGTCATTAATTCCGCGGGATCGAGTATTGTTTCCTGTGGGGCCGACATTTAACCACACATTCAATTTTCACTTCAACCCCCCGGAGTACACGTCTCTGTCCAACACTGTACGATGGAGCGAGAGGAGTGTAGTGGGCTTGTAATGGTTGAAACCATGCTGCGTTTAGATGGTTTTAGTAAATTTGTAACAATTTAATTTTAGATTTAATTCCGTAATCAATTACCTATGTTTTTTTACGGTTCCGTACCTCAAAAGGAAAAAACGGAACCCTTATATGACCACTTTGTTGTCCGTATGTCAAGACCTTTTATCTCAAGAACGCGTAAAGTTAACGAGTTGATATTTAAACCATATAAGTATATCTATAATTTCTTACAGTTGTGAAAAAATTAAACTTCTCGGTTACCATGGAAAAAAGTTAAGAGTCGTTTATGTCGTAAAAAACAGCATATTTTGACACTCACAACGGAATTAAAACCTACATGGTACTTCCAGTTGACCTAGACCTATACAATTTGGCAAATAGCATTGTCTTAGAGTAAACATATAAAAAAAAATTTGAAAACTGTACATTATGAATTATATTACAAAAAATAAGGCCTAAATACAAAAAATATTGGCTCAAAATTCAAAGTGAGTTATTCGTATCATGTGGGGTATCATATGAAAGAGCTTTATAAGCACATGCTAAAACAGGTTAACAATGTATAATTTTCGATGTATGATGAGAAAAGTAAAAATAAATTTTTCGATGATTATTTATTTCACTATACTATAGAGATTTCAACATTTTTTCAAATTGTGAAATTTTCAGGATTTATACGGAACCCTCGGCGTGCGAGCCTGACTCGTACTAGCCCGATTTACAATTCTAAATATTCGTTATTTTTGAGTTAAACACCCTTATCGATATCATAACTTTGTATGACATACTGTACTTACAATTAAAAATACAGTCTTAAATACATCTAAATACATCTTAGATAATAGGCGTCCCCGTCAATAAACAATCCAGAGCGAATTATTCGAGGTAATTATTTGTTAATCATCTGGAATACTTGAATTAAATAGTTACTCGCCTGTTAACTTGTACGTTTACTGTCTCATGTGGACGCTTCCTCAAATTTGCGCTCTCGCACTGGCTTCCGGCGGTTCGCGTCCGGTGAAATCTGAAAAAAGATTTCAAATCATTGTGCCGCGATGGATGGAGCCTGTTTTGGTTTTGTTGCTTGGCCGCTGTTTTTATTTCTATGCTGAATATTGATATTTTTGTGTGATTTTTTTTTGTTGGATTTTGATGCGGTTTTTTTTAATACTCGTAGATAGAGTGATTCAAGAGGATGGTTAAATGTATAATACACCTGTGAGAAGCCGGGGCGGGTCGCTAGTAAGATATAAATTAGGTAGGTACACTAGATGACTTGTATTGTTTTTCTATGAAATATTCGTAGGTACAGCCCGTAAATAACACCAATAACACAATAACACGCATAATGGGTGTTATTTAGGTACTATCTATATAAGTATGTATTTAAAATATGTATACAGTGAAACCTGGCTAACTGAGAACTGGATAAGTGAGAAACCTCTATAAGTGAGAGTAATTGCCAGGTCCCGTCATTTTACCCCTCAAATACCTCTATAACCGAGAGACCAAAACCTCTATAAGAGGGAGTCGTTTTTCCCTCATGGACCTCTATAACTGAGAGTACTACTTTTCTGAACCTCTATAAGCGAGAGTTGAGGGTAATGAAACATCTGCACTTATGATCCATTCTTAAATTTCGTGGAACTAACTACCGTTACTTTCGAATCGTGTTCTATTCAAACATTTTTTTTGTATTTTGTGGAAAGAAGTAACAATGTTTTTGTGTCGTATTTTTTTTGGAATGGATACACGTGCGTCTGAACTATCCTGTTTGTTGAAATAGTGTTCTATTTAAAATTATTTTATGGTTGTCTTTAATCTACCTAACATTACTTTTGTATGACATTCTTTTGGAATAGCTACACGTGCGTTTACACTATCTTATTGGTCAAACTTACTTCAGTTGATAGGTATTAATTGGGGAGAAAGGTTTGGTGTTAGTAAATACATCTTTAGGAATAAATAAAAAATCATTAAGCGATAAGCTTAAGATAGGTATTGTGTGCGTTAAAATGTGGAAAATCTCGAAATGAACTACGCAATGAATTTGACTTATCAGAATCACTTTTATTTACAAAATCAGAAATATACTGTCTCAGTGCTCTAAAGGGCATGGAAATATTTAAAAAGTCGATTTTTTTGATTTTCCCAATATTTAAATGTGCCTTTTAGTATGAATAAAACAAACTATCATCTATGTTCAATCTAATCAACACAACCCAAACAATTAGTACCTATATACTATTTATGAACATATTTATCATTCTTCACGCATGTAGATACCTACATACAAATTACACGTATTTTTTAACCTCTATAAGAGAGAGTAGCCACTTCCGAAACTGGATAAGTGATAAACCTGGATAAGTGAAAAACCTCTATAAGCGAGAATGAGATGGCGGTCCATTCAACTCTCCCTTATCCAGGTTTGACTGTATGTAGTATATCAGTCTCTGGCAGCCATATGACAAGCTTTGCTTAGTTTGGGGTCAGAGACCGTGTGTAAGATGTCAAAAAAAAAAAAACACACACACACAGGTGTTTCCACACAAGTATCTTATTTGGTACTTGGTGGGCAGGCCTTTTCCGCATGACGGGCCTCGTCGGGCCCTTAGTATTTTAGTAATAGTTACAAGTCGCCTTGTGTGGGAATAATTTTGTTAGCCTTATTTGGCAGGTAAAAACTAATTAAAATAAAGGAATAGATCTGCCTTTTCCTGCCAGATCCCAGTACAAACATAATTAAATTTTACCTTAATTAAAACTATCGACACACAGCTCCGGGCCATGCTCGATGGCTGTTCAAATATTTAATAGACTTCCGGTCGTAATTAAGAAAATTGAAGACGAAACGAATTTGCAAAAGTATTGAAGAACATGCTTATCGCGAAATGCTATTATACATTAAACGAATATCTATTGGACGATCATAAAATAGCAAATTGAAACAAATAAATCGCTCCGCACATTACTGCTATACCCTAATAGGGTCATATGTATAATTTATAGATACTAAACATGTTTTTTAAGACGTGCATGTAAATTATGCTACATATGATGCAATAGACGTTTGATTGATTGATTTTTCTTTTGCGACGATGAGACAAATAGAACAAGACTTCTAAATACGCCTACAAAATTGAGCCTTATTTATAAGTAAAGCAGAACCAAGCCAAGTTCTTTATCTCGACTCTGCATATTTCAGGCGCTATCTCAACAATATTTGCAAAACAAATTGTCAATATTTTATTGTTGGTATCGAACGGAAGACATTTGGGGCGAAAATACAACGGGAGACAATATTTCGCGTTGAATATGCGAAACTGTGGAGTTATGGGTTACGGAAGCGTGGCTTGCTTGTTTTATGGATTTTATCTCTGTTGAGCTTTTGTGTGCCACATTTTTTTATGGTTCACGCTGTTATCCGTAAGTCGTATTCTGTTCGAAAACGTGGTCTCTCACTTACCTATTGTAAGTACCTATAGAAATGTTGGCTCTGGGCTCTCACTATTTAAAGTAAAAAAAAAGTCGGTTTTGACATTTCTAGGGTTTCGTACCCAAAGGGTAATAACTGGACCCTATTTAAAAGACTCCGCTGTCCGTCCGTCCGTCTGTCTGTCTGTCACCAGGCTTTATCTCATGAACGGTAATAGCTAGAACGTTGAAAATTTCACAGATGACGTATTTTTGTTGCCGCTGTTACAACAAGTACTATAATCAGAAAATAATAAATATTTAAGGATGGCTCCTACACAACAAACCTGAATAATTTTTAGCCGTTTTTCGTTCGATATTAATAACGGTGACAGGTAGTTGCTAGAAATTTTCAGAGAATATTTTTTAGTGAAATATTTACTTCAAAAATATTATTATACTTAATTAAACTAAACAAAATAAATATTTAAGGGGGGCTCCCCATACAAGAAACGTGTTATTATAAACGATATTAATAACGACAACATGAAGATACTTGAATTATTCACAAAATTAAGGTGCATGTTCCCTTCAAAAATAATTAGTCAAATTAAAATGAATTTACTGAGGGGGGGCTTCCATACGGTACAGAACCATTAGTGCGCGAATCTGACTCGTACTTGGCCAATCATTTAATTTAGCAGAAGAGATCAAACATTTTTTTTAATGTTTTAGATTTTCTCTGACAAATTAAGAAGTCAACCAAAATACACAAATCGTGTGTAATTCGTGACTAACAAAATATGCTACATGTAGGTAATTTTTAGACATTCACAGTCATGTTGTAATTTTTTAATTAACGTGAAAAATCCCCTCTTGGCTTTTATTTCAATATTTTAGCCTGATACGGTTAACGTTTTTTAAACATGTGCAAGTTTTTGATTACTTATACACACATCGTCACAAAAGACAATGATGAATGTTTCATAAACTGCAATAAAAGTAATGACAATAGAAAGGTTACTTAATTCTTTATTCTCGCATTACTTGCATTCTTACATATGTAAAAAAATGTACAAAATATGCATTACTTTTACATATACCCTATTAGGGTATTTTTTAACGCAAATAAGTCCGCGTTTGATCACCAACTCGCCTGATGGTAAGCGACGTTGTGGTCGAAGATGAAACCTAGAAGATACCTATTTACTCTGACCTTGAAAAGTTTTAGATTATATCTCTTAGGAAACAGGAAAGCAGGAAGACTGTTCCATTCCCTGGCGGTACGAATCAGAAATATCGAGTCAAACCGCTTCGTACGTATCGAAGGAAAATCGACAGTGTAGGGGTGGTAATGTGACGTCTTCCTACTTGTGCTGTAGCAAAAAGGGGATGGTAGGATAAGGTCGTGCAGCTCAGATGCACACTCTCCGAAATGAATCCTATAAAAAATAAACAGACTCGCAACCCTACGGCGATGCTCCAGGTTATGAAGTTTTTTTTAAACTAACTTTTTAACACCTATAAGCCGAACAGTACGTCGGTCCACCGATTCCAAGGCCTCGAGCTGATACTTAGCCGAGCCATCCCAAAGATGGCAGCAGCAGTATTCCAGACACGCACGGATCTGCGCTTGATACAGAGTAAACAACTGTCCCGGAGTGAAATACCGCCTAACCTTGTTCCGGATACCCAGCTTCATACCAGCCAATTTGGCCCTTTATCATAACATCTCGATACAGATATGATGTTATGATAATGATTAACTAAGGACAGTAGCGGCATACATACGTACCTACTTACTTCAGTATGTTACTTCAAGTTTTATTCTGCTATAAAATCTTCAAACCCGACTTCGATCGATCTCACTCCCGCTTCATAAACCATCTCCAAAACGGATGTGATTGAACTCTTATAAATCTTAAAGACCAATAACTTTTAAGAGCATAGAGCGTTCGGGTGGAAAGAGGCTCTACATCAAATAGACAATCAAGTAGAGCACATTCTCGATTAGACATAAATCAGCGATCGGGATCCCGTCAGCTCAATCATATTTTACTTAAGGCGGTAGCGATGATTAAAGTAGATTTCCAATGATATTATAAGAATCAGAGATACTGTACCGTCCTTTTAATAATAAACAGGTGAACATAGGTCTACCCAAGAATAGCGAATATAGTCAATAATACGAAAAAATTGTATTTTTGTAAATAGTAAGTAAATTAAAACATTTTCCTTTTTTTTTCTCAATATGACGACGTCAATCAATTATTATTTAATGTAGAGCCAACGTTATAAGGGGAGCACGGATTTCCGAGACACAAGCTTAAAGCTTAGTTCGGCAATCCATAGCTCATGAATATTGTAGCTATTAAATAAGTTCAAAAAAAAGAAAAAGAAATGGCAATATCCATGTTGCTTGCCCAGTGTGATGTGTATTCACGTGATGTCGTCGAATTAATCCCAAAGATTTGTGGTGTTGAAATCCATACATTAATGACAGGTATGGGACTGGATTCTTCTTGGTTCTACGCTGTTCATCGTTTCATAATTTTTTATTATCCCTCTATAATACTCTTAGCACTTTCTTCTAATTCTCATAGCTCTACGACGCTTTTCATAACTCTACCTCGATGATTATGCCTCTACAGCGCTTTACAACGCTTTTCTGCTCTGCCTTTTCCTCAATAAGTTGCTATTGGCTAATCAATTGAGCGTAAACAAATTTATTTTAAATGTAACCTACGGCATAAATACTTATTTAAGAACATTATTCTCGCAAATGAATAAATATTCAATTTATTTTACTGAGTAAGTTCATACAGGCTGAGTGGCTTGCCCTGGTGTCAGAGTTTTTAGGCCGCCTGAAGGCCTCTGAGGGATAAACAACCGAGAAATACAATTTAACGTGTCGTACGAGCCACGGAAGCGCTCAGTTGGAAAATGCCACCCGCGGCCACCCATCCAAATACTGACCGTGCGGAATCGCTTTCGGTGATCGCTGACAAACACTTAGTCAAACTACGCTACGAGCAGCGCTATATTTACTGTACTACTAAATGCAGAATATCTCCACCTTAAAGCTAGACTAATCTCTTCTCGCGGCGTCACTTCATGCATCAAGCTAATGTGAGTTCAATTTATGGGCGCAGGTCGAACTTTATTGGATCATGTGCCGTATTACAGACAAAACGCTACTTAGGTTCAAATTATAGATAAGTAATGTTACTTTCGAAGACAAAGTTTTGTGGCAATATTACTAATGCGCTTATTTGGTTTAGTAATACGAGTTTGCAATTTAGTGAGCTTTGAACACGAAAACGATATTTTTTTTACTAAAACGTACAACCGACTTCACGCTAGTCTTTTCGAATCAAATTGTTGCTCAAAACTTACTGCTAATAAATTTTGATGGTGAAACAGTCTTTTTATTTTTAAAGCTTAGTAAAAAAACCTATGTTTTATTATGGAAACTAACGTAGTTTTCACACATTTTAATGTTTTATATGACAGGATTTTTATTCACGTTTATTTTTAGTAGTCATTACATAGTACGACTATAGTTTCAATCGCATTTGGCGATCTTTCTCAAGTCGAGTGCTAGCACGCGGAGCAGCCTCGCAATGCAACTAAAGTCATACTATGTAATGATTATATACTAAAAATAAACGTAAGTACAATCCCGTGATATAAACCTATATTATAGTAAATATACCATACACATTTATACTGTTTTGTAGTCTAATAAAAAAAAAATAAAAAAAAAAAACCTAATAAATAATACCTTTTTTATATTTTAGCCGTAGGACATCTACCACCTGAATTTCCAATAAAATCTGTTAAAGACAGCACTGAACGCAATGCAGCATGAAATTAATTGATTTGAATAATAAATAAATAAATATTAGGGGGCATCTTACACACAGTCTCTGATCCCAAACTAAGCAAAGGTTGTGATATGGCTGCCAGATACTGATATACTACATATACATATTTTTAAATAGATATGTACGTATATAGATAGTACTTAAATAACACCCAGACACAGAGCAAACACCAATGTTCATCACATAAATGCTTGCCCTGGGTGGGGATCGAACCCACGCCCCTTTGATTCAGACGTCAGGTTCACTAACCACTGAGCCACCGAGGCAGTCAATCAAAAGAATCGAGGGCGTTCCTGTTGTCGTCGGTCCACCTAGTTAACGGACGTCCTACGTTGCCATTACCTTCGAGAACTTTACGAACCTATAGAACTTTATTTTAAAGGACAAAAGGTTATTCACATAATCCAGAAACTAACGCACTTCCGCCACCTTCCGGTGTGACGCACAAACTTACAATGTTTCTCTACAATAGAGACAAATATTTGGAACCCTTCCGCGGAGCTTTGTTTATTAGTTTACGAACAAAAGGTGCTCAGGATATTTTACTAAAGCAATTGCTTATTTTGTACATTAATTTTGTCCTGTAAATTGTGACACAGGTATTTTATAGTTACCTACTTTCATAAAAGTAAGAAGGTGCGGAAGTAAATTTTAATCAAAAAATTAGATATAATTATTTTTCGCAAAAAACAGCATGACCGACTTCACCCGTGAACAGAATTCGCGAATATTTCGCACGGATCGATGTTACATTTGTCACATTATTGTTGATTTATCAAAAGTGGCTCAGCCGATTTAAATAAAATTTTAATGAGACCAATTTCGAAGTATACTCTTTCCAATAAAAAAAAGAATTATTGAAATCGGACTACTACAAAAAAAGTAATGCGTGGTTATACATAAAAAAAAAAATATACATAAATACGCGTCGAATTGATTACCTCCTCCAGTTGGTTCGTCGGTCAAAAATCAAAAGAGACTTGTATTATAGACATTAAACTCCTCAAATCTTAGAAAAAACTAGCTGTCCGTTCCAGCTTTACCCGGCTTCGGAAAGTTAGCTAGTTCGTTAAGTAAGCTACTTCAAGCTCTATTTTATACCTCGTATGCTTTTACGATGAAACTTACTCTAAAATTGCATGAAACAATCAGCTATTAAAAACAATAAGTCAATCATTTCACGTCAAAATGACAAAACAGCTGATTTTTTTCCGCTTCGCTTTTGGATCTACAGTAAAAGTAAAATATACCTAGTAATAAGTTCAATAATATTCAAGAATATATCTGTCGTCTAGAGAAACATTCTGTGTATACTTTATACATAAGTAACTGAGTTTGCTATTTTATAAAGCAGACTCTGTTTTTACTGAATTAGCAGATGGTCGCGGCAAAGACAGATTTATGTGTTATTCATTTAAATCAGTACGAAATATTACAAAGGAACGAATGGAGAAAGCTGGGGTTTTCATTTGGATATATTTTGATTGTTTCTATATTTGTACCTGCATTAAAAATGTCTTGGATACTTTGATGTTTCCTACTTTCATTCAGTTAAACTCTAGGACTTGTCAATCACCAAAGTCAGAAAAAGTGCATCGAAAATATTATCAACAAAGGGCATAACTGTTAAACAAAATGCCTTTCAGCGTCACTGCTTAAAATAAACATAATTTTGCCCCACTTAAGCGTTCCGCAGACAATCACTGCGACCTGCGAATACGGCTGGGTCAACAACCAATCACCTATCAATGATTTAACCATTTTGGTGTCAGCGATTGGCCGAAAACTAGACTGCCACCGCAGGCCGCAAATGTCTGCAGGACGCTTTATCCCACTTATGTGTATAGGGCGCTCTTGTAGTAGGTAAACAAGAGCCATCTGCTTTAGTCATGTCCTTGTTCTACTTTATAAAAAAAATTATAGCATTCTGTGTCACATTTTTTTTGTATAGGTTTGCGTTTGACTGCACACTGCCTGATGTTAAGCAGATATGCGGTCTATGATGTAACACGCTTACATAGAAGAACATAACATACCGCCACACTTGCCTTAGGTAGGTACTCCACCATTCGCATAGCTACTGTACGCGCGCGAGTTGAATGCAGAGCTTAGGAATGCGAATGTCTCCCCCCGCTATCCGCACGCCCAACCCGCCCAGGCGCGTGAGGTGGGGCGTGCGGGTAGCGGGGGGAGATGCTCCCGCTCTTTACCTCAGACCCCGACTGCATTCAACTCGCGCGCTATCAGTAGGTGTCAATCAATTTGGGGTAGAAAATCTTATGTCGACGAATTTAAATTCTTTTTGAGCGATTTATTATAGTCCACAAGATTTCAATTAGGTAATCGGATATTTTTAAGCAAAAAGAAATCAAAAGTGATTTAAACTATCATAAGTTTACTGAAATTAACAAAGTTCCTTTCAAATAGGTCGACAAAGCCGTGCCTCTATTTAGCATATGAATTAAACGCGGTGAAATATGGTTAAAATTAATATGGATATATGCTGCCGAGCGCAGAACTAAAGACGGTGCTCCAATTGGGTTTAATTGAATTAAAAAACAAATAATATGAATTAAATTTTCCTTTAATTTATCTACTTCATGGGAAATTAATTTCGTCATTATGACCATAGTTTGGTTTGGTTGAAGCCGTGGTGGTCTAGTGGTAGTGACTCCAATCTTACAATCGTGAGGTCGTGAGTTCAAACCCTCCCCTCATATCAGGTCCTCCGTACCAATGAGTTCTTTGGAATTTATGTACGGGATTTCACACCAGTGGCTTTTCGGTGAAGGAAAACATCGTGAGGCAACCTGCATGCGTCCTAAAAGAAATTAGATGGCGTATGTGAATCCACCATTTTATTTTTATTTTATCTATGTGAATCCACCAACCCACCAGACTGGGCCAGCGTGATGGATATGGCCCAATCACCCTTCGTTGGTAGGCCTACGTCCTGCAGTCGAGAATTAAAAATGCTGTTACAATACAGTACAGAGTATAGTTTGAACCGTCTTTAGTGACTTCCCAAGCTATCGAGGAGGTACAATGGGCAGTTGGCATTCTGTTTTTCCTTATTCTGGGGATTTTTGCTTCTACAATTAGGAGAACTTAGTAGAACCACCAGAAACACCCTTCTTTAGGCTAATTTTCATGCTATCTTTTGATTGATGTACTTTTGTACATAGACTAACTGTCATTATGTTTTTACTGACTGACTGTTATTATTTTATTCTTGGCTGTACAATAGTGTACAACCAGTTTTTCTCAAACTGATCTGAACTTCTTTAAACGCTGAAATAGAACAATGATGGCGTCGTTCAATGTTAAATGGCTAAAAAATCAAGAAAACCGCTCACTTTGTCAGTACGTGCGCTGGCCGAAGGAAACTCTATCAAAAATAACCAATTTCAGATCCAAACAGAACCCACTTCGAAGTAAGTCGAAAATAATAAGCGGCCTCTGCAATATTCAGTGAATACATTACGTTCTTACGCCGCCCGCTCGAGCGGACTGCCACAGTTCACTAACAACAGTAAGGCATCTTCATGCAAATTGGCCGCTGTCGGTTTGAATGTGTGCGTATGGAGCGGGCGAATCGTGTGCGTAACTACGTACTGTCGTACGCACACATCAGCATAAAGGATGATTAGTTGACTGAGTTAGCCATGTCAGAGGGTCTAAAAACTCTGACACCAGGGCTAGCCACCCGGCCTATACGAACTCACTCAGTTGACAGAGGGCCATTTACCGACTTAATATTCAAATTAAGTCAGTGCATACTCGTTCTTGACGAGTAAATATAATCGACAGTGTTGTACTAGCTGTAAATCATACTATGTAAATTAGCTTTAATCCTAGAGTGACTCAGGTGGTCGCAGTGTAGGACGTGCCGTAAGTGTCGTTCACACTTTAGTTATTTTGCTCAGTTATTAATTATTACGTAAATATAAATTTAGTGCTGTTCATAATACACAAATACTTTTAAGGGTTCCGTACCAAAAGGGTAAAAACGGGGCCCTATTACTAAGACTCCGCTGTCCGTCCGTCCGTCTGTCTGTCTGTCACCAGGCTGTATCTCATGAACCGTGATAGCTGTGCAGCTGAAGTTTTCATAGATGATGTATTTCTGTTGCCGTACTAAAAATAGAATAAAATAAATATGAAGGGGGGCACCCATGCAATAAACGTATTTTTTTTTGCCGTTTTTTGCTTTATATTAATAACGGCAACAGGTAGACGCTTGAAATTGCGCTAAGGGGATTCCTACAGGGTACGGAACCCTTCGTGCGCGAGTCCAACTCGCACTCGGCCAATTTTTTTTATCTAACTTATACTATCCCACTGCTGGGCAAAGGTCTCGCCCAATTTCTTTCACTCCTTTCTCTGTGTGATATTATCTAACTTAATAGTGACAATTCTAGCGCTAATGCAAGAGTAGGCTATTAGCTCACGAGCAGCCGAGATGAACTACTGTTCATCAATGCACTGTGGTCTCGCCCAGAGTTCTCCAGAATTATTCACAACTCTCCAAGAAAACATCTCATATGGGAGAAGAAACTTTAGAAAGAGTATTTATGGACTGTGTAATGAGTTTATGAATAACAAGTAGCCGGTTGCTGAAGTATCCCTGAACTTTAATTCTATTGTGGGAGATTGCTTAGAATGTTGATACCAAGATAAACTCAGGAGAATTTTTTTTTTCTAAAAGTATTGTAAACAATACTTTAAACAATTCGTAAAAACGAATTGCAAGGACTTTCAGATATATATAGAAGATTATTTGTTTTCCCTGTTTTAAACGAAAATAGGGTGATAAACATCATTACCAAGACAACTTTTTCTATGGGGCCAGAAAAATAATGCAATCAATAATGCCATACACAATCGCTATCACGGCATGCGCAGTGTAGAACATCCACAGTGTAGAACATCCCACCAGGTAAGCTGAACGCCTCAGTTGAATTGCGCCGAACGTATTGATGTATAATAGAGGAGACCTATGTCTATAATTGGACGTCCTTTGAATAAAACAAACTTATTCTTACTTTAAATACGAACTGCCAGGAACTGGAATGTTCTCCCTCCGTCATTGTTTCTTGATAGTCACAATCTGGAAATCTTTAAGACAAGAGTAAAAATGTATCTTTTAGGTCTACAACTCTACATACTCAATCTTCGGCAACAACATTGCTTTCTTTTTTTAGCATGGAAATTACGTGGTTTTCACACATTTTAAACGATATACTCGTACAACTGGACTCACTCACGTGTACGTACAGTCAAAACACGACTATAGTTTCGGTCGCGTTCGGCGACCTTTCTCAAGTTAGCGAGTGCTAGCACGCAGTGCATTGCGAGACGGCTCCGCGTGCTAGCTCTCGCCAACTTGAGAAAGGTCGCCGAACGAGACCGAAACTATAGTCGTGTTATGACTGTACGTACACGTGAGTGAGTCCCGTTGTATATCGTTTAAAACATTGCTTTCCATCACAGAAGCTAGTGGCAGTGTTACCAGTGCTATCTCAATTACGGTGATCTATGTTTTTGGGTCGAAAAAAATATAAAATTTATGTGATCCTAGGGCTGCACCAACTACGGCTTTTTGTACCTATGTTTGCTACTACGTTATGCCGCCTCAAAGTTTTCATTGAAAACGCTGTCTGGTGGTCAAATATAACCCTGTTTAGTATGTATTTTCTCTGACCGTAATTATAAAACATAGAAGCGTCTACAAGCTTTATTATAATGAATGCGACAACAGGCCAGGCAGCGAGTATGACCGACGCCTTCCGTCTGTTCTTCCCATCCTTATGTCTCGAGAGGAAGCCCGACCGTCCTGCGCGTTGTTTACAATGCTGCTTTGTTTGTAATGTGGCTGAATTATTGTTTTATTAGCTTTAAACCGTAGCTTCAACGGCATTTTGGTAGCAGCCTATAACATTCTACGACCTTTGACTCCATACAAAAAATCATGTCGAACCTTCCCTCTATTGCCGTGTGAATGAAAACTTAGCAAACCAATGAATCAACAAAATCACTTTCGGATTTATAATATTTGTAGGGATTCGCTTTCACCACCGGCTTTATACCCGCATTATTTTAGTAGTCTATAACACTATCCAATCTTTAAACTATATGATAACACGCAGAAAATGAAGTACATCGCTTCAGGGGCCTTATTGTATGAGCGCTCTGACTTTCGGCTTCGCTTTTCTTCCAGGCCCCAGTTCTGCGTGAAAGGGTACCTAGGTAATATTTGATTAATTGTAGATTAGAATGTAGTTATTTTTACGAAAATCTGTTATTTAGACAAACCTATTATAGGTTTTAAGACAATATAATAAGTGTAATATGTTTGTAAAAGTTATTTAAATAAATAAAAAAAAGATAGGTCATAGCCTAGCATAAATGTTCTTAATTGTACTACCTTTTAATGGTAGATCCTATTTGCCCTTGAACGCCAGTTGAGCCGTGTCCACCACGCTGTTCAAGTGAGGATTGACATCTCCACATAACTTATCAAATATCTACTCCAGACGTTCTTAATCTGCTGGACCATCACCGAAATACCGGCGGTGTGAAAACCCGACCATAAACCAAAATCTCAATGGCACCGGGTCGCTCACATATCCAAGGCAATCATTCTCCCCATGGGTCCCTACAAAATTCCACTAGTAAGGTAGTCTACTAAGTAAGTTCGTATAGGTCGGGTGGCCTGGTGTCAGAGTTTTTATGCCGCCTGAAGGCCTCTGACATAACTAAGCGGTTAAAACAACCGGCACCTACAATTTTAACGTGTCATCCGAGCCACGGTAGCGCTCAGTTGGAAAATGCCACCCGCGGTCACCCATCCAAATACTGACCGTGCGGAACGTTGCTTAATTTCGGTGATCGCTGACAATCACCTAGTCAAACTACGCTACGAGGGCTACGCGGTAGTCTAGTTTTAGTAATGGATTTATAAGAAAAAGCCATGCGTTGCTTATCACCAAAAAGAAGCTTCAACTTTTACGACAGCCAATAAGACGCGATCCTCCCCAAAAGCAATTCCAATTCAAAACTTATCTTCAAGCACAACAGTGTCGCTAAATAGTCACTAAACGTCACTTAATTCAATAACAGAGATCCCTATCAACCACGCCCGGTTATCTCCCCACCCCACGCCGCAATTTACATACAAATACATACAAATCGGGTACGGAACCCGAATCGGTTCCGGATCACGTGTCAGCGAAGAGAATCGGTTAAAGAGACCATTCGTTCACGCTTAATAAAGTCACAAGCTTCTCACAATACTACCGCGTGCCACTATGACTGAGCGCTCAGGAAAAAAAATACGAGGGTAGAACAGATTCCAAATTTGAATTTGATTATCGAAGTGTGCCGACTATTTATCATTTGTAATGACGCCTCGGCGGAAGGAGGACGTGCGCTCGCTAATATTGTAATCTTGTAAATGCGTTCCGTAAAATACATATTTATTGTAATTCGTATTCTGTAGAGCTATTTGAGTGGAAAATATTGTGCTTTTGGTATTGATTGTGCGTGACTGTCGAACGGTTTTGGCTTTGATATTTTGTTTATTTAATTTGAGCTGACTATTTGCTAGTGTCTGATCGCTGCTGGCGTTTCAATAATTTGATTATGCCCTTTCGTATTTTTCGTATGTTCATGCGAGTTTAGGATCGAAACATAAATTTTTGACAACAATGCAATTCGCATAAATATACAAGGTTTTGATTTGCAAAGAGTGGAAACTTTTAGAGGTAATTAAATATGTTCATAGTTATGAACAACTTTTGCTATGGGAGCAACTGCGTAGGCCTCTGACATATGGATAAAGGTTAACACAACCGGTACCTAAAAAATAACATGGCAGCCGAGCTACGGTAGCGCTCAGTTGTAAATGCTACCCGCGGTCACCCAAAGACTGACCGTGGAAAACGTTGCTTAACTTCAATGATCGCTGCATACTTAGTCAAACTACGCTATAAGCGCTACACACCATGTACTAGCCGTTTCCCGCGGTTTTGCCCGCATTTATTTTGTAGCCTATGACACAAATTATGTAGATAGCTTTCTATTACGGTAAAATAATTTTCTAAATCGATTCAGTAGGTGTGGAGATTACCCTCTACTCTACAACCTCTGTACCAGCCTTTTTTACTAGTCCACTGCAGGACGTAGTCCTACCCACGAAGGGCGATTGGGCCATATCCACCACGCTGGCCCAGTGCGGTTGGTGGATTCACATACGCCATCGAATTTCTTCTATGGACGTATGCAGGTTGCCTCACGATGTTTTCCTTCACCGAAAAGCCAGTGGTGTGAAATTCCGTACATAAATTCCGAAGAACTCATTGGTATGGGACCGGGATTTGAACCCACGACCTCACGATTGTAAGGCCGGTGTCATTACCACAAGACCACCACGGCTTTACAACCTCACACATCACAAATTTTACCTCTTTATTAAATTAGTATAGAATTATAGATAAATTAGTAACGGAGTTCAAAGAACCCGTCCCATTCTTCGTAAGAAGAAAGGGAGTCATGAGAAGCACCGTTTATTTTGTACCAGAGAAGGGGGTAGGTATAAGCAACGTATTTCGAAGGGGGTAGGTATAAGCAACGTATTTCAAGCCACCGAGCTGTAGTATTCAAATGTAGCTTGTGCCGTATTACTGTCCACATTTGTCATGAGACCGTGCATAGTGTTTATGTACAGGGTGCTGGGGGAACGTCTTGGACTTTGTGTCTTGTGACTTCGAGTTTGAACGTCTTGGACTTTGTCTTGTGTCTTTGGATTGTTACAGCATCAGTGAAAATTTCCTAGGGAATGTAAGCTTTTAATAAAAACCTTTTTGTATTTTTTGATAGTCTGTTTTTTGCATATTTTGATTAGAACATAACGCAGGTGTAATTTAACACATACTTCTTGTCTGTCATAAAAACCACGCGTGAGTAGCATCTATTTTATATTCGAATTAAAAAGATAAACCTTTAAAAACACTACCGGATATTAAAAATAGGCTAAAACAACCGGGTCTCACAATTTAACGTGTTGTTCGAGCCATGGTAGCGCTCAGTTGAAAGTGCCACCCGCGGTCACCCATGCAAAGACTGACCATGTGGAAAGTTGCTAACGGTTTTGACTATTTACGTTCCTATATCTATCGATATTACGGATCGATGGTTAGTTAAAATCCTTTGTATATAACCATACTTAGAAGTTAGTTATTGTTCTATGTAACCATCCATATTATCAACTTATACTATATTATAAGTTGTTAATATAGATGGTTTAATCACCCCTTTTCTGAATAACCCTATACCTACAACTCGTTGGAAATGCATATTTTATTTATTTATTTTTATTTTATTTATTTATTTGCTTATAGAGAAAATAACATTACAGTTATAACCATTGCGTTACTTATCTTATCGTTACTTATAATCTAAGCAATACAGGAATTCAAATTATAATTCTAATAATCAAAACAATGTATAAAAATTATTAAATAGTCTGATCAATATACCTAGTAACTTTGGTCTAAACAATATAGGAACTTTGGTATAAGCTATGTAGGAACAGAAATAGATAAATTCTAATAATCTAAGCAATATACGAAATCAAATAAAATCAAATAAAGAAATTCCAATAGTTTTAACAATATAGGAATCAAATATAAATTAATATAAGAGGCCCATGTATTGATGATGATGAATTTACATTTATCTAGACATTTTATAAGCAACGCTGTTAGCTTTAAAAACGGCCATTCATTCTACGAAAAAATATTTTAATCGTAAAAATATTAATGATTTGAACAAATGTCATTTAGCCAAAATAAAAAAAATAAATAAAGTGGCCAACATCAGTCAAGTTCTAAACGTTTTAAAACCCAAACCATTAAATCCGAGCACAATAAGCGCCCTGTATAACGGCGAGCAAGGGCGCCGAGCTCTGTCCCCAATATGAATATTTTCTATTGAATTACTTACGGTTCGGTGAGCTAGCAAAAATATTGTTCTCCTCGCACTTTACGAACACCCTGTGAAGTTTCCACACTCGCATCTTGGGTGCGTGGTTTAATTTATTGTATGTGTGGGTGGAAAGTGGACTTCAAGGGATATGTGTATTTGTACTATTCATAACCGTGGTGGTTTTGTGGTAGTCTTACTAAACGTGAGGTCGTGGGTACATAGCCCTGTTCTGTACCTACGAGTTGTTTGGAATTTATGCTCGGAACTTCGCATCACTGGCTTTTCGGTGAGGAAAACATCGTGGGGCAACCTGCGTACGTCCGCAGAAGAAATTCGATGGTATGTGTGACTCTACCAACCCACACTAAGCCAGCTTGATTGAGATATGGTCTAATCACGCTCTGCGACAATTAAACATGCTGGTAGAGGTAGACACTATCCGAATCATTAAATCGCATTGGATGCAAGCCACTTTGTGCCGGACTTGTTGACTTATCTATAAGGAGGCCTATGTCCACCAGTGGCTGATGAGCGCATCGGTGGAAGGACGCTTAGAGCGAACCCATCCAACATTGCCTTACTTATTTTTTTTATTTTATTTCTTGTTATCGACATAGCCCGGCACATTAGCAAGTGTCTAAGACTCTTTTTACTAAATCATGCACTTCTCTATACCGCGGACATATTCTAGAATATAATTGATTAAATTTTACTCTGAGACTAACCTAGAAGTAGCAAAAAAATCAGCTGTTCCATGTAAGAAATATCTTTTGACAAAATACAGATTTCAGGGTTGGTCCCTAAAATTGGTCATAATGATAAAGTTCTAGAAATACATCAGAAAGTATTTACATGTTGACCTCAAAGGGGGTGATTCACACCACCGGCATGGTTATAAAAACTCTCGAAGACGGAATTGAATGACAAGAAATCATTTGTATCAAATACATTTAGTCGATTCTGAATTGCCTTTATTCATACTTTTTAAGGTTCCGTACTCAAAGGGTAAAAACGGGACCCTATTACTAAGACTCCGCTGTCCGTCTGTCAGTCTGTCAGTCATCAGGTATATATCTCATGAGACGTAGTAGCTAGAACGTAGAAGTTTTCACTGATCACGTATTTCTGTTGCCGCTATCACAACAAAAACTATAAATAGAAAAAATAAATATTTTAGGAGGGTTCCCATACAATAAACCTGAATTTTAGACGTTTTTCGCTCGATTTTAATAACGGTGACAGGTAGATAGGTGCTAGAAATGATTAAGTGGTATATTCCTTTCAAAAATAATTAACAATTTTAAATAAAATATATTTAGGGGGCTTCCATACGGTGCGGAACCTTTCGTGCACGAGTCGGACTCGCACTTGGCCAATTATTTTTATATTCTGATTTGGCATCACAATAAAAGGTCGTTACAAAATAGTTTTGCGGATGGCGAGGTCCTTTTAGTGATGCCACAGGGTCCGCTAGGACATAATTATAATTGTATTTCAGGTTTTCTCAATTTTTAAATACCTAATAATATTTCAAATTTTGTTTCAGATATCAAACTTATTTATTGAATAGGACCCTTTTACTTATATGCCTACAACACAACAGAGCGAAAATACACTGAATATTTTTTGAAAACAAAGATTTGAAGATGAAATTCCGCAAAAAAACGCCTTATTCAATCAACTATCTTAGGATTAGCAGTCACTGAGATGAAGATGCACCCCACGTAAATAATTCTGGCAGCGCTCACGTAGCCCAATAATTTATTGCGCACGCTTAGGTAGCCCTGAACGCTACCATGGCTACGATGACACGTTGTACTGTAGATGTTACGTATAACCTTCAGGTACCATAAAAAGTCTGATACCAGGGCTAGTCCTGTACAATCTTACTTCCATTTTTAAACTAAGTAAGTAAGCGCTTGACCACTTTCTACCTGATATTAGCCAGAGATGTAGTTTAAGATGTAACATGCTTAGTCCTACCGGTGTATCAGTACAAGTTTCACGCCTTGCAGAGTCCAGTTCGTATTGAACCAAATCAATCTACCTCCTTCAATGCACATACGAACTGCAATAAATAAATTTACATTTCGATTTTGGTGATAGCAGTTAATATTGAAAACAATCTGTGATTCCCATAGTATAATTCGCCACGGCACGCGACCCAGTGTTCCAGCGTGGCCCACACGTCGCGATAATTCGGGCGCTAACATGAGAACAGCGCGGTTCGCAGGCGTTTAGCCACGCTGTTTAGCCACGCTGTTTAGCCATGCAGTTTAGCCACGGCCGCTTAGCCACGCTCAGTTGATGGCTGTAATGTAGTAATAATGTTATCATCAGTCATTTAGCATGAATTGTAATTTTCGATCGGAGTAATTCAGTATTCTCACTTTAAATTATCTACTTACAACTGAACATTATATCCAGTTTTACTAAAAAAATATGCAGCTCAGTTATGAAAGGACTACCTACATACATAGGACTACATGAAGTTTAATAATTATATAGTACTGAAGGTTTGAAACTTCTTTCCAGGTCTTCTTTTATGTGTAGCTGCATTGCTGTTTTCTCTTCAAGATCTTTCTCTGTAATGTTGAAAGTATTTGAACCCGACTTTGTATTGATCTACGCAGTTCATTACTTATAGGTATTTATTATATTTCTGAGGGCAAATTATGATTGATAAAAATGTGACAACCCGTTTCCATTCACTGGACTCCTGGCTGTACCGATTTTAATTCATTCACTTGGGTCCTGGCCAGTTGATAATATAATCAGAGGCATTTTTATTTAAAAAACTTCAGAGTCTGGAGCATCGCCGTAGGGTTGCAAGTCTGTCCATTTTTTATAGGATTCATTTCGGAGAGTATGCATCTGAGCTGCACGACCTTATTCTACCATCCCCTTTTTACTACAGGACAAGTAGAAAGACGCCACATTACCACCCCTACACTGTCGATTTTTCTTCGATACGTACGAAGCGGTTTGACTCTACATTTCCGATCGTACCGCCAGGGAATGGAATAGTTTTCCTGCTTTCCCGTTTCCTAAGAGATATAATCTAAAGCTTTTCAAGATCAGAGTGAATAGGTATCTTCTAGGTCTGCGTGCTTCATCGTCAACCAAAACGTCGCTTACCATCAGACGAGTTGGTGGTCAAACACGGACTTATTTGCGTTGAAAAAACTGATCTATGAATCAGCGCGCCCCAGTTCCATAATGAATGTTTTTGAATAAATATAAAAGATTGCATTTTTTACTTAGATTAAAATTGTCATAAAATGTAACTACCATAGTAAAGTATTTGATTTGAGGAATTATGTTCTAAATATTAAACATTTAAAAAAAGCGAATTCCCAATTTGGTCCCTATCTCAATAAAATTATACGAGTAGGTAACTGTACCTGCCTGAGTATATTTTTTGATAACAAAAACTTTCTTAAAATTGATTTAGATATCAAAGTTTACCGATTCTAATATTAATAAAATGTTGCCGTCAATTTGCAATACATAGAAACTACGGCAATCTCCCTAAAAAACTTCGCTCACCAGCTTTGTTGCCTATGATCCTCTCCGACCTTTATACTATAGGTATCCATGCCGAAATCAATTCGATCTGTCGCTTTGTTGCCGCATGAAAGAGTAGGTAACAAACAAACAAACAAAAAAACACACATTTGGATTCATAAAATAGTAGCATTATATACCTAGTGAGAATACTTCGACTGGCCTCATCAATATCGTAGAATCGCGCTGGATGCAATCGTCGCTTTCAACCGGTCTTACTAGAGATTGATAAGGGAAGCCCATGTCCAGCAGTGGTCGTTATATATTACTAAGATGACGACGATGAATACCTACTTGTTAAGGATCGCAGGCGCTTAGCCACGGGTATTAACTTAGTCAAGTTAAGTGTCATTGTTTAGTCACGTTCAGTTTATAGCTGGATGATAAATAGTAATTAATCAAGTATGATGATGTTATTTACCTAGCAGCCAGCATTAAATAAATCATAATTATGTAAATCAAGTTATTTTTATTTATTTATTTGTAGCCAATAATATTATGCTTAACATAGTATTCAGTAACAAAAGTGACATAAAACAACAAAAGTAAGTGTAGTTTTCGTAAATCGGGACGTAAGCCCGATTACGTACGTTATGTACGAGTATGTAGGTTCAAATTCCTAATGCTGCGGTCACGGCGCACTTTTGAATTAATTATTATAAAAATAAAATCGATTGCTCTGGGTAGTTTATAAATAACAAGAGGTAATAGACGATTTAAAAATAATCAGGTTTTGATATTGGTATGGAGAAATAATCGGCCCAGTACGAGTCCGACTCGCGCACGGAGGGTTCCGCACTGTATAGGAGCCCCCCTTAAATATTTGTTTTTATTTTAATTTTATTATTTATCATTAAAGTGAATATACAACTAAATATTCTGTGAATATTTCAAACAACTACCTGTTATCGTGATTCAGCTTGAGCAAGAAAGTATAAAATTAAAAAAATATAAGTTTTAACATAATAATAACTTTTTTTTCAGAACTCTATGTAATTTAATAACATAGAGATGAGAAAATTCTACTTAAATATTGCAACATTTTAAAACAATAGATAAATCCATTTGTTTATTGAATACCTTCAATTAAATTATTTTTTTCGCGAATAAAGCCGCTCTTGACCACAAACCTGCCTGATAAAAAGGTGGTCGAAGATGAAGCTCGCAGATGCTACAATAAAATAGTATACTGTTAGTTGAAAAAGAAAACAGAAAGTTATATTACAAAATCAAGCCATTAAATTATAATAATAGATTCTTTATCAATACAGCGGAGATAAATTATAGGAGGGTTGTGATATCTTTATTTCTACCCTACTCTACCGCGCCGCAATTTGCTGCGCTACGGCGTGTTATAGTTTCATTGTAGAGCTGGGAAGCTAGGAGCTAAATTATGACTATGAGAATACAACAGGCATATTTGCTGGGTATAAAAACCTTAGGTGTTATAAATAGTGCGTTAGTTAGATTTAAAAAAAATTGGACACGTATTTTTTCTTTTGTCAATCAAACAATAGTTTGAAAAAACAAAGATGATAAAGATGAACCTTGTCAAAATTTGAGAGTGGGGGCTCGTGACGTCACTAGTGCGGAACATTTGTAGTAGACTAGTGACGTCACACGGAAATATAAAGGGATATATCTTTATTTTTCTTTACATTTTTTTAAATTGATATGAAATAATACGTTTCTTATATTTTTTGATAATCTATTTGACGGACTAGGTAATTATATTTTTTTAGAAAACTACTCTATTATAATTTATTTCCATTTTATGTCAGATTTATTCATATGGACTCCTACTCTATAGGTACAATCGGTTTTTATCAATAAAAATATCACCGTGTTTTTTAGTTTACTGGCATAAATACATATCCTAAGCAAATAACTTGAGAATTACGAATATATTATGTGACTAACAAAATTAAACAAATCGTTTGAGATTCTTAGATATTTTATTTTTTCTCTACTAGAATTGTGATATTACATTATTTACAAAATAAATACTAAGCTAATATTGCACATAGAGAATATAATTAATTAACAATAACGATCTTAACTAACAATAAACAATTTAAAACAATTGTGACAAGTGGAGCTTCAAAATCTATCGGTGGAGTGCTAAAGTTAAAACACTGATCTATTAAACACTTACATTTAAAATGCCGTGCGAATTTACATAAATACTTCATTTATGGACGAGGGAGCTGGCGTTGTGGGGAAAGAATTGTTTACCCTTCTTGTAGCCCTGCGAGGGTGACACGTCATCCATGTCCCCTTCTTTGTCTTGATGAGCTGTCATATGTCTGGTCAAATGGTGTCTTTCTCTAAAACTCTCATTGCAAACAGGGCACTTTAACTTTTCCTCTCTCTTTCTTCTATTTGGATCAGTCGTCGTCTCGCTTTTGTGGTGAGTCCGCATGTGATACACCAAGTCAGATGTCATCCGAAAACTGATACTGCATTTAGCGCAAACGTTTTGAGCCGGCAACGAAAATGCGGCAAGTGTTGGAGGTAGCAATGTGCTCAATATTGCAGCAGCAGGGTTGGCAATCAACGGACTGACTGGCTCTCGAGGTGGTCCGGGAAATTTCATAAAATCTGAACTTGGCTGCTGAAAATTCTGCACTCCGAATGGATATGACGACCCTGCTTGAAGATATGGAATGTCCGGTCGAAATGGCAGAAAATTTATCTTGTTTGGTGATATTTGAATATTTTTTGCTTCTGTTTTTGAGGGGTATTCCATATTTTTGTTAAATGTGGCAGGCCGTTGCACCCCTTGCTCTGGGTAATTAGGCGATGACGAAAGGACACTCTGTCCTTTGAAAAAATTTCCACTATTTAGCAAATGAGCTGGAGTTAGTAAATTGTTGAAGCCAGGTGATTTGTTGTAGGAACTAGTCGGTGGAGTCGCAGTCAAAGGAGGACTGACTGAATTCTGGTACAAAAGGTTGTCAGGACTCACCGATGGGTTTGGCGATCGCATGTTATAGTTGGACACTTTTGTAAAAGCACTTTTTGGAGACATGTCGGTTTTATCCATGAATCTGTTTTCAAATCTAGCCCGCGACTGCATACTTATTAAAGTCGGGTCATCGAAAATTTTGTTTTTATATTCGGGTAAAAATTTTGGAGTCCGTGCTGCACTCTCGTTTGAATTGGGACGGCTCCGCGAACGGTCAGAATTTTCGGAGTCACTACAGTAGGTGGACTTGCCTGGGTACTCGTCCGTTCCGACGTCGATATTGATGTCAGAGCTGAAGCTTGGTGATATGTTGTTGTTGCTTCGAAGCCTTTCTTCTTCCTGCTCTTTAGGTTCAGAACTTGTATCATTCGAATACTCGTGGTGTTTGTAAATATCTGGAATCCTCTTCGGAGACTGCTCCCATTCTTCGTTTTGAAACAATTGCTTAGAAACTCTCAACTGCCTTTCTGGCAGCTTTTGACGCGACTTATCATCTGGCATCATCAAAAACGCCACGTCAAAAGATCTCTTCGAAGCTTTTGCTGGATTCAAAACCGTCGACTGCATATCGGGTTTATTAATATGTGATATATTAGCACTTTCGATACTCAAATTGGTTTCTTTAGAATCGGGTGAAGCTTCTTTATAACTTTGATAATTATTATGAACGTCCATTGTCATTGTTCAAACATTTAATTTCTCGCACTGGCAACGAAACTTTTTACACTTATATCGCGATACGTTGTGGGATAGACGCGTGCGTACTACCCGCCGGCTGTCGTACAAATGCGAGGGAAACATAAGGGTGAAAATATATAAGTGGGGTATAAAGTACTGGAAGCAGAGGCTTCGAAGTTGGGAAGGCGTGTCGGGAGCAGCCAATGAGCGGCGAGCGAGAGGCGTGTGAAAAACGGGTCGGCCAATGAGAGAGGTTCGTCCCGATAGAGAGCAGGAGAGCTCAATCACCAGGTCAAGATAATAATAACTGCCGTGAATTGAGAGCGCATTGAGTTTGGTAGGGTCAACCGCGCAAACGCGGGAAATTGTCAAAAATTTTAGCTCAATTTTTGGAGTGTACGGTTGGCAAAATATGAAGTTTGACTTTTTAAAATTGAACATTAATGTCTCAACCAAAATATTTACTTATACCAAACTTTTTTCAATAATTTATCTACTTATGTCATAATTTTACGAAGTACAATAGAAAATCAGCCTAATAAAGTTATTAATAACTTATGAGTAAAAAAACAATCAATTTGCAACGAAAATAAAACAGTTTCACGACTTCGTACTCATATCAAACAATGTGAAATAAAACTGATAACGTTCAATAAAATAAAAATAAGTTAATCGATAAAAAAGTTTCCCGCCGTTATATTCTATTTATCTCGTCCAAACATTGCGTTCGAGAAACTCATACGATTATGATTGCAATAAATATGTTTTATATGTCGCATAAAAAATGATACTTCGTCCATAGAAGGCCTAACCCCCGAGTGTATGGATGAGATTGCGTATAATGCTATTAACACAGACGCTTCTCCTCAAATTGATATCCTACTTGGAAACTTTCCACTTGAAATTGAACTTTCTGATTCAAAACATAAAGCCGATAACCCCATGCTAGATGATGAAGCTAATACAGATATTGATGTTAAAGAAAAAGCAACTCTAGCGTTAGCACTAGAAGATATCAAATTCGTTGAAGTTGGTAATATAGAGAAGCTAAAAGAAGACCCAAATGAGTTCTGTTCGGTAGTGGGTAACGATAATAAGATGGGTGCAGACGTTAAAGGAAAGCCATTTGTCAGATTTTAGCCATTTTTTTTGCCATTCGTTCGCTCTCAATGAAAATCTGTTCCATTTATTTTGCGGCAGGCGTTAATGAGATTTTTAGAGAAATATTTTTGGGGAGCTTTAGATTTGGCGATAGGAGTTACTTGGAAAATATTTCTTTTAGCTAAGAACGTTTCAAGACGAATTTAATGTAGGTTGGACCAAGAACAAGTATACTATTGATTACTTTTTTACAATGTAGCGTAAGAAGTTTAAATAAGAAATGGATTTAACTATCGATGGCTCATTAGTATATTCTGTTTATTTTGTACAAAGTAACAATAATGCATGGGCGTATATGAGGGGGGGTCCGAGGGGTCCGGACCCCCCCCTTGGCCTATGCATTTTCAAATATTTTTACGAGTGTATCCAAATAAAATAACGAATAGCAAATATCATCTCAGCAAATGTGACAAAAATTGGAGAATGAATCCTTCCCAGGCAGATACATCTCCTTTGTTCCATTCTACCCTAAAGTTTTTACCCATAGTCTTTTGTTTTCATCGGGTCGACGGTCAACACAACTGCACACACGTGCAACAGATTTAATGCAAAAAAGAACTTTTACAATTTGAAGTGACAAAAGAAACCCATGGCCAAGATGTTGAATTTTAAGACTAATTTTTGCCCGCGGTTTCACTCGCGTGATTTTTTGCTTTTTGTACCGTCATAGAACATTTTATTTTTTTCGGATAAAAATGAGCCTACAAGAATCTGATCTTTAGAGTAGGTATGCACAAAATTTAATAAAAAAGAAAAAGATCCTTCTCTCCGTTGCGTTGTTGGGTGATAAATTAACAAACAAACATACTGTCGGAGTTATACTATTAGTAAAGATTTCTAACAGTTTCGTCATAAACAAAAAAATGTGTTTTCGAGAATTGGTCGCTAGGAATGGCTTCAAAAAGGGAAACACCGTTTAAACCGTCTAGTCTTTGTATAAAACTCACATTGATTCACAAACCTCAGAAGTATTTTATTGGTCCAGCGTTTATGTAATTGAGTTAGAGCATGTGATAAAATTAAAAAAAATACCTATGTGTTTTAATAAATAAGAAATAGAAATTATTTACAAAACATTAGGTATTTTAACTAACAATTAATGATGAACTCCTTGAGTAAGTAGGTACTACAGCAATAGTGACTGTCTCATTGGTAATTAAGTTAGGGCAAATAATTGTTTTAAGTTCTTAATTTATATTAATTAATAGCCTCTCAGTCGCGCTTTTGTACTTTTGCGGTATAACACAAACATAAAGCTAAAGGTACCTATTTAGAGATGCAACATAGCAAAAATGTAACCAAGTACCTAGAGTTCATTTCCTAAAAAGTCCTATGGAAATAATGGAACTAATATTTACAGACAAGGCAGGCGACTGTGGTGCCGCATCTGCGGGACTTCTTCAGTGAATTCGATTCTAATAAGATTCTAATCAGTTCGCCGAGGACGGAACTTAGGTGCTTACTCCCTCACACCTATCATAATTAGTGCAGCAACTAAAGTTATGTAAGGGAGGCATAAATATACTGTTTCATTTTATCATAACTACGTTTCTACTTTAATTTTCTTTAAAAAAACTCACTGCTCTTTTTTGGACAGTCGGATAAAAAATTTGGACCCCCCCCTTGCAAGAGCTATATATACGTCCGTGCAATAATGTATTAGTATTTACGAGTACTTATATAATTTATTAGCTGTGCCCGACTCATACCTGCCTCGGTGGCTCAGTGGTTAGTGACCCTAGCTTCTGAGTCAAAGAGGCTTAGGTTCGATCCCCACCCAGGGCAAGTATTTATGTGATGAACATAGGTTTTTTTTTTTTTTTTTTACAATTGAGTGTCGTTCTGCGCTTTACAGCAAGTGGTAATTTAGGATGATTCTTTTCATGAAGGTCACCCAGTATTTAAAAAGCTATAGGTACCAGTTCAAACCCTTTCCTGCTGTGGCCGGCTAGCATACGCACCACAAAATAATTTTATCGACGTGTCAAAACGAGACAAAGTTATGACGAAGAATATATCACTTCGCACATAGACAAAAAATATGTCATGGTGCGTATGCTAGCCGGGCTGGTACAGCTATTCTGAGATATGGATACCTGAAACCACGTTACCTCATTTCGATGGAAACATTCTCCGTTTGTCTGTCTATTTGAGACAGTTTTCTAATAAACGCGTGGAGTTACTTACATGAAATTAATTAATATTGATAACACAAGTCTATGATTTTTCTAAGCTGGGACGAAATCTGCAAGTAACCGTGATCCAAATATAAGTATAAAGTTTAAAGGTAATGTAACGTATATACCTACTATATAAAGTTACATACAGGGTTATTTCTAATCAATTAGCATCCTCTTAGGGGCTTATTCTGTATATCAAAACTAACAACTTTTGTTCTGCGACTTTAGTCTAAACTCTAAAAAAAATCATTTCTATCTCGGGCTAACGCGGGTAACACCGCGGGGTGCAGCTAGTTTTCTATAAATGTAATTTCTTTGTGCGTTACGGAGTTTTGTCAAAATTTCCCTAGATGGCGTTAGTAGTCAAAAATGTTGGTTGTACGGCACTTAACTAGCGGTGATGTATATTTGATTTCCTAGAAATCCTACGTTGCGCTTTCCGATACGTAGTTTTCATTCCAGATCTTTACGGCCCTAGCAGCTATTAGTTCTAAGAGCTATGTGCCTTGCCCATTGCTATTTATATTTGCTAATCAGCTAGGGTCTGTCAGTAACTTTAGTTCGGCTATTTGGGCTATTATTATTACATACAACACATCCTTTATGTTAGGGTATTGTATTTGTAACTAATTATATTATGTAATTAATTAATTTGTAATTAGTAAATTGGTGAATATTTTAATTTGTAACTGGTACATATATGATTACTATGTTATTCAAAACCTTTGTAAAAAGACGATTTTAAGCGCATTTCCATAATAATATGTCCAAAGAATAAAGCAAATTATTATTGTTGCAAATTTTGATTTTGATACAAATTGTGTTTTATTTATGTTTTTCTGTTCTGTAGCGCTCTATTTACCTATATTTTGATCTCTATATTGTTTGAATCTCTCTCAAAAGTTCTCGAGTGGAGACCACGCACCGACAAACGCAGCGTAGGACGTCCACCCACAGGGTATACGGATGACCTCATTAAGACCGCAGGATCGCGCTGGATGCAAGCCGCTACTAACCGGTCTTATTGGAGATCTATAGGGGAGGCCTTTGTCCAGCAGTGGACGTTTTATGGCTGATGGAAGGATGGATGATTTTTTGAATTAATAAAACTTCTTTATTTGAATTCCTATATTGCTTAGATTATTAGAATTTCTTTTCTATATTTGTGTTCGTATATTTCTCAAACTGAAGTTCGTTTATTGATTATTTACTTATGATGAGACTAAATTTCTATATTTGAGTCAGACTAAATTTCCTAAGTTGTTTCTTTAGAATAGATTTCTTAAGTTTTCTATCTTGTTTAGATTATTAGAATTTATGTTTGAATTCCTATATTGCTTAGATTAATATAACTAGTGACCCGCCCCGGCTTCGTACTGGTATATTATCCATTTAATCTTCCTTTTGAATCATTCTATCTATTAAAAGAAACCGCATCAAAAACCGTTGCGTAGTTTTAAAGACATAAGCATGCATGGGGACAGATAGCGGGTAGCGACTTTGTTTTATACTGTTTAGTGGTAGTGATTATGTAACGATAACATAAGTAACGGAATGGCAATAACTGTAATGTTATTTGTCTATAAGCAAATAAATAAATAGCGTAGTTTGATAAGGGGCTCGTTAGCGATCATCGAAGTTAAGCAACGTTCAGCACGGTCAGTCTTCGGATGGGTGACCGCGGGTGGCATTTACAACTGAGCGCTACCGTGGCTCCGATGACACGTCAAATAATAGATCCCGGTTATTTTAACCGTTTATCCCTGTCAGAGACCTTTATGCGGCTTAAAATCTCTGAAAACCAGGGCTAGACACCTGCGGGCTTAGCATACGGACCATAAAATTATACTATCGACGTGTCAGAACGTGACAGAGTTATGATGAAGCATATATCTGTCACCTTTACACACATCGATAAACTCTTGTCGTGGTCTTGTATGCTAAGGACACTGGCCTTTACGACCTTACATTATTCTTGTTTTGTTTTCGTATAATAAATGAATGTCTATTGACTCCATTGTCTATTACTGCCAATGGTCCAGTGTTCACATGCTACCAGAGCAAATTGGATCGCCTCCAGCTACCATCGATCAATCGCCGACAGCGCCGCCTGACGGACAGTAATGGAATCGCTGAACGGGACAGGACAAGTGGACATGTTGCCTTGATTAATGAACAGTTTCTTTATAATCGAGGAATAAGTAAGTTCGTATAGGCCGGGAAGCCGTAGTGGTCTAGTGATAATGACACTCGCTTTACAATTGTAAGTAAGTTCGTATAGGCCGGGTGGCTAGCCCTGGTGTCAGAGTTTTTAGGCAGCCTTAAGGCCTCTGACATGGCTAAACGGTTAAAACAACCGGGACCTACAATTTAACGTGTCATCCGAGCCACGGTTGCAGTTGCCGCACAATTGTTAGGTCGTGGGATCAAATTCCGGTTCCGTACCAATGGAATTTCACACCACTGTCTTTTCGGTGAAGGAAAATATCGGAGGCAAGGCATACGTTTGTAGAAGAAATTCGATGGCGCATGTGAATCCACCAACACGCACTGGGCCAGCGTGGTGGACGATGATGAAATGATTTCCATGTCGTTTTCGGCCATGGCGACTGCATAGTTTCTTGTTAGCTTACTTGATGGATCCTCACATGACTAAAGTAACCAACTTTAGCGGTTTAAGTTCGATAACAGGTGCTACAAGTGAAGACACCATCACTTAGTTGTAATCTATGTTTGCGGTCTGTTGTCGGTCAGCGTGGTGGATATAGCCCAATCACTCTTCGTGGATAGGCCTAAGTCCTGGAGTGGACTGATAAAAACTTGTTACAATATAGGCCGGGAAACCCAGTGAGGTCCGTAGAAGAAATTCTATGGCGTATGTAAATCCACCAACCTGCACTCTGCCAGCACGGTGGATATGGTCCAATCACCCTTCGTAGGCCTACGTCCTGCAGGGCTGCCCTATTGTCAGAGTTTTGAATATTTTGAACATGGATAAACGATTAGTTACGTATTCGCAACACGGACACGATTGGCAAAGGACCGAGGCAGATGGCACTATACAAGAGTGACATATATCCAGCAGTGAGATAAAGAAGGCTGTGGATGATGATGATGATGAATAAACATAATTATCAAATGATATAATTAAGGCTGAAACGTTAAGCGGCGCTGAGCGCTACTGTGGCTCGGATGACACGTTAAATTGGAGTTCCCGGTTGTTTTAACCGTTTAGCCATGTCAGAGGCCTTCAAGCGGCCTAAAAACTCTGACACCAGGGCTAGCCACCCGGTCTATACGAACTTACCTTATTAAGGCCACAGGAAAGCGCTGAATGCAGTCTGTTTCAGGCAAGCAGATATTTTCGAGAAAAAACGAAGTTAAGAATAGGGATGTTTACCGGGTATTAAAATCATTATTATAATTAGTCCGTCGGTTAGATTATTAAAAATTATTGGAAACGTATTTTTTCTTTTGTCAATCCAACAATTAGAGACAAAGATAAACCTTGTCAAAGTTTGAGAGTGGGGGCTCGTGACGGCACTAGCCGGTACATTTGATAGCGGTTAGTGACGTCACGCGGAACTTTAACGGGCTATATCTTCATAAATGTTTGCTAAATTGACAAAAGAAAAAAATACGTGTCAAATATTTTTTGACAACCTATTTGACGGACTAATTATATTTTTTTAGTAAACAAGCCTATTTACTTTGTAAACTTTGCGAGCAAAACTAAGTCGTTCTCTTGTCTCTTAATAAATAACACAAAAATAAGACTATGGAAAAGTGCTCGTAAATATAAAGTACCAATAACTTTCAAATATTTTCTTACTCAGATTATATGACTGGACTATACGATGACCACCTATTTGATGACGTTTTTATTGAATACTTTAAGATCACTGGTCTATTTGATTGTTTTCCTTCTACTCGTAATCTTACTTCAATAAATACCTATACCTAAGAAGGTAGGTACCGAGAATTTTATATCCACTTTCTATTTGTTGTACCTTTTTATTTGTGGGTGATTGTAAGTTTTTAGGGTATCGTACCCAAAGTGTAAAGACTGGACCCTATTACTAAGACTCCGCAGTCCGTCTGTCTGTCTGTCTGTCACCAGGCTTTATCTCATAAACCGTAATAGCTTTAGCTTTTCACAGGTGATGTATTTCTTTTGCCGCTATAACAACAAATACAATATTTAAGGGAATTATGAAACAAATCTGAATTTTTTGCCGTTTTTCGCTCGAAATCTATAACGGCAACAGATAGGTGTATACTTCAAATATTCACAGGATATTTAATTAAATATGCACTGTACAAATAAATAATTACATTAAAATTAAATAAATACCTATTTATGGGGGCTTCTAAACAAGTAACCTGATTTTTTGCTCGATATTTGCTCGATATACTGCTCTCACCTTTGGGATGGCTCCGCCAAATATCAACTGGAGGCTCTGGAGTCGATTGAGAGGCGAGCCAAGAGGCTGATCGACAACGACACCCTGAATATGTCGCAGCTGCAAAGTCTCGAGCATCGACGTAAGGTAGCGTGTTTATCGGCCTTTTACCGGATCCACTTCGGAGAGTGCGCCCAGGAGTTGCACAATCTGGTCCCACCTGCCCCTTTCTTCTATCGTACGGCTAGACAGACGCGACCAAAGCGCCACCCTTTTATGGTGGACGTTCCGCGCATTAGAACCAAGCGTTTCGAATCCTCATTCCTCATACGAACAGCCAGAATGTGGAACGCTTTGCCTGGGTCTGTCTTCCCGCTAAAGTACAATGTGGGCGTCTTCAAATCCCGAGTAAATAGGTATCTTCTAGGTAAGCGTGCTACAACCTAGACCGCATATCTGCTTAACATCAGGCAGTATGTGGTCAAACGCAAACCTATTCAGAATAAAAAAAAAAAAAAAAAATTATTAATAACGGCAACAGGAAGAATAAAAATGTGCTTGAATTATTCACAGAATATTAAGTTGTACCTTCAAAAATAAATAATTAAATTAAAATAAAATATATTAAATTCAGGGGGCTTCCATATGGTACGGAACTCTTGGTGTGCGAGACCGACTCGTACTTGACCGATTATTTACTTACCCATACTGAGCCAGCGTAGTGGATTTGGCCCAATGAACTTTCGTGCCCGTACGCCTATGTTCACCAAGGATTAATAAAAAGCTGAAACAATAGTACAGTACAGTAAGTTTTTTTATCTACACTAATGTTGTAACATTCTACTTATGTTTCCAATACTTGACTTATAATGACTACTGTTATAGCGCAGACAACAAAACACTCAATTTAAGCAATTTCACTTGATGTTATAATATCCACATCGATATCGTAAAATCTCATTATAACATCGCGCGCTCGCTCCTGATTGGCCCTGCGCGCGCAGCTGCGCTCTCATTGGTTAGATTTTAATGGCGCCAAGTTCACTGTGACAATACACGTACGCGTGAATTTAATGTTTCGCAATATGTTTTATTTTTTATTTTTATTTTTATTAGTGAAGATAAAGTAGTGTATGCAACTGCATTTAACACGGGTATTAAAACACTCGTTACTATTATGAAACTCGTTGCGCTCGTTTCATAAACTCACACTCGTGTTTTAATACCCTTCATTATATGACAGTTGCATAAACTACTATTCTATCAATTCATATCTACTATTTCAATAAATTATTTATCTTTGTTTATATTTCTACGTATCCATTAGGTATACTACATGTCTTCAGTTTTGTTATTTCTATGTTCTTTCCGGCAAACGCAGCGTAGGACATCCGACAAAGCGGATCGATGATCTAATCAGAATCATGCTGGAAGTAAGCCGCTTCCAATCGAATCGGAAATCCGTAGGAGAGATGGATGGATAGTAATAAATTTTACAGCATTAAAATTACCCCTTTTCCTAGATTTGCTATTAGTAAAACCATGCTATTACTATTGCCGTGGTGGTCTAGTGGTTGTGACACCCGCTTTGTGAGGTCGTGGGTTCAATCCCCGGTCCCGTATCAATGAGTTCTTCGGAATTTATGCACGGATTTTCACACCACTGGCTTTTCGGTGAAGGAAAACATTGTGAGGAAACTTACACATGTCCGTAGAAGAAATTCGATGGCGTATGTGGATCCACCAACCCGCACTGGGCCAGCGTGGTGGATATGGCCCAATCACCCTTCGTAGCCTTCGTCCTTCAGTACGAGTCGGACTCGCGCACGGAGAGTTCCGTACTGTATGGGAGCGGGCCCCTAAATATTCATTTAATTTTTAATTTTATTATTTATTATTGAATTGAATATACAACTAAATATTCTATGAAAATTTCAAGCATCTACCTGTTACCATTATTAGTATAGAGCGAAAAACGGCAAAACAATCAGGTTTGTTGTATGGGAGCCCCCTTAATTGTTTTTTTTATTCTGTTTTTAGTTTATTTATAGCGGCAACAGAAATACATCATCTGTGAAAATTTCAGCTTTCTAGCTATAACGGTTCATCAGATACAGTCTGGAGACAGACAGACAGACGGACATCGGAGTCTTAATAATAGGGTCCCGTTTTTACCCTTTGAGTACGGAACCCTAAAAAAGGCTGGTATAGTACAGTAAAAGAGCGATAAATGTTTGCTGAATTGATATCAGGATGAAGGGCAAAAATACCTCGTAAATAATAGTTTTTCAATTGATTATCCGGCGTAGCTGTGATAAGTAATTGATGACACGTGTGTGGGATCATGCTACACGTGACTATGGGGTGTTATTGTATGAGCCTGTTGGTTGATCTTTTAAAGCCGATTCACACAGAGGCGGGAAGTGCGGGAAAGTGATCGCGATCCGGGACGGGGTTTTTTTGTGAAATTTGAATTGGTTTTTTTAAACTTTTGCGATTTGAACACATTATCATACTACTAAACGGGACTTATCGCGCAATAAAACTTGAGATATGAGCTAATTAAGTACCTCTTTTTCTCCTCCCGACGTTTCGACCAAGTTGCATTGGACGTGGTCACGACCAACGAAATCGAAATGGTCAAAACGTCGGGAGGAGAAAAAGAGGTACTTAATTAGCTCATATCTCAAGTTTTATTGCGCGATAAGTCCCGTATAGTAGTATGATAATATTTGAATTTGTATGCAACCTGACACATAACAAGCGGGCGCGATCCGGCGCTATTGCTTTGCACTGGACCGCTATCGGATCGCTTTCTCGCGGCTCCCGCCTCTGTGTGATCCGGCCTTTAGGAGCCTGACCAAGTGGTCTCGAACTTACATTTTTTTTTGATATATCTATCGATGTGGCACCTGTCCTACCGAAATGAAGCAATTGTTCAATGATTTCTGGCATCGCTAGAATTTTCTCCCTATTTTACACTGAATTTCAAGTTTACAACCAAGTTATGTTCTCTATTGACTGCCTCGGTGGCTCAGTGGATAGTGATCCTAACTACTGGATCAAAGAGGCGTGGGTTCGATCCCCACCCAGGGCAAGTATTTATTTGTGATGAACATAGGTGTTTGCTCTGTGTCTGGGTGTTATTTAGTTACTATCTATATAAGTATGTATTTAAAAATATGTATAAGTAGTTTATCAGTCTCTGGCAGCCATATCACAAGCTTTGCTTAGTTTGGGGTCAGAGGCCGTGTCTAATATGTCCCCAAATACCTATTTATTTACCTATTGGGTCAATCACTGGTCTACGAGTAAGTACTACATAAAAAACGTCTATCCAATTACGTAGTATTATTATATCTTCTTTGCCAATAATACTAACTGTCCCAAATACGTATAGGAAGACAACCCATTTTGTGCCGCACCGCGAGGCACGGCAGCGCTCAGTTGTAAATGCCACCACCGGCGGTCACCCGGTCACGCATCCTAAAATTGAGAAGAATTTTATCGAAATATTATAGAAAAATAATATCGCATTCAGTGTTGGCAGACAAACGTCGCAGAACAAAAGTTGTTAGTTTTGATGTACAGAATAAGCCCCTAAAAGGATGCTAATTATTTACCAGTCACCTGGTAACAGTAACAATACCAAAAATTTAGCTTTTAGAAAGTACCTACTTGTATTTTTGACGCTTACATCCCGGGCTAGTCTTGCTGCTTACAAGTTAAATTACCGCCCGCCCCGAGGTGCCCAGTTGGGCAGATTATTTCCTCTGTCGAGGACATTGATAGTTCCCGTAGTCCCGGAGGAGCAGACTCTGATTGCGATTGATCTGACAAAGATTTATTGTGCTTAGGCGATTCCTAAGTGATAAGTACAAAAAAAAATCGGCCAAGTGCGAGTCGGACTCGCACACGGAGGGTTCAGTACCGTATGGGAGCCCCATTCCTCTTGCCGTTATGAATAGCGAGCAAAAAACTCCTAAAAATCACGTTTGTTGTATGGGAGCCCCCCTTAAATATTTGTTTTGTTCCGTTTTTTATATTTGTTGTTATAGCGGCAACAGAAATATATCATCTGTGAAAATTTCAGCTGCCTAGCTATGGTTTATGAGATACAGCCCGGTGACAGACAGACAGATGGACAGACGGACATCGAAGTCTCAGTAATAGGGTCCCGTTTTTACCCTTTGGGTACGGAACCCAAAAGACGTAGCGCTTATAGCGTTATTTGACTAGGTGTTCGTCAGCGATCATCGTAGTTAAGCAACGTTCAGCACGGACAGTCTTTGGATGGGTGACCGCGCCATTTCCATCCGAGCGCTACCGTGGCTCGGATGAGACGGTAAATTGCAGGTCCCGGTTGTTTTAACCGTTTAGCCACGATAGAGATCTTCAGGCGGCATAAAACTGACACCAGGGCTAGCCACCCAACATATACGAACTTAGTAAAAATCTTTTTTTTTGGTAAAACAGTGTTTGTACAAAGATGGAGTATCAATTATCAACAGTTTTATTTATAACACAGATCAGAGAAGAAGGTCTGTGATTCATAACATACAATATTTTTGTACTTTTTATGAGAAATCCTAAAGTGTTTGTTGATGTCTTCCATGCAGTAACAGAGCGACGGATCGACTTGATTTTATGTATACCTTTAGTTCAAAAATAGAAAGCAACATAGGCTACTTATTATCCCAGAGAAATAAAAGGGTCCTATAGGATAGCATGAAATTAAAAATATAACGCGGGCGAGCCACGATCAAATGATAGTTTAAATATCAGTACAAATTGCCCGGGTTAACAGTGTTTAAAGCGTGTTTAAATCTTTTGTGGTAGGGCGGTGTAAGTGTAAAGTAGCGTTTATAGCTTAGTTTAACTAAGTGTTTGTCAGCGATCACCAAATTTCCGCACGGTCAGTATTTGGATGGGTGATCGCGGGTGGCATTTACAACTAAGCGCTGCCATGGCTCGGATGAGAGGTTAAATTATAGGTGCCGGTTGTTTTAACCGTTTAGCTATGATAAAGGCCATCGGGCGGCAATTTACTTTATACTACACCTGCTCGGAAAGTACCTTGATACTTTATCAAATTTACGGTAGAAAGTACGTCATTGCATATCGAACAAATATGCGGGGAGAAAACGCATTTGAGTGGGAGAGAAAAGTGTATGAAAATCCATTTCTTACGTGGTTTTTCTTTTTTAATTTTGGGTAAGACTATGCGCTGGTAACCTAAATATCAAAAGCCAAAAAGTTTTTACAGTGAGTTTTTATCTCCAAGTTCGCAAAATGACACTGGCCACTAGCTGTGTGTTGGATGGTGTCAAACAATTTGAAAAAAGAACATGTGAAAATTGCAGACGCCATTGGCGCCATTTTCAAATGTTACATTAAGCTTCACTAACTGCAACAATTTCAATATAAATTTCAATTAGTAAAGATTTAGTTTTTTATTTTCCTCGTAGGTGTAGTATAAAGCACTATGTATCACTCGAGAGAAAGTGCGATTCCCGTTCTCGGGTGTTTTAAAGCCCTCGCCTACAGCTCGGGCTTCAAACGACACCCTCGACGGTAATCGGTCACTTTCTCCTCTCGGTGAACAATGTACTATTTCAAAACTGTATAAAAAAATGTTAAGAACTTTTTTATCCCGTTCATCTTTTTTTGACATCAATTTGAGTGAACTAAGAAAGTCACTGGTTCAAACAGCTAATCACACAAAAGCACCTGAACCCGTTATTAAAATATGTTTACGATAATCCACCATTATAAATGGAATACTAATACCAACATGCCATATGGTAGCCGATTTCCAACAATACCGAACATTGGGCCGACTGGCAATCATCCCTTACGCATTCAATACTCTTTTCTTTTGGATCATTCACCCTATTAATTGTCAAAATTTCTTTTACAGCCCCTGTGATATCATTCCATACCCTATTGCTTTCGTACTTGAATTCAAAACTGTCTGTACCATTATTTTGATTTACCAGCTCGTTTACAGAAGTTCTAACGCTTTTAACTTCCACTGGTCATACGTTAGCGTTTATAGTTTTCTTTTTATTATCAAATTTATATTCTATTTCAATATTGTTAGGGTTTGTTTTTCGTTGTTTGTTCATTGTAGTCAGATTTTTGATGTTTTGCACTCTATTTTGTTCTCTATTGTCATTTTGTTAGAGTTCATGTTGGATGGTTTATAGATGTAGGGCTAATTCAAACGAATAATGGCCAGGCATTAAAGTGGGATTCAGCAAGCACTTGTTTATGAATTTTTGGACCATATGGTGTAAAAGCCGCTGAGGACAATGCGCCCTCATACTCGTCTGGTCCTATTACCATATGGGACGCGTTAAATGCGTTTTGAAGAGAAACGTATTATTGGGTTAGCGGCATTTCATCTGGCCACAGCTGTCTCACTCGCTCGTTTGCATTTTGACTAGATAGCATCGAATTTTTAATAACCTAGAAAGTATTTATCAATCATAATACATAGGTATACTGTATAATGTTTGAATGAAGTTTCCTAGATCAGCAGAACAACTTTTACTATTAGGCCAACTCGGAGTTCTAGAATAAAAATCTGCTTTTGAAAAATTTCAAAGTTGTGAAATTATTTTTTTTTTTCGAATTCTGGGTTGGTTCTATAGTTAGAGTTTTTTTTTTTTTTTTAATTTGAAAATCAATTATCCCCAACGTAATTAGTGAACTTATTTAACATATTTTGCTTATCAACTAACTTTTAAATGTAATTTTAACAATTTATTGTTAGAGTTTTATTCCGCGTCGTTATTAATAGATAACATAATACTAATCGATTTGTACAAAAATTATATGTATTTGTCAGTATATAGTTAGAGTTGCACTGCTGGACAAGAGCATCCATTCCTAATGCCATAGAAATCCAAAATTACCGGTAGGAAACGACTTCCATCCTGCGTATTTTAAGTTCTTCGTCTACGGTCTACGAATCTCCTCATTCCTCATACGATCTTGTAGATAAATACCGAGCATAGCAAAGCTTCTCTAAAGCATGTTGGGCTACTTTATGCTTAAGTACCTACTTATAAAGCCTACAGTAAAATACCACATTCTATGTTCGTCTGTATGTATTTTTTTGTGTATGTTCGTCGATAATTGCGCCAATTATAAACCGAATCAAAAAATATTTTTTAGTTCAGAAGGGTCCATTATTATTAGTAAATAATTATTTTAAAATTATTATTAGTAAATAATAATTTATGAAAACTAACGTGGTATTCACACATTGTAATCTATATATCAAGGTATTTTGCTCACGTTTATTTTTTTATCTACACTAATGTTGTAACATTCTACTTAATTGTGTTTCCAATACTTGACTTATAATGACTACTGTTATAGCGCAGACAACAAAACACTCAATTTAAGCAATTTCACATGATGTTATAATATCCACATCGATATCGTAAAATCTCATTATAACATCGCGCGCTCGCTCCTGATTGGCCCTGCGCGCGCAGCTGCGCTCTCATTGGTTAGATTTTAATGGCGCCAAGTTCACTGTGACAATACACGTACGCGTGAATTTAATGTTTCGCAATATGTTTTTTTTTTTTTTTTTTTTTTTATTAGTGAAGATAAAGTAGTGTATGCAACTGCATTTAACATGGGTATTAAAACACTTGTTACTATTATGAAACTCGCTGCGCTCGTTTCATAAACTCACACTCGTGTTTTAATACCCTTCATTATATGACAGTTGCATAAACTACTATTATGGTCATTATATAGTATGACTATAGTTTTGATCGCATTTGGCGATCTTTCTCAAGTCGAGTGCTAGCACACGGAGCCGGCTCCGTAATTAAATCATTTACCTCATTATTATTTTTAATGGAACATAAATTAATTTCCATTAAATTCTTTGTACTGAAAAATGTAATGTCTTATACATTACTTATTTTTGTTGTTAATGAGTTTGATTTTTTTTCAAATAAAGTTCCAATATTCAAAGATACCATTTTACCGATGCATAGCAATAACATCAGTAATCCACCCATTAATCTGACATCCACTTGTCGGTTTGTAATGTTTTCGCTGCGCAAGCGCAAGTAAACATTTTGCACAATGCCATTCAATAACTCACATTGTATGAGGGGACAATGGTGTTATAGTTTGGCGTAGCTGCCTTGATACTTACATCAATTTAGATTGTTATACTTTCCAGCTTGCTTAGCATACTACAGCGAAAAGAGTTTTATCGATGTGCGAAAAGTCACACCATAACTCTGTCTCGTTCTGACACGTTGGTAAAATTATTTCGTGGTCCGTATGCTAGCCCGGCAGGTATTGTCTTTATTTCTTTTGATATGGAATGTGAACGGTTTTTATATAAACCTTTTATTTAAATTGCAATGTTCGGGTGGAATCTTGCTACTCAATTTTGAAGCAGATATCTTCAACCGATTGAGCTGAATTTTTTTATACACGTTAAAGGTTGACAATACACAATAAGCTGTGTGACGTCATTCCTAAATCGGCTCAATATGGCGGACCATCCAAGATGGTGGAATAGTTATTTTTAGTGCATTTCTACAATATGGGTATCAAATGAAAGAACTAGTTAAGAGTAACTTGAAAAATAATGTGACGTCATTCTAAATACAATATGGCGGAATGGTTATTTTTATGAACTTCTGCATTATGAGTATCAAATGAAAGGGCTTGCCGAGAATAATTAAAAAAAATGTCCTGTCATCACTCTGAATCCAATATGGCGGACTTAAGAAGTTTTTTATGCTTTCCTATAGTATGGGTATTAAATGAAAGGGTTCGCTGAGAATAAAAATGCAGGTTACAAAAAAAGATGAACAGACTCAGAAACCTAGCCAGCGATAACTAAAAAGTAATAAATAATATAAAAGCAAAAACCCTTTTTTTTTAAAGCTTTCATTTCAATGCTCTAAGAGAAAATAAAATTCTCCTTTAAAATTTTAACTATCAACTCAACCTCTCTATACACAATTTATATGATCATAAAAGCTTGTTAATAAACCGTCAAATAAACGATTCATCAGTCGTAGAACGTCAACTGCTGGACATAGGCCTAATTTCCATTAAAACCGGTTGGAAGCGCCTTGCATCGAGTACGAATCTGCGGTCTGTGAGGTCATCCGTCAATTTTCTGACTGGAAATCCTACGCGCTGGCTGGTAGGTAAGTGGTCTCTATTCGAGAATGTTTCGACCCCACCGGTTATGAAACTTCTAGCTATGTGCCTTGCTCTTTGCCGTTTTATCTTGCCAATCCGCTGGGATACGAGTGTGTCGGTAACTTTTATTATTCTACGGAGATACGGATCATTCCTGATTTGATCTCAGAGAGAGACTCCGAGTGCCCTCCACGGGTCGTTAGACTACTGGGATAAGTTAGCAATAAATTGAAATAAATAATCTGCCAAGTACGAGTCGGACTCGCGCACGAAGGGTTCCGTACTGTATGAGAGTCCCCCTTAAATATTAATTTTATCTTAATTTAATTATTTATTTTTAAAGTAAATCCAAAAGACCTTTGGGCCGACCCACACGCAGGTGGTGCGACGAACTGAGCTCGCACGACAAGCACTGGACCACCACAGCATTAGACCGCGCAGTCTGGAAGGAGGGAAAGGAGGCCTTTGCCCTGCAGTGGGACAACGCAGGCTGAAATAATAATAATTATTAAAGTAAGAATGCAGCTAAATATTCAGTAAATATTTCAAGCATCTACCTGTTATCATTATTGATTTCGAGCGAAAAACGGCAAAAAAATAGACTTGTTGTATGGGAGCCACCCTGAAATATTATTTTTATTCTATTTTAGTTAAAGTGGCAACAGAAATACATCATCTGTGAAAATTTCAGCTTTCTACCTTTAGCGGTTCATGAGATACAGCCTGGAGACAGACAGACAGACAGACAGACGGACAGATGGACAGACGGACAGAGGAGTCTTAGTAATAGGGTCCCGTTTTTACCCTTTGGGTACGGAACCCTAAAAAGATTGATGATTTGAAATGATTTTGTTGAAAAGATAAACTAGATCAAGTATCAAAACCACTAGTACGTCGGCACAACAATCACACAACATATGGGACCGTGCACCACCATCTGATACGCACAATGGTCGCAGATCAACCCCTATCTGAGTAATCAGAACGGTTTGCTTTGAAGCTATAATTACAAAGCCGTGGTGATCTGGTGTATAACGCTCCCGTTGTGAGCGCTCCGAGCGATGATGTCGTAGGTTCAAATCTTGGTGTCACAATGATACATACATACATGTACAAAATAAAACTTTTCAGTGAAAAAACTCATTGTGACTAAATTTTTATACATAGACTTTTTGTGTTTTTGATATATGTACCTAGTACTAGTAATTGCATTTTCATTATCACGCGAAGTCTAAATCTAAAAATACGGATTAAATCTTTAAGAATATAATCACATTTGGCGGCATAACCGCAAAAGCTAAAGTCAATCTCTTCTAAGCAGCATTTGGATGGAAACGATCCAATAATTTAAATTGCCATTGACATGACTTTTTTGCTTACTACAACAAAACTACACTACTATTACATAATAATATACCTAATTAAAAAACCCCCGACACAAAAATATTTGACAACAAACTTTCAATTGACAACCATTTTGGGCACATTTGTAGAATTTTGGTTCTTCCATCCCCACTTTAACCCACCATAACTCTTAAACGGCTCAATCGATTTTTATAAAACATAGCTAAGAATAAGAACACTCTCGATTAAGTTTCCTTTCATCCAAAAAAAACTAAACTGAAATCGGTTCAGTGGTTCGGGCGCTATGATGCCACAGACAGACAGACAGACAGACAGACACACAAACAGACACGTCAAACTTATAACAACCCTCTTTTTCGTCGGGGGTTAAAAAGCATTTGATCATCCTCAGACCTTTGAAGGTCTAAAGATATTCCAAATGTTCAAGCCCACTGCCAATCGGCAGCGTGCCCAGTATGCCGGCTAACCTTATACAAAAATGTAGGTATATACCTGAAGTTTGTAGCATGTAGGTACATACCTCGTGAATATAGGTATTGAAACTTGCAAATGGCTGGATAACAGAGCCGAAAACCCTAGGCTGTATGTAAAGTATACTATACTGTAGGTACTCTGTCAGCCTTTTTTTAATAGTCCACTGCAGGATGTAGGCCTACTCACGAAGGGTGATTGGGCCTACGCGCTGGCTCAGTGCCTTGATGGATTTATATGATGGATGGATTGGATACGCCATCGAATTTCTTCTACGGACGTATTGCAGGTTGTCTCACGATGTTTTCCTTCACCGAAAAGACAGTGATGTGAAATTTCGTACATAAATTCCAAAGAAGTCATTGGTACGGGATCGGATTTTGAACTCACGACCTCACAATTATAAGGCGACTACTAGACCAGTACGGCTTTTTAGGCTGCTACAGAATAATCGCTTTATTTCCCTCTAAATCTAACCACATGTTAAACATTGCCAACCGACATTTTAAACCATCATTGCAAGCAAGGCAATACGACGGACATTTACACGCCATATGCACCGCAGGGCTTGACACTTGCCCTAGGGAATAAGCCCTTTGAAATGGAACACTTGGGAATATCTGCAGTTCTCAAATCAATGGATAATTTTGAACCAACTTCCAAAAAGAGGATGTTCTCAATTGGTCCATAAGTTTCTTTGTAACCATGTTATAGGACAAAACAAATTTAATTGCACGTTGTGAAATAAGCTACAAGCTGTGCAAATGTCCACTTCTTCCGTCGCTAACATATGAATAAATTACTACTGAGCAATGACTCGCCTCATATTTATAGACACCATTAGCAGGCCTTGTAAGCACAAAAGGTGCAAGTATTCCTCAACAACTGGGCTTATTGAAAAACCATAGGTAGTGGCAATGTCCTGCTGTGGACGTCCTACTCCTAATAATGATGATTTTCCTTTCTGAATAACATTGTACCTCATCATCATCATTATTTCGTGGCAATAGCTAAGATTTTTTTGACATTGTACGTGTGAATGAATGTTTGCCTGTATGTCCTTTATAGAATCTTAAACTATGTATTTGATCATGTAATGATCTTTATGGTCCAGGAGACCTCTCCTGTGATCTTAAAGTGATTAATAACGGGCTGAATCTTCGTGAGCTGGTTCGGTTAGACGAGACGCCCAAATTAGTCTTACAAAAAATTAGCTTGTTCAGCCTGTTATTAATCGCTTTAAGATCACAGGAGAGGCCTGCTGGACTATTATCATAGTTATTGTGCATGAGCCAAAGAAAGTTTCTGAGTTGTAACTTATAAAGATATTGCGTGAAACGAAGTTCGCCGGATCAGCTAGTATACAAATAAGCCGTTGTGGTCTAGTGGTAGAAACACAGTTGCTAAATAACCATGACTTCGTTGCACTGAGTTCTTGGAACGGTATGGAATTTCGCACCACCGGCATTTCGGTGAAAGAAAACATCGTGATAAAACCTGCATTTGTCTGTAGAAGAAATTTGGTGACGTATTTATGTAAATCCACTAACGAGGCCAGCGTGGTTGATATGGCCCAACCACCCTTCGTGGGTAGGCTTACGTTTTGCAGTGGACTACAGGCTGGTACAGTACAGTGTGTGTAGTGTTAATTCGTTAGTCTATCCTAATGTCATGGATCCCGAAAGGTTACTCCATGAAGAGCAAATATACTATCGCTGGTTCAGAAAGCCCTAGGCAACTGAGAAGAACCAGCAAGAAACTCGCGTTGCGTTCTTACCGACTGATAATTGGATCCTCGTTTCACAAACATTGTGTCGTCACGACTCAGCCGATGACTCTCACAGTCTGCCTCCGCATCCCGTTGCACCAACCATCTCACTCCTTACCCTCATTCTAAATCCTCCTCACTGTCGCATTACCGAGGTGTGTTGCGACTATGTGTAGGTACCCTCTTTAATAAGCGAAGCTAACAATAATTTACAAAAAAATCCAAGTAAGTAACTCCTAAAACGTCTAAAATATTTTGAGCAGTCGTCACCTCAAAAAACCACACACCCTCGCGACGCGAACGCACCGCCATATGTCGTGAAAAATTCTGCAGTAATTGCATTAAGTAACCCCCGTCCTGAGTACCCCTACTTTTAATTACGGGACCCACTTAGACATATGTGGTGCAAATGGGGTCTAGTGATGAATATTGTATTGCTGGCGACGGTTTTATTGTCTATCATCATTATCAGCCATGTACTGCCGGACATAGGCCTTTCAATGGATTTCTAATAAGCGCGCTTCGAAGTGACTTGTAGCGTTTTACATTATAGTCGGTCCATGTAGTCGTGGACGTCTTTTGCCGTGTTTGCCCTTACGTTGTCTCCATCGGGAAACTTTACCTACGGACCCATCGGTCGGTTGCCCAGAGGGGTTAATCCAAGTTTACACGTAAATTGAAACTATAGTTGTTTTCGTATGGCTCTATACATTTTTGTACAGCGCCCCTGGCGGTAACGAGGAAGATCTAACCAAAACGTATGGAGCCACACGCGAACGCGAAAGTTTAAGTAAACTACGCAAAACCTGGAAGGGTTCAGAAAACACAAATCAACTTGTGTTTCCATCATATTTGATCATACAATTTTTAATGAATTTGACGTATTTTTAGAGATGTTTTTTTTCAGTTTTCATTTACTTAAAATTAAATGTTATTTAACACGTTGGAAGACGTTAGCATCCGGGAATCTAACACTTCGTATAGGTACTATATAAGTACATGTATTTTGGTGTCAATAAAGAAGATTTATTTATTTATTTATTAACAGTAGTATAAATGTTTCTCATGTTGTATAATATCCAATCAAAACATTTTCATGTGAAATTAAGCCAAGTCTAAATTACAGTTCCCACTATCAAAAAGTTGTCAGATCTCACGTAAAGCAAAGCTTCTAACTCTACACGCCTTACTCTACAAGTCCTTACTCCACAAACTCTACAGCTTAGTCAATATATGTGACTTGGTCGTTTTACTTTTACGAGGTATACTTAATTATCTCATTTTTTATTATTATCGAAATGTTTTACACCATTGATTAACATAATTATTACCCAAGTTTACACCTTAGTATATTGAATATTCAATCGTTTTAGTATTTTAGGTTCATGCACTTTTATACAGCATTGCTAGGCCCTCTTTTGTTTCTTTCTGTGTGTGCCTACCTTGTTAACACTGCCTATTCATGGTCATAAAACTAGTTTTTGAACAAAACCCGCGATGTATTTTTTAAACCAGCAGAAGAAGCAGTAGTTCAGAAAGACGAGTAAATGTCAAATAACCGGAGAAACTTTGAATTTCGCCCGCTGTCTCGAAAAATCTCTTCTAAAATTTAAAAAAAGCCAATATTCGAAATAAAGTCAAAAGCAAACAAGAAACGAAGAAAAGAAATTGAATAAAATTAAATTACCTCAGCTCACAACAAGGGCAATAAACAGCTAGAGAAGCGACACTAGATGCAAATCGCGAACAATATGAACATGAAATATGGGTTCAAGAAATCCTGAGCAGCGGTGAACAAAAAAAAAGGAAAAGCGAAAAACAAATGAACAGAAAAAGTTCACAAAAGTACATTGTAGCAGAACACAGGGCAGGAAACGTCGCGTGAATAAGTAGGTGTCCTTTGTTGAAAGGAAACGACGATATTTTTCTTTATTTTATTGTTGTTGGTGAAAATTTTAATAATACAAGTTTGGCTTAGAACGATAATTAAGCAGATATTTATTGGAGTGGTTTACGTTGGAATGAAAGTAGATAGGTTTAGTTTTGTTTATGGACTTCTTAACAATAAGATTGTATTCTCTTTTTATAATAAGTTTTTCTTTATGAGCTTTTTCGCAAAATAAGATGGTATTTCTTTTTGTAATAACGTTGGTGTCAGTAAATTATTGGGTAAACAGAAAGTTTTGATTTGATGTCTGTTTGTTTGGCATAAATTGTAACTTTCGCGACAATTTTTTGTACTATACTGTCTTATTAAAAAGTAAGTTCGTATAATTATGCCGGGTGGCTAGTGTCAGGTGTTTAAGCCACCTGAATGCCTCATAGCAAAGCGGTGAAAACAACCGGGACCTACAATTAAACGTGCCACCCGAACCACGGTAGCGCTTAATTGTAAGTGCCACCCGCGATCACCCATCCAAAGACTGACTGTGCTGAACGTTGCTGAACTTTGATGATCGCTAACAAACACCAGCTAGGCCAGCATGCGACCACGAAAAGCAACGAAAAGAACTCTTTTCGACGTGTGAAAGAGTGACAGATAATATACAGGGTTATTTCTAATAAATCAGCATCCTTTTAGGGGCTTATTCTGTACATCAAAACTAACAACTTTTGTTCTGCGACTACTGTCAAAACTCAAAAAAAAAAATGTTGTTCGAAAGAAAAATATCGTTCACCCGCGACAAAATGTATGGAACAGCTGATTTTTTTTTTAGTTCTGACTAAAGTCGCAGAACAAAAGTTGTTAGTTTTGATGTACAGAATAAGCCCCTAAAAGGATGCTAATTGATTAGAAATAACCATGTTTAATTTGCAATAACGCTGTCTCGTTCTGACACTTAGAAAGAAATATTACTTCGTGCATATCCTAGCCCGGCTATTCAAACTTCTATTGGCACTTAACTAGAATGCCTCAAATGTGTTTCTTACTATGGACCTTATTAATAGACCAAGTTAGTAGCTGAACGGATTTTGGAGAAGATCGGAGTCTCTCTGAGAGAACTAATCAGAAATGATGAAGCTCGAACATTAATTGTCTAAAGAAGAAACAAAGTTACCAGCATAGTAGATTGACACCAAATTATACTTTGATTTATAAGTATAGAATTTATTAAACTTTGTAAAATCGAAACAGATAAACAGACATGTAGACAGATGGCCGGACACAATTATCTTGAAACAAACATGAAAGAATATTTAAAAAATAGACTTATTTCCGTAAAAGCCGTGGTGGTCTAGTAGAAGTGACACCCGCCATACAATCATGAGGTTGCGGGTTCAAATCCCGGTCCCGTACCGATGACTTCTTTGGGATTTATGTACGAATTTTAACACCACTGAATTTTCGGTGAAGGAATGACATGGTGAGGAAACCTGCATTTGTCCGTAGAAAAAATTTGATGGCGTATGTGAATCCAACAACCTGCACTGGGCCAGCGTGGTGGATATAACCAAATCACCCTTCGTGGGTAGGTCTACGTCCTTTAGTGGACTATTAAAAAGGCTGGCACATGATTTGTCCCCATTTTTTTCTTTATGCTACTGCTCCACCTGCACCTTACCGCGTAAATTAGCGCGCTAACTAAGGAGTTACGCAGATTTTTTTAATTGATCAACCTTTTAACGCGGTAATACATAAGACTGGCAGCATTAAGACGAGCAGCAACATCAGAATTCAGAATATTTTATGAGCAAGCAAATACCTATTACAAAATTACGCAAGAGAAAATCCATACGAAACGAAACGATAAAAAAGCGAAGTAACCCTCAAATGAATGGGCTCATTACATATTCCGGATCCGCTGGGCCGGTCCGTCTGGCCCGCAATGATTTATGATTTACTAGCTCTCGCCCGCGGTTTCACTCGTGTGATATTTTTTTTTTGTACTAAGTATCCCACATGGGACCGTTTGTTTTACCAGAATGACAAAATAAAGTAACATAGCAAAGTAGTACATTATTATCTTACGTTAGAACCATATCTATACCAAAAATCAAGTCAATTTATTGCTACGTCACTATGTGAAAGTGTAACAAACTAACAAATAAACTTTCGGATTTATAATTTTAGGATGGAAAGAACTAGCTGTGCCCCGTGGACTTGCCCGTCATTTAATGCTATTGGCCGAATCAAAATTAATCATTATCATAATCAGCCTGTGTCAACCGGGCCGTTCCTGTAAGTTCTACTATTAGTTCCACTAGTAGAACTACCGGGACAAAACCAACCCATTGCTGGGTATAGGCCTCCTCTTTCATGAAATGAAATGAAATGAAATGAAATAATTTATTGTCATAATAGTTACACCGATAACAAATAATTAACTATTCGCATCAATGTTCCTATCCATGGACTCGTCCAACATGATATCATAATAAAACAAAACATGACAATTAATAACATCAAATAAAATTAATAATTAAATAAAAAATAAATAAAACCATGCCTAAAAACCTATTTTGTGTCTCCGTCAGAAAGCGACAAATATAATCTACCCGCAAATTGTCTACTGCACTAAAAACGCGTCGATCAGCTGTACTGTTAAGTCAAACCTAAACAAAGTAGATAACAATGTTTTCAAAGTATTATTTGTATTTTTTAATCCGCTGTATAGGGGCTTCGTTACTTAACAATATCAGTGAATCACTCACATTATAAAAATATATTAATTAAAAATAAATAATCAAATTAAAAATCGAATTAATAAAATGTTTTCAGCTGTATAGGGGCTTCGTCAAAAAGAATTGTTTCTACGTCATAACTAATCAAAACTTAAAAAAGTGCTTAAATGTTCCCTTGTTCCTTGTTTTGGGCTAATGAAACCTTATAGGAGTCATTTCGCAGTAGCAATTCATTAAGTTAGATGCCATTAAGTTTTGATTCGTGTCTACCTAATTCATATTGTCTTCGTTGTTTCTTCAACGAAATCTCATATTATTTAGCAACTTATTTGCCCTGTACGAAGCCAAAAAGGGGTGATTAAACCATCACTATAATCAGTTTTTACTATGGGGACTACCTGGAATTCGAGAAAAAAAAAACAGCTATTTCCATTTGCATATTGAATCGACAAAAGTATGAAACAGCTGATTTCTTCCGAATTCCAGATTGTCCCCATTGTAAAAGTAAAGTTGTTCACAATGCGATGATCTGAATCACCTCTTTTCAGCTTATTACACCAGTTCTGGATAACCCTGTATGCTTGGACAAACAACCCGTCCGTAAAATTGTAATTTTGGGAGTTTTTACTGATTTTCGTCCGAAGTCAGACGCTAGCCAAGATTCTTATAGTCCGATGCCAAGATTTCTGTACGGTCGAGCATATTGATAGAAATGGGTTAATTAAATTATATTTTTGGTGGAATACGGCACTTTAAAAGTTAATTAAGTTATCTGGTTGTAACTAGTTTTGAGTTTTTTTGTTTAATTACCCACGACGGAACGGAGCAGGTATGTGAGCAGGTATGAGTATATGCGTTTAGGGTGAGAGATGTGTGTGCGTTTGTGCAAAGTAATGTTCCCAACTTCCCACCTATCTTCTAAACTAATTATCCGATTTTGATGCGGTTTTCAATAACGGGTTTGTGTTTGATGAGTTCATGTTCTTAGACAGGTGTCATGGCTGTAACTCACTAGGGGGCGCCACAATATTAGTGCAAAACAATGTTGCAATATAATCAAAACGAAATGTCCGATTACAATTCTGTTTTCATTAATGTGTACGTGGTAGCTTAATGCATATTCCCAAATAATAAAAACTACGTCTTTTATTCTTTTTCGATGAGATTTTTACCGTTGTGGATTTTTTTTCAAAATTTTTGATTTTGCTTAATCTTGTTGTGCCTGATGTTAAGTACTTAGTATGCGGTCTACGTTTAGCACGCTTACCTTAGAGAGCTTAGCTGCGTTTAAAATTAAATACTGTAAAGTACCGGCCTTTTTAATAATCCACTGCTGGACATAGACATAACACCTACACAACACACATGGGCATATGATTTATTTACTGTTCATGACTTCACATCTATCTAATAGTTTGTAAAGTTAGGGTGCGTAGAGTAAATTTATTAGATCTGATGTAGAGCTTGGCTCTAGATCAGATCTTATACATTTTAATAGTGCGAACTATAGTCCCGTCTTGGGAACGTTTAACAAGAGATTTTTTGGTCGATAGCTTTTTGGAAATTTTTAATGTCTTTTAATATGGAATCGCATGAACGGAAAGGAATTCTATACGCCATTTCGTTCATCAAGTAGAGATACAGGCTTATGAAGATTCACTTAAACATATGCGAGAACAGTTCGGAGAACTAGTATTAAGATAATGCTTTCAAATATAACAAATAGCACTCGAAATCGGCCGTTTCCGCATTTAATCCACATTATCCTCGGTGTCACTGCCAGCCATTAACACAAAGCGTTCAATGCTAAATGTCTCAATTCTTCGTCACGGTCGTGGCACCCTCTGTGGGTTATACGACCGCAAATAAACAGTATGGTAAATGCAATTTTTGACGAAAAATAATTATTGTTTAAATGAACAATATTAGTTTTTCGTCAAAAATGGTATGATCGACTTCAATCGTGTACAAAATTCGAATTCGAAATTGATGTTTACAAAATTGTTGATTTATTATTCAAAAACAGCTTAGCCAATTTTAACAAAATTTAAATAGCACTACCTCTAACGTATGGTTTATGATGGACATAAAAGTGGCCAATATTTTTAACCAATTTTATAAAGGAGGTTCTCAATTTGTCTTGTTTTTTGTTGTAAATATTGTCACTTTTTAGGGTTCCGTACCCAAAGAGTAAAAACGGGACCCTATTACTAAGACTTCAATGTCCGTCTGTCTGTCTGTCTATCACCGGGCTGTATCTCATGAACCGTGATAGCTAGGCAGCTGAAATTTTCACAGATGATGTATTTTTGTTGCCGCTACAACTAAAAACAGAATAAAATAAATATTTATACTACACCTGCTCGGAAAGTACCTTGATACGGTAGAAAGTACATCATTGCATATCGAACAAATATGTGGGGAGAAACCGCATTTGAGCGGGAGAGAAAAGTGTATAAAAATCCATTTCTTACGTGGTTTTTCTTTTTTAATTTTGGGTAAGACTATGCGCTGGGAACCTAAATATCAAAAGCCAAAAAGTTTTTACAGTGAGTTTTTATCAGCAAGTTCGCAAAATGACACTGCCCACTAGCTGTGTGTTGGATGGTGACAAACAATTTGAAAAAAGAACATGTGAAAATTGCAGACGTGCCGACAGACCATTTTCAAGTGTTACATTAAGCTTCACTAACTGCAACAATTTCAATTAGTAAAGATTTCGTTTTTTATTTTCCTCGTAGGTGTAGTATAAAGCACTATGTATTACTCGAGAGAAAGTGCGATTCCCGATCTCGGGTGTTTTCTCCTCTCGGTGAACAATGTACTATTACGGGGGGCTCCCATACAACAAAAGTTTTTTGCTTGGTATTAATAACGGCATGAGGAATATGGCTCCCATACGGTACATAACCCTTCGTGCGCGAGTCCGACTCACACTTGGCCGATTTTATTTTGTATTACGCGATTACTCCGTCAGTTATGAACCGATTTCGTTGATTTTTGGTTTGGTATAATATAATAAGTACTTGTACTCCAGAGGTGTTTTATTGAAATCAACTGAGCTGCTTTTTTAAACAAACAAATATTTCAAAATCAATGAATATCATTGATTCGAGCGAACTATTCGAATTTTGTAGGTACATGATTGAAATCGGTTGTACCATTTTAGGAGAAAAATAATTATTGGTAATTAGTCAAACAGATTAATTAAAATTATGTTTTTTTTTTACTTTTGACTGCAAAGGTGCCAATTTTATAGGCGCCATCGTAAATTTGTAATTTATACTATTGTTTTCTCTTCCAAATGGTTATAGTGAAAAAGAAACCGGAACATTTTAAACTTGCTAGGAAAATTACGATGGTTTCTTTAAAATGGAGTATTATGTCTATTAGCTAGTAGAGTAAAATTTGGCCTAAGTTAAAAGATTGACGAGAACCCCATACTGACAATTCAGCGTACGGCAACTGCGCTAAGTGTCGAAGGGTTAATTCGATGGAAAGATTCGACCACGCTTTTAACCCTACAATATTAGCTGGCTTGTAATGTTTTTACTCAATGGCTTTATGCTTCAAGCTGGATTGTCAGCACTGTGGTCGAAATTATTTAAAAAAAAAAACCTATTTTTTATGAGCCTCTATAAAGGCATATTTTCAATGTAAAATTTCTTGTTCAAGCGATTGACATTAAAACATTTATGCATTTTAAGACACAAGTAACGATATCTAGTTCCATTTTGGGAAACACTAACTTGGATATTTGTTCCGGTACTTAAGGTCTGTGTGAGACGATTGTGTGTTTTATGGGGCAGCTAACGCTAAGGTTGGGTCCCGTACCATACCCAAAGGGTAAAAATGGAACCCTGTTACTAAGAATCCGCTGACTGTCTGCCATCACGCTATACCCATGAACCGTGATAGCTAGGCATTTGACATTTTCACAGATGATGTATTTGTGTTACCACTACAGCAACAAGTAATTACTAAAATCAGAATAAAATAAATATTTGAAGAGAGCTCCCATACAACATACGGCTCGTTGCAACTAGTACCGTTAACAGTTCCATGATGGAATTACTGATAATAATTTACAATACTAGTTCCATTTAAAATAGATTTCGAAATAATGGAACTAGTTTTAATTTTGAGTTAACACTAGTAACATTGAAAGTTCCATGACAAACGCCCTTTTTGCCGTTTTTTGCTCGATGTTAATAAAAGAACCTTCTGCGCTCAGTTGTCGTACCGAACGCACGTATACGGCTCCCGCATCGCTTTCGAACTCGCGCGCGCACCACCGTGATTTGACTTGGCTAGTTTAAGCACAGAACAGCAGAACTAGATTAGAAAGGAAATCCATACAAATTTTCTATGAAAACCGCTGTCGCCAAGTATGTATTACCACTGTAAAATATCTGCACAATAACTGTGCAATTTTCACTAGCTTCGGAGATATTTTTTTACTTTAAAATAGAGCGTAGTATACTTTCTGTCACATCACCAAGATACGTTAAGACCATAACATTAATTTGGTCATAATTTAAATGCCGTGTTAAAGTAATTAAATACACTTTATTTTATTAATGTTACATGACAATGGCAAATGCACCAAAATACAAAGCCAAAAAAAAACAATGGGCCAATGTCAAAATTGAATATGGCATCACAGTTCTTTTTTTGGCATTTAGCTAGTGATGGGCGAAGTGAATTGTGCAGTTTAATTTTATCGATAATGTGATTTTATACGTATTACTTAATTTATGGATAATGGAACTGTGTATATAGTGTATCACTGATGATATGATTGTGCAGTTTTATTACTATTTAGGGAGTTTTGGAATAAACACTGAAAAATCATGTCAACGCGCCGTATTGCATTAATTTGTAAAACTTGTGTTTCTATCAGTGGTAATAAGTGAAAATTAGTGCTATTTCGTTGATTATGAGCTGAATTACGTACAATAGTGTAGACAATATAATGTAATGTGGCGTAAAGGATTTGTTGCTACCAAAACTCCATTTACGGCGGCGATATTAGCGCCTCCCTATTTCTCGAATGATTCAATTTTAGCGTCTCTTATAAGTCAGTATAATTATAATTATAGATATCTTTTATAATTATGTATCTGTCGCGTGGGAAGCCTAAAAAGCTTTTTAAAAACCACAGATCCGCTAGTCTTTTCGACTACCGGCTCTGATGCAACAAATTAACTCACTATCTAGCAAATCAGGCAATGTAAAAGTAGCTAAGATGACTTGAAACTCTAAATTGCATTCACTAGCTGTACTGAGGGAATTTAACTAATTATTTAGCAAATTAGGCAATGTAAGAGTCACTTAGATGATTTAAAACACTAACTTGAATTCACAGGCTATATTAAGGCAATTTAATTAACTGCCTAGCCTTAAAATAACTAGAAAAGCAAACAGGGAGTATTCTAACACTTATTGGAATTTACTTTAAAATAAAAGCACAAAATGACAAGAGGAACAAGTAGTTTTAATCGAATTTTAACTAAGATTTACTTACAGTGTGTTCAGCTCGAGCGCTCGTCAAAAAGTATTATTCCGATGCTAGGTTCCAATCCTTCCCAGCCGCCATAATAATAAGTTTCACCATAAATTACTGCAGATGGCGCTATAGGCTTTATGAAAATATTTGAACCTAGCTATTTCCAGTAATGTTGGTTAACAGAGATCTTTTTAAAAGTAATTATTAAATATAGATGTTATTTTCACATTGTCAAAATAGATTTATCTCATCGAGAATCAAAATCAAAGATGATGAGAATCAAAATCAAAATGAGATGAAGTTACTCAAAATGCCTTAGTCAAGATTTTTACAATTAAGTTGTTATTAATTAATTTGATTGTTCAATTGAACATGATGCAATCATAAATAATTTACTGTTTTTTCAAGTGAATCAGAATACCAAATTATCTAGGAATAGTTAATTAATGCTTAAAACTAGGATGCTGGCATCGGGACACGATCGCGATGGTACCCGAAGTCGCCCGATTCTCCCTCGCGGCGACACGGCGATTCTGATATGCGACGCGTGCTCTGGGTCGCTTCTTATTTTTTTTGTTTGCTTTTCTGAAATTGAGAAAGTGGTATTTTCAGGTTAGGTACTTCCACAGTCGACCTAAACCTATGATTTGAATTTTGGTTACTGCGCATAGTGCGAATTGATAAGTTATGGGCCAACTGCAAACATCTATTTGCGAAGGTCTACTTTCCATGCTGAGAAGTATCTGTGTCAACTGAATGCGCCAGTAAGGATAACTGCCCATTCCACATGAAAACAGTTTTAAAAAAATATGGAAATCGTAAATCTTAATGACTTGGATGATTAATGTATTTAAATGCAAGTCGTGCGTCTGACTGAATACTGCCAGTTTTGGTAACTGCTCATTCCACATGAAAACAGTTTTAAAAATATGGAAACTGCAAAGCTAATGACTTGGATTATTATCGTATTTTAATGCAAGTCATGTGTGTGAAGTGTGTATAAGAATTAAGACAGGATAGGCTTGCGTGAAAGGTCGATGCTGTACAAGACAGAGGCTCTAAAGGATTATGTGACAGGTCGATGCTGTGCTCTAGGTGGCCATATTACACCGCGGACACAGGGGACAGGACAGGATTGGCCATTGGTCGGTACACCCGATAGTCAAAGTCAATTAGTCGAATGTCAAAGTCTTGGCCTTAATTGTGCATTTTTCTTTTGCACTGCATTTATAATTTTGCATTTTTTTATTTTTTTTTTTTTAATTATTTGCTATACTGGTCACATCCACGCGCCAATATGCTAATTGTGCACTTTTCTTTTTGCACTGCATTTAATTATGCATTTTTTTTTTTTTAAATATTTGCTATACTGGTCACATCCACGCGCCAATATGCTAATTGTGCACTTTTCTCATTTAATTATGCATTTTTTTTTATTGGTCTGCTACACGCGCCAATAAGGATTGTGTTATGTAATGATGTGTGAGCAAAATAAATGATAGGTTGAAAGGTGCTCACCGAGGCTGCTATGATAATGATGCGCGATGACTGGTTATTCAGTGGCACTGAATTCACCACACGTCGCTTGTGGTGCCGCCGCCGGCAGAGGTGGCGTGGCCCGGGCGGTGCCGGACGGGCCGGCCTGCTGCTGGTCGTGCTGGGGCGACACGGCCGCGGGTGCGACTGCTCCCGGCTGAGGGGCGCGCCGCAGCTGATCGTGCGCGACCTTACGAGGCCGCCCGTGGTGACCCACTACCTTTTTTACGAGGTAGCGGTCGTTGTCCAGTACTCTGTGAACTTCATAAGGCACGCTAAATTTCAAATCGAGAGAGGTTTGATTTCGGGGGTTGTTTTTAATCAGAACAAAATCCCCACGCTGGAAATTACGTATCTTCGCACGTCCTCTATCAAATCTTTCTTTGTCTTTTGCGGATAACTCAGTCATCCTCAGCTGTACATGCCGGTCCATGAGGTCAGTATCGATGGAAGCGTTATCAAAATTTAACAACTGCAACAGCTCTGGTGGCACGCAGTTTTGGCGGCGAGTTAGTAATGTGAGTGGGGCAGTACCTGTGATTCTGTGCGCTGTGCAGTTGAGTGCGAGTTGTAATCCATCTAGTGCTGTATGCCATTCTGCGGTCTCGTAGTTTTTAATCATGACGAGACCGTTCTTCAGTGTTGACATAACTCGCTCCACTTGCCCATTAGCTCTGCTCGTACCAGGGGATATGGCGTGTATTTCGATACCAAACCTGTCACAGTAACTCTTATATTCTCCAAGGAACTCGCGCCCTCCATCTACAATGATCCGCCTTGGAGCTTCGAAGAGGTGAATGACCTGTTTCAAAGCTGCCACAGTGCTGTGCTGGCTCTTGTCGTTGGTGTGTCGAAGTAGCACATATTTAGTAAATGCGTCTATAGTAACAATGACGTATTCCTGTTCTTCTGAAGTACCAAGCTTACCGGTTATGTCCATGTGAATTACTTCAAACGGGACCGTCGGCTTTGTGATTGGATGTAGTTCTACCTGTGTAGCTCCCGAAGTTTGCTTTGAGGTTCTGCATATCACACAGTTGTTCACAAATTCTCGTACAACAGTTGACATTCTATCAAAGTGGTAAGTGTCTCTGATCTTTTGCAGCGTTTTCTCCCAGCCTGGGTGTTTGAGGGCTGTGTGAAAAGTATTTATGAGGCTCCACTGAAATGAATTTGGTACTACGATCAGTTTTTGCTCACCTCGAATTGGGTCGCTTTTTTTGAATTTCAGAACATTGCCATCTAGAAGGTATCCTGGGACGTCATCTCCGTTGTAGAGGCTGTCTATGATCGGCCGCAGCTGAGTGTCACGTCGTTGCTCGATATTTACCCATTCCAGGTTTTTCGTCGTTGTATTTACCGTCAGTGGGTCTGGATTCCGGCTGAGAAAATCTGCATGCTGCATCCGCTCGCCCTTCCTGTACTCGATCTCAAAGTCATAATTCTGTAGGTAAGCCCACCATCTGTGTATGCGTGGTAGTAGGTCCTGTTTGTGCTTTGAGGCTTTTAAAGCATTGCAGTCCGTGATCACTTTGAACTTTCTCCCATATAGAAAATGGCGGAAGTGTTTAATAGCCCGTACAACGGCTAATGTTTCCAGTTCGTAACTATGGTACCTACTTTCTGCATCCGTCGTACGCATGCTGAAGTAAGCAATCACATGCTGTCGACCACTGATGATCTGAACCAGAATGCTCCCATATCCCAGACTGCTCGCATCCGTAAAAAGCTCTATAGGATTCCCTTCTTGGAATATTGTCAAGACAGGTGAAGAGGTGAGGTGGTGGATAATCTTTTGACGTGCCTCTTCGTGAATGTGAGTCCATTGCCATTCAGTGCTTTGTTTGGTTAAATTGTAAAGAGGAACCATAATTCGCGCAAAATCAGGAATGAAACGGCGAAAGTAACTCGCGAGCCCGTTGAATTGGCGTAAAAGAGAATTGAGAATTATTTTAAATGAAAGTAAAAGCCCTGTTATAAGAAAATATCTACAAGACTATAGTAAAATATTAAAGAGAAGCGTCAAAATCTCGAAAAAAATTGGTTTTATCAAACAAATGGAAAAGTCAGACAATAAAATTAAGACCATGTGGAGCATCATAAATACAAAAACAGGTAAAAACAATAAAAGTAGACAAAATAATCTAACGTTAAAAGTAAACCAAGAAGTTATTAAATGCCCAATTTCGATATCTAATGCATTCAATGAATATTTTGCTACCATAGGTGAAGATAAAGATAATACTGAAAAACTTGGACATGCTGTCATAAACTCACCAAACAACTCTATGTTTTTAGAAACCGTAAGTCAGAAAGACACGATCAAGATTATTAAAAGCTTAAAAAATAAACATAGCTGTGGCATTGACGACATACCATCAACACTATTGAAACAATGCGCAGAAGAACTTTGTATCCCATTAACATACCTGATCAATCAAAGCTTTTCAGACGGCCAATTTCCAGATCTACTCAAAACATCAATAGTGAAACCAGTTCATAAAAAAGGAGATATGAAAATCCCCAGTAACTATAGACCAATATCCTTATTACCTACATTCTCAAAAGTCTTCGAAAAAGCAATGTATAATCAACTATATACATTCTTAGAAAAATACAAAATTCTAGATGATAGTCAAAATGGTTTCAGAAAATCAAAATCAACAACAACCGCTGTATTCAAATATATTCAAACCGCTCTTCAACACATTAATGATAAATATGTCTCTTTAGGGCTCCTTTTGGACATGACTAAAGCATATGACAGAGTGTCACATAAAATATTGCTCTCAAAAATCTACGGATCCGGCATTCGTGGACCAGCTTATTCCTGGCTCAAATCCTTTTTAAGCAATAGAAAACAAATAGTCCAAATTGAACACTTTAACTTCAGTACTAAACATATTCAAATAATAAGATCCAAAGAAAAAACCTTGTCTTGCTCTATCCCACAGGGCAGTGTATTTGGTTGTATCTTATTTTTAATATACATCAACGATCTACCAAAATCGTTCGATAAAAACGAGTTGCCTATATTGTTTGCAGATGATGTATCTATTTTAGTAAAGTGTGAAACAAACGAAAATCCGAGCCAAAAACTACTACAAACATTAGAAAAGGTTTCCAATTGGCTTTACCAACATAATCTCCAAATCAACTACGATAAAACCAAAATAATGCAATTTAGTTCATTTCAAAATACGTCCCCGCTTAATTTAAAATTAAACTTCCAAAATCATTTACTAGAACAAGTAGATTCACTCAGTTTACTAGGAATAAATATAGACTCTCACATAAATTGGAAAACACACATAGATAACATTAAAACTAAAATATCCAAATTTACTTATGCGCTATTTGAAATTAAATCCAGCACCAATACAAAAACAGCAATATCGGCATACTATGGATACGCATATTCATGGCTAAAATATGGGATAATGTTATGGGGAAACAGCGTCAATGCCGATCAATTATTCATTATGCAGAAAAAATGTTTAAGAATCATAGCACAAATAGATAACACTGTCAGTTGTAGACCTTACTTCATTAAATATAACATACTCACACTACCTTCTTTGTACATACAAGAACTTTGCATGTTTGTACACAAAAACAGTAACATGTTTCCCAAAACTAAAGACACCCATAATGTGAACACCCGGTATAAAGATAACCTGAGACTACCATACTCAAGAATTAAAATGTTAAATGAAAGCCCTAACTATATGGCAATAAAAGTATTTAATAAACTACCAACAAATATTAAAAACGAACCTAAATTTGCGTCATTTAACACAAAATTAAGAAACTTCTTGTCCATGAATTGCTTTTATTCTCTCAATGAATACATAGAAGCAACCAGCTACAAAAAATGATTACTTATATCAACAAAAAATCTTTAGTTGATTACATCATAAAAAAAAGTAAAGTTATCTATGAGAGATAATAATTAATTATCTAAGCATGTCCTACTACAAAGTAATAAATAGGCCTATTGCCAAGTAGGTATTTAAATTTATATTATTTGTATATTTGTACGACGATCTCTTAATAGCTGATTGCTTGATAGCTGATTGATAAATACTGTTAGAGAGCGCCCTAGCCAACTATAAGTTTGCAATGCCCGACAAGGGCGACTAAGTTGTAAGCACATAATATCTTAATTAAGACCTCGAAAGTAACACTTAGTAGCAATAAATAAATATGAATATTCATATTCATATTCATATTATTTATTGGTATCAAAAATATAAAAGATACACGTCAAAAAATTATAAAAATTACATTTGTTATTATTAAAATAATAATATCACTTAAATAATATCATCTTTGCTTAGTAGCAAATAATTAAATTGTACTGAGTTGAAACATTACATTACAAAATAGTTGTGTTGTGTTTTTATAGACAACAACAAATAATAACAATAATCAATATACAATATAATGAAATAATAATAAAATGTCAGAATTAAATTACAAAATTACATTTATGTCAATAGTAGATAACATTCAAAAATAGTTCCAATGTCAAAGCACACATCGTTATAACTCTTTTAAATTAATTATCTCATTAAAATCATAGAATGTATGTTCGATTAGCCAATTTTTCAATTGTCTTCTATATGACTCTCTAGAAGGTGCCTCTACCGCTTCTTTTGGTAGCCGGTTGGTGATTATAGGCGCGTTCATGTGTATCAATTTACCCGTTTTTGCCAGTCTGCGAGGTAGAGCACACAAACGATGCGCATGCCGCGGTGGTTCTGCGCTCGAGCGCGTTGCTCCGAGGTGCGGGAATTCCTCCGGGTGATCCCTGGCGTACATACCCGCCTGGAAGAAGAATAGGCTCGGCACAGTCAGTATCCCCATGGATCGGAAATACGATAGTGCAGAGATGTCCTGTGGCGCTCTCACTATTGCACGGACGGCTCTTTTCTGCATTTTGAAGACGCGCTCCCAATCGGCAGCGCGTCCCCATAGCTCGATACCGTACTGAATTATCGAGTGCACAGAAGCAAAGTAGCATTGCCGAACCATGGGGCACGGCAGAACCGAGGAAACTCGCCGCAGCGCGAAACAGGCACTACCTATTTTTCCACAAAGTCCCTCAATGTGGCTCTCCCAGGTCAATGCGCTATCCAGCTGAAAGCCTAGAAAGTTTGTTGACTTCACTTGGTCCATCTCAACGCTGCCGATTTTTACCTTGAGTGGTCTGTAAGTTCGGCCTGAAAGGTTGAAATGTACGAAGTGAGTCTTATTGGCGTTCAACTTCAACCCATTTACCCTGAACCATGCGTCTAAAGCGCTCGATACTTTGTTAAGTTTATGCTCTATCTGATCTACAGTAGGCGCAGTGACAATCGCAGCAACGTCGTCTGCGTACATTAGGACATGAGCGTCTGCTATGTTTTCCGGCAAGTCATTAAGAAGGATGGAGAAGGTGATATTGGATAGCGAGGAGCCTTGGGCTACTCCGATCACCGTCTCCAGCGGCATCGACCTCACTTTGCCACCATCTCCCACAACAATCTGGACTCGCCCAGTCATCTGGTCCGTAAACATTTTGAGTGCAAAATTTTCTATACCGTAGTACTCCATTTTTGCAGCCAGGACGCCATGATCTGCAACGTCGAAGGCTTTAGACATATCACAGAAAATTACTGCAACCTGCTGCTGACCTTCACGAGCCTCGATTATTCGCCGGACAAGTTCCCTGGCTAACGAGGTCGTGGATCTGCCTTTGCGGTACGCGTACTGCCTGTCGCTTAACGCCGCACTCTCGGTTAGGTATTCTGTCAGACGGACACTCAAGCCATACTCAAAAATCTTCGCTATTCCTGGTATGATGGAAACAGGTCTATAGCTATTCATGTCGCCCTGATCTCCTTTTCCCTTATATAGCGGAGAAATCTTAGCACTCTTCAAAGTGGAAGGATACCTTCCTTCTTTGCAGCACTTATTAAAGAGGCAAGCTAGAGTTCGCGATACCGGTTCCGCCACGGCGTGCAGTAACTCTATCGAAATTTCGTAAACATCTCTCGTTTTCTTTCGGGCTATTCCCTTTGTAATAATTCTATGTACCTCTAGATGTATGAATGGTCTTATTCTGAGAGAGCGGTCTGCCGGTGGGCGCACCGCCGCGAGCGCGCGCAACGCCGCGATAACGTCGGCTGTTGGCGCCCCTGCTGTGCCAGCTGCACCTACCAAGTACGCGTTCATCCCATTCGCAGCATCCGACCTGGACAAAAAACTGGAGCCATCAGGGCGTTTTAATACATCGGTATATTCCGTAAAGGCTCTCTTCCGACCGGTTTCAGACTTTACTACATCCCACATTGATCTGGTAATGTTTTCAGATTGATGAATAATGTTATTATAGTATTTAGCTCTCTCTGTTTTCGTCAAATCATCGAATCTATTTTGATATTCACACATCTTTTCGTCTAAGCCATTATTGTAAGGAAATTTTAATTTTAGCCTGTTCATATCGATTAGTAAATCGTTTAAAGTTATGATTTCGCTTGTCGCCCATACAATTTTTTTATTTTTGACGGTCTTTCTTTTTAAAGGGAAACATACATCGTTGTTATACTGTAGTATGTTTATTATAGCTTGCGCTAGACCGTCAGCCGACGCTGAATGTCTCCGCTCAAGCTCTACCCAATCAACACTCATCAAAGCAGCAACAAAATTACACTTATTAGCGCGCGTATACGATCTTGCTAAGTACGATTGTGCACGAGCCGGCCCCGGATCGCACGGGACGACCGCGCGGACCGCAAGGTGGTCGGAGATCAGGGTGGACACGGGGCGCGCGCGCGCCTCACTCGCAGACTGGCGGCTAACGTACACATGATCGAGGCTGGTACTTGAACAACCTTCTATTCTTGTAGGGAAATCCACAACATTACATAAATCATGTGTTGATAACAGGTCATTCAATTTTTTAATATCCGATTTAATTGGATTAATCGTGTCAATATTGACGTCACCAAGAACCACATATTGTCTATTCTCTTGCATTAGCATGTCGAACAGGCATTCCAGTACAGGGAAGAACAATAAAGTGCTTTTCAAGTTCGATCGGTATACACATATGACAATAATTTTCTTTTCTAGTAGCTCTATAGCAGATATTTCACATACTTGTTCGATAGACAGTTTTGTATACCGTTCTAAATTTTTGTATTTTATTTGATTACTAACATAGATACAACAACCGCCGTGCATTACATTTGGTCGACAGTAGTGCGAAGCAAGTACAAAATTATTGATGCTTACAGATTTCAGCTCATGAGATTTTAACCAGTGTTCCGATAAGCACAGGACATCGCATTTAATATTATTTAACAACAGAACCTCTAATTTGCTAGTTTTATTTTTTAGCGAACGCATATTTTGGTGACAAATTGTAACCATACCGGCCCGCTTGTCATTCTCGCCGCTTGTCACTCCGGCCGTCGTCCTCGCCGTCGCAGGCGTTGGTGTTGGAGCTTTACAATTTACTGGCTTAGTAGAGGGGTCCTGCACGTTTGCTGCTACTTGGCCGCAGGCTGCGGGCACGAGCGGCCGCGAAAAAACCAGCTGGAAAACCGAATACCTTGAGGCCATACAGTCGGAGTCGTCAATTGAGATTTTACGCTATCTGGCATTCCTATTATAAACGATGCGTGTCTTAGTGATTTTATTTGTCGTTTCTCAACATAATACTCGGCTTCCACAATAGAGTTTAAATATTGTTTAACTTGCTCTATAGTTGTATCAGGTTTGAATTGCCATGCCTGCAAGTAGTATAGCTTTTCAGCAGCCTGAATACCACATTCCTTCTTATTAGCTCCGACACCAACCACTTGCTGTTGTTTGTTGCTCCGGCGGCGTTTGCTTGCCACGATCCACTCATCAGCACTGTCATTGCATTCATCCATATCTAAAGTTTGTGAAGCCAATTTCGAGGTTAGTTGTGACATATTTCCGTAATTCGCTATTTCAATATCGGAGGTGTTAGCTGCTGTTGCTTCCGAAAATTTTCGTGGAACTCTACTATTAGACACGGTCTTCGTGGATGCATTGATAGAGTCATCGGCAGGAATTTGATTTAGTAAATCGCCTCTTCGCAAAATTTGGCTTGGTGTAATATCAGCAGACTTACGAACTGGTTTCGCCGGTTTTGAAGGCTTTTTACACGCCTGTACTGAAATTCCGACCACATGTTGAGAACAACTCGGAGCATCTTTAACAATGTCTTCAACAACCAGTAGTTTGGAAAATTCAAGTCTTAAAGACTTCATCTCTACTTCTAGTATATCCAGTTTTTTCAGTCTCTCCTTATTATCTAGCAACTCAGCCCGTAAAAGAACCAGCTCCTGTTTGAGCATGCTCTCATTTTTATTTAGCCCGCATATCTCAGCCTTCAGTTCACGGACGGTTGACAAAATCTCCTGCATAGTCTCGGCTGCTGCGTTGTTGAGAGTTTCATGCACTGCGTTATTCGGTTCCTCTTGCGGTTGGTTCTCTTCTACTATAAATGTTACAGTCCCGCGTACTGGCGTAGAGGGATTATTGTCGCGGGGTAACGCGCATTTGCAGCTTGGGCACAACCACGTAGACAATATATTAGCTTTGGCTGGTATATTTACGCAAGCTCTGTGATATATGCCTGCACATTTGCCGCATTTAGCGCCCTCTTGTGACGAAATGAATTTCCCACAACCTCCGCATTTCAACATGTTGTCGATATCACTGCCCCGCAGCGCACGTCGTTCTTGGAATATCCGTGAGATGGCGTTGTTCTGTGACGACAGCTACTCGATACTAGATGGCGCCACTAGTTGCGGCCGTGTCTTAAAGTAGTAGAAATCGTTTTGTTTCGTATCACTCGAAATTACCCTCTAGTCCATAAAAATACACAACAAGTTTGTGATGAAAATATGTAATATTTTCATTAATTATCACGGAAAGTGAAGAATTAATTCACAACACTATTCACTGTTCAGTAATACGTCACAATCACAACAGTAACAATTGGTTGGAGACTTCAAACCATTATTAAATATTTAAAATTGCAGAGCACTTTTAACGGTTGCACTATCGGACGTACCAACGTATGAATATGAATACCTGTTTAACATTTCTCGGCACGGGAGCTTTTAAGAGCGCGTCAATTTTTTTAGGACTTGGACGAACCTGGCCATTTTCAACCACATTACCGAGGTACTCAATGGAACGCTTGAAAAATAGACATTTTTCGATGTTTATCGGGAAACCAGACTGGCATAAGGCAATTAGAATTCGCTCTAAATACGCTAAACCACTAGCAAAGTCGCGACATTTACTTATTACGTCATCAATGTACACCTGTGCTACGCTGTCATAATCATTCGCGTCATTTTTAGCACTACCCGCATTTAGAAGAGGACCCAATGCGCGATTGATACATCTTTGGTACACGGAAGGTGCATTGCAGAGGCCGAATGGCATTGTGAGATACTCGTATAAACCGTCGGGCGTGACAAAGGCGGTTTTCTCAATACTGTCTTCCGAAATCAAAATTTGATGGAAGCCAGAAGCCATGTCGAGGGTAGAATAGAATTGACCTCCTGCCAACTGATCAATCTGATCTGCGATCAGTGGAAGCGGGAAATGGTCACGGACAGTGTTCGAATTTAACTCTCGATAATCAACACACATCCGATCGTCTCCATTCTTCTTTTTTACCAAAATGATCGGGCTAGAATATGGTGATTTACTTTCGCGCACGATGTTGTTTTCGATTAACTCATTAACGATTTCTTTAACTTTGCCGCGCTCGACAGGACTCAGTCTATAAGATCTCCGCTCTACATATTTATCAGGGTTTTTTAGCCGAATTTCTAATTTCCCCGTATTGACGCGTGACTTTGCAAAACCTCGCGTAAAGACGTGCGAGTACTTATTGAGTAAATTCATCAACTCTTCAATCTCTGATTGATTTGTCAAGTCGTGATCAATATTATCGAATAATGGGTTGTTTGACCGCACTTGCAAAACGCGGGGCTGAAACAGCAAATTCGCACTGTTTTTTGTCACTATGACGCTAAGACCAGTCTCGTGAAGCAAATTTGCGCCGATTAATACATCTGACGTCAATTCGTAATCTGGCAAAATATGAAATAAAATTTCAACATTTATATTGTCAATGATGCAAATAGCTGTGAGGGTACTTGTCGATACTACAGTGAAAGGCCCTATCCCGCGTAGATAATTAACTACCTGAATTCTACGTCCAGGTAGCTTGTTTGCTACCGATTCACGCATCACTGAGCATTCCGCGCCGCTATCGAAGACGGTATCTACGATTTCATTACCGACGCAAATACGCATTTTGTTCAACGTAGGTGACCTATCACTTGACACCGAGTTCACATTAGAAGCTACCTTCTTTTCACGTCTATAGCAAGTATCGAACGTGTGACCTGGCTTTGAACAAAACGAACAAACTTTATCATTATTTAGTCTAGGTAATGTGGGTGCCGTCTCAGAGCGTTGTCCCGTTGGTTGAAAATTCGCAAGGTTTCTATTACGACAAATATCGAAAGTATGGCCGTTCTTTTTGCAAAATCCTTACTAATATTATAAATCCGAAAAGTTTGTTGGTTTGTTGGTTTGTTACTCCATCACGCACCAACGGAGCAACGGATTGACTTGATTTTTGGCATGGACATAGTTTAAAAGGCGGAAGGAGCTTTAGGATACTTTTTATCCCGAAAAATTGCATAGTTCCTGTAGGACAGGACAAAAACCATCGAAAGCGAAACTGTCGCCACTATCACAAAGACGCTAAGTGATTAATTCCTCTATGACGCTAATATGGACTAACGAAACGTCACAGCCAAACGGAATTGGATGACAGGTGACATTATCTGCAGACTTTTATAAATCACAAGTAGCATGGCAAGGGGACAAATTGTTTTTTCCACCATTATATCCCCTTGAAGAGGAAATAAAGTATGGATTGAAAATGACAACTGACATTAAAATTGTATAAAATGTTATTTTACCTCTGCATGCTACATGTTACTATGACGTTTAATACCAGGCCGTCATTTTGTCTGAAATTTAAAATATTTTTAAATCTTCTATCATTAGAGGTTTAACATGTTTCTTTATTCTACCTTTATGGTATACATCATACTTTAATATTATCAATCCGAAAAGTTTGTTGGTTTGTTCCTCTTTGACGCAGCAACGGAGCAAAAGATTGACCTGATTTTTGGTATGGACACCTTTGGTTTAAAAGACAAAGTGATAATAGGATACTTTTTTATCTCGAGAAAATTCGTGAATCCCATGGGATAGGACAATAACTGTTTCTCAGCAATGGAGCAACGGATTGACTTGATATTTGGGGTGGGGATAGTTTGGAAGACGGAAAGTGACAAAGGATACTTTCCATCGCGAAAAAATTGTGGTTCCCTTAGGACTTAACAATAAATTTTTCTTAGCAACGGAGCAACTTGCCTTGGCTTATTGCATGAATATAGTTTGAAAGACGAAAAGTGACATAATAGGCCACTTTTTATCGCAAAAACTTTAACAGTTCCCGTAGGATAGGATAAAAACTAAGTGAGCGGGCTGCGGTAGCAGCCGTCTAAGCGCCAGAAATAACCTGTCATGGCAAGTTTAGGACGTTCCTACATTTTTCGCACTCCTTCGCGGCACTCAACAGAGCTAGCCCAGACTCGGGCTCCATAACGGAGCTTGCGCTCTCGCCATACTGACGGAGTGTTTCGGAGCACAAGACACATCGTCATCCACCACTCTGGACTAGCCAGTACTGAACGTCAGACAGCATTCCAACGCCCTGGTCCCAGTGCAGCGGGTCAGTCATAGTAGCCCAGCGCCTGCCTCTTCAACTGCAGAGGGCAGTGAGAACGGCCATCGCGATACCGACACCTCTCTTCCCCTGCAGCCCCACTGCGTCTGCCAACACGTTGACGGCCTAGTGGAAGGTAGGGTAGGTGGCGGCACCCACACCACCAGTTCCATATATCCCTCCGCGGCCCCTAATCCGCGGCTGTCATATCAGAGTCCAGGAAGCAGCCTTGCTTTATGAAACTGAGAAGGGTTATTCCCAGCAAGTAACTGGAGATAGAGAGACAGAAAAGAAGCCACACCCAGCGCAGCAGGAGGAGCTGGAGTTCATATGCCTGGCAGACGGAGCAGCACTAGAGCAAAATCTTAACCGAGAAATTAACATATTTACAGACGGCAGCAAAGTTAAAGGGAAAGTTGGGGCGGCATTATCCATTTGGGATGATGCCGCTGAGAACAGTACCCGCAAGCTGAAATTGGCCGATTGGTGCTCCGTGTACCAGGCCAAGTTATTGGCACTTCTTGAGGGTACCGAAAAAGCAACAATCTTTTGTGACTCCAGGTCTGCACTGGAAACGGTAGTTGGCGTATCTTCCCTCCATCCCTTAGCAGTAAATTCAAAGCTAACATAAAGTTGCTACACGCACAAAATAAAATAGTGAAACTTTATTGGATTAAAGCACACGCGGGGATGGAGGGAAATGAGAGAGCGGACCAGCTAGCAAAGGAAGCAGCACTGCACTCGAAGTGCAGACCTATTTACGATAACTGCCCCGTTTCATTCGTCAAGCGAGAAATCCGAAAGGACTCTCTTGACGAGTGGAACCGGCGTTATCAGGATGGCCACACAGCAGCGGCAACCAAAACATATTTTCCGGATGCAAGGGCGGCATACAAGATCGTAAGAGAAATAGCACCAGTGGGAATCATAACTCAAGTGCTGACGGGGCATGGTGGGTTTTCCCAATACTTACATCGATTTAAGTTGAGGGAAAGCCCATCGTGCATCTGTGAACCCACAAAAGAGGAGACTCATGTGCAGTGGCACATAATCTTGGAATGCCCAGTTTATGGAAAGCAGAGATTTTATTTAGAACAAAAAATTGGAATTAATCTAACACGTAAAAACCTTAGAAACTAATTTATCGATTTTTGCACAAATATTTGTAAAAAAGCAATAATTAGGAACAAGTAGGTATAAACTTTGCTGTACTTTGCTGTAATGTTTATTATAACTGCAAACAGCCAAAAACATTGAAATATAGGTATAGTTTTTATTCATTTGTAATTAAGACCCCTGATACTTAATAAAATAATTATGACCCCCTGTGCATATACACTCCAACCTTGCATTCCTTTAAGGTATTTTGATATTGGTCGGTTAGGTTATTAGGTTTCGCAGCCGTCATAAACATAAGCCAAAATCAAAATATAACGCGGGCGAAGCCGCGGGTAAAAGCTAGTGTGCAATAAAACGGGCTTCGATTATCACCAGTGACTTTGGAGCGCTTTATAAGGTGTTGGTTATTATTACTTTGACTAGGGCGCTTAGCGCGTATAGAAGAGGCAACAGATATCAATTCCGGCACTGAAATAGCTCTGGCATTCATTAACTCGATACGAAGGCGTTCGTCACTCACCGTTCCAATCACCGCCTCCACGGCGTCGCTGTTGTCAAGCTTATCTTTCGTCACCCGCCTCCACAGCAGCCATGATTGAGACAGGAACTCTGCGATATCCTTAGAAGAATCATACGAATGTTCTCTAAACCTTAGTATGTCCCGTGAGTATCGATTCTCTGGCTCAAACGTAGTTATGATAATCTCCTGCAGCTCCTCCCAGGTAGATGTAGTAACTAGCCAATTATCAGCCCATAATTTGGCTCTCCCTTTTAGCAAGCTCGTAACTTTCATCCGGACATCGTAGTCTGTGAGGTTATACGTACTTTTAGCAGTGGAAATGTGCTTGCACCACTCGCGAACTCCTACGTTGCCGTCTGGGTCATACGAAGGCAGGAATACATCGGTAATCTTCACTTTATCCGCGGATTTCTGTTCTGTTAGGAGCCTATGGCTCATATGCTGCATTGTGATCATCATTTGCGAAAAAAAATCTGAAGGTACATTACCAGACTGAAGCAGCAGCGTTGGTGGAGTTGGTACTTGAGCCGCGGCAGGTGCGCACGCGGCTGCAGGTGGACACGTGGCCGCAGGTGGACACGTGGTTGCAGGTGGACACGTGGTTGCAGGTGGACACGTGGTTGCAGGTGGACACGTGGTTGCAGGTGGACACGTGGTTGCAGGTGGACACGTGGTTGCAGGTGAACTCGTGGCTGCCGGTGCACACGTAGCTGCCAGCGAACACGTGGTTGCACACGTAGCTGCCAGCGAACACGTGGTTGCGCCTGTAGCCACGTTTGAACTCGCTGACGCGCCAGGCGCAGGGGCGTTTGGTGTGGGGTCGTCCATCAGATCGGGTAACCTGAAACATGATAAACGGACAGAAAAACCTCGTTGGATTCCATTCCACTTCTGATGTCGCGTGGGAAGCCTAAAAAGCTTTTAAAAACCACAGATCCGCTAGTCTATTCGACTACCGGCTCTGATGCAACAAATTAACTCACTATCTAGCAAATCAGGCAATGTAAAAGTAGCTAAGATGACTTGAAACTCTAAATTGAATTCACTAGCTGTACTGAGGGAATTTAACTAATTATTTAGCAAATTAGGCAATGTAAGAGTCACTTAGATGATTTAAAACACTAACTTGAATTCACAGGCTATATTAAGGCAATTTAATTAACTGCCTAGCCTTAAAATAACTAGAAAAGCAAACAGGGACTATTCTAACACTTATTGGAATTTACTTTAAAATAAAAGCACAAAATGACAAGAGGAACAAGTAGTTTTAATCGAATTTTAACTAAGATTTACTTACAGTGTGTTCAGCTCGAGCGCTCGCCACAAAGTATTATTCCGATGCTAGGTTCCAATCCTTCCCAGCCGCCATAATAATAAGTTTCACCATAAATTACTGCAGATGGCGCTATAGGCTTTATGAAAGTATTGGAACCTAGCTATTTCCAGTAATGTTGGTTAACAGAGAGCTTTTTAAAAGTAATTATTAAATATAGATGTTATTTTCACATTGTCAAAATAGATTTATCTTATCGAGAATCAAAATCAAAGATGAAGTTACTCAAAATGCCTTAGTCAAGATTTTTACTATTAAGTTGTTATTAATTAATTTGATTGTTCAATTGAACATGATGCAATCATAAATAATTTACTGTTTTTTAAGTGAATCAGAATAACAAATTATCTAGGAATAGTTAATTAATGCTTAAAACTAGGATGCTGGCATCGGGACACGATCGCGAAGGTACCCGAAGTCGCCCGATTCTCCCTCGCGGCGACATATATATATATATTTTTTTGTACATTTTTCATGTCACAAATTGTTTTTTCTTCTTATAAATTTAGTATAATAACATACGAAAACCATATTTTTTCATGGTTTCGTATAAAAAATGACCTAATGGTAAATATAGACTACTGAATTGGGGCCGATTTGGTTCTGGCACTCGCCGGTCGCTGCCGCAGCACCGCTCGCTTCTCTCGCTTGGCTCGTGAGCTGTGGTCGCAAGTAACCTAATCCTCCTCCTGGGCCGCTCGTCGTCGGACCTAATGTATGACTTTACCCTAGAATTCTGATATGACATACAAGTATGATTATGAAAAATTGTGCGCATCTAACATTATGACTACACAATTATATGACAAGATACATTGACACCACAGTGGTTGTCCTTCGAAAGCCCGGGAAGGACGACTACACAAATCCGAAATCATATAGGCCTATTGGACTCCTTCCAGTGATGGGAAAGATACTAGAAAAAATGGTAGTGGAGAGGCTGAAGTTCCATTTAATAAAAAGGATGAGTACTCGCCAGTACGGCTTTATGCCCCAAAGAAGCACCGAAGACTCTCTCTATGACTTAATGAAACATGTAAAGGAAAAACTGAGACAAAAAAAGTTGGTCACAATGGTATCGTTGGACATAGAGGGAGCCTTCGACAGCGCTTGGTGGCCTGCTATAAAAGTACGACTGGCTGAGGAAGAATGCCCCAAAAACGTCAGAAGGATGATGGACAGTTACCTCCGGGACCGAAACGTCAGCGTAAGGTATGCAGGAGAACAGTTCTCGAAGAGCACGAATAAGGGCTGCGTCCAGGGTTCCATAGGTGGACCAATCCTCTGGAATCTTCTCCTGGACCCCCTTCTCAAAGGCCTAGAACAGAGAGGAGAGTATGTCCAAGCTTTTGCTGATGATGTGGTCCTGGTTTTTGATGGAGAATCGGCACTGGGCGTTCAGGAGCGTGCCAATGCTGCCCTTGCTTATGTTCAGGAGTGGGGTGTCAGAAATAAACTTAAGTTCGCTCCACACAAAACCAATGCTATGGTTATGACGCGAAAGTTAAAGTACGACACTCCTCTCCTGAGGATGGGTGTAGTCGGCATTGGCATGTCTCCTGAAATCAAACTGTTAGGTGTGACCATCGACAGCAAGTTGACCTGGAACAGTCATGTATCTAATGTTTGCACGAAAGCTGCCAATATCTACAAGCAACTGTCCTCGGCAGCCAGAGTCAGCTGGGGATTGCACACAGAGGTTGTACGAACAATCTACACGTCAAGTGTTACATTTATTAGTTAACAAAAAAATCAAAAGAATTGTTTGTCAAATGATACGTATAGAATATAAGTTTTTCAATAAATTCTTTTGAGATATAACCAAGTTTTTAGACATTTTTTGTGTAATGATCATTTAACTACTCATGGGTTTGTCAAACGTTGGTTATCACATGCCAGTTTATGGAAAAAAGTTTGTGATATGGACGGATACCGTTTAGGATGCTGCTGGGTCTGCCTTGGCGCTGCAGTGCATCGGGCATGTTTGCTGATGCTCGAGTGGATGGTTTTTTTGTGCCAAAATGCCCAAGAAAACTGCATCGCTGCTAAGCCGCATCCGGAGCAGCACCAGCAGCATTCTACGAGTTACATCCGAGCGTTTTGACTGCCCTTTTGTCAAACATGCAGTCCAGCAGCTTGTAAATATAAACACGTCAGCTCTGTTTTCACTGGTGTTTGTAATATAATTATGTAGGTAGGTATGAAAAGGTAGATAGATAGATAGATAGATAAATACTTTATTGACACACCAAAACTTAAATAAACTAGGAAAACTTAAACTAGAAACTTCAAACAAGTGTTACAATCGGCGGCCTTATCGCTAAAAAGCAATTTCTTCCAGGCAACCGTTACATGTTAAGGATTAACGAAAAGGTATGGGCGACGGGGTGTGCATGAAAGTCATAAATATACTTACTTAAACAACATACATTCTAATAAATTCTAATAATAACCTACTTATACACAATATAAAAAAAATAAAACTAATATATATAAATAATAAATCAACTATATCGGAAATTATAAATGACTACATTTTAACAGCTTATAATGATGACAGAAATAAGTGAAAATAAATATTTTTTGAGAATAATTAGAGAGACGGCAACTGCAACATATAATGATCATTTACATTTTCTTTAAAAACCGCCAGAGATGGAGCGCGTCTAATAGACACAGGCAATGCATTCCAAAGCTGAACAGCCTGGAATGCAAACAATTTACCATAAAAATTTTCACAACGTGCTGAAGGAGTCATAAGAGAGAGGTTATATGTGGATCTAAGAGGGACAGAGTGGGATGTATACCAATAGGAGAAAAGTTCTTTTAGGTATCGCGGGGTGGAAGGGTTGAACAAAATATTATAAAGGAAAGAGAGGATATGAGCATTCCGTCGAGAACGAATGGGTAACCACTTGAGCTTAGCGCGATATTGGGATATATGATCATACTTCCGTAGACCAAATATAAATCTGATACAGAAATTCTGAAGGCGCTCAAGTTTGTCTAGTTGGTCTTGTCTGAGATCAAGGTAACAAGCGTCAGCGTAATCCAGAATGGGAAGAAGAAGAGACTGTGTGAGCGCAACCTTGGTGGCAGTGGGTAAGAAGTTTCGAAGCCGTCTCAATGAACTGCCAGAGGCAAACAGTTTACTACTAATGGATTTCAAATGAGCATCCCAGCTTAGCGTACGATCGAATATTACCCCAAGATTTTTTACAGATTCGCTGTATGGTAAAGGAACACCATTAAATTTTACACTAGGAAGTGTAGCCCAGTCAATTCTCGAAATCTTGTACGAGCTGCCAATTATTATGACCTGTGACTTATCAGGATTGACTTTTAGGCCATGAGAGTCACTCCACTCAATGATCCGGCCGAGGTCAGCGTTAATTGTAGTAATGGCACTGTTGAGATCATCCAGATGGGCTTGTGTATAAATTTGGAGATCATCTGCATAAAGGTGGTAGGAAGAAGTAAGACTGTGGGAAATAGAATTTATAAAAATTGCAAAGAGTAAGGGAGAAAGAACGCCACCTTGCGGAACACCAGCTGTAGTGTTACACCAAGAAGACAATATGTCTTCCAGGCGAACACGCTGCCGACGCCCATACAAGTAACTGTGAAGCCAGTCTATGACCGATGGAGATATGTTAGTAGAGCGCAATATTGCTAACAAAATGTCATAGTCAACGGTATTGAAAGCGTTACTGAAGTCTAACAGAGTTAGAACAGTAAGCTTACCGTCATCCATACCCAAGCGGATATCGTCGGTGATTTTAACAAGCGCAGACACAGTGCTATGCCCAGGACGGAAACCAGATTGGAAAGGATTCAGGAGGTCATGTCTGTTGAGAAAGTTGTTGAGTTGTTTGTGTACAAGACGCTCCAGGACTTTAGACAGGAATGGAAGGATGGAAATAGGACGACATTCAGAAAAGGAACTAGGATTTGGCTTTTTTGGTAAGGGTATGATCGTTGCATCTTTCCAGGCAGTAGGAAATACTCCACTGGTGGTGGAGTTATTGAAAATAATACAAAGGATGGGAAGGATTGTGTCAAGAATGGGCAAAAGCATGTTCCATATTATCACCGCCAACCGCATTGGAGGAAATTGACATTAAGCTCTTCCTAACATCACATTCGGTAAAAGAAGTAAAAGTAAAAGGAGAAAAATCGGGAACTGGAATGGCAGAAAGAAAGTTAATAATCGAGTGCTTTTCCGCATCCGACATAGCGGCGACAGAAGAAAAATGGTGATTTAGAGCATTAATATCAATATTAAGAGGGGAAGTAGACTGACGTGACTTGCCAATTCCCATTGATTTGAGAAACTTCCAGACTCTAGCTGGATTTTCATCGTCGACAGATGCGTGAACATGGCGGCGTATGGCATCCCTACACACCCTGTTGCAGTGATTACGGGCCTGAACATATTTACTATGATTGACATCAGTAGGTCGTGACTTGTACCTCGTTTTTGCTGCAGATTTCTTATGCATTAAGCATTTAATGTCCTCGGTGAGCCATGGTGCAGGAAGCTGTTTCATCTTGATAGCTCGTATTGGAGCATGGACATCATATAGTTGCACAATTAGGGAGTTGAATAAAGCGACCTGCTCATCCACCGACTCAGCGTCAATCACAGGACCCCAATCAATTTTTTTCGCGTCCTCAAGAAGAGCTTCACGATCCATACCACCAAAGTTGCGTTGCAGAATAATTCGTGGTTTGACTTTAGGAGGACGAATTTTGTAAGAAAGATAGATTAAATCATGATAGGAAAAATTGTCAGCCGCATACTGACCGTGTTTAACCACGTTATTAGGAGAAGATACTATTAACAAGTCGAGAAGAGATGGGGTGCTATTTGGAAAATGATGCGTGGCATTCAGAGGGAGAATATTTACAGGAGTTACAGGATTTCAATAAAGATTCTAGAGTAGATGTTCGATGATCACGCCTAAGAAGACATGTTAAAAGGTTTTAGTTGGATCGACATTTTGTAGAATGTTTTGATTTATATTATTTAGAATCTCTTTTAGAATATAGACTAATGTCTAGTAGTTTGATTTTTAATTAATTCTTAAGCATTGTAAATGTTTGTAATATGGACACTGTCTGAAGTAAATAAAAATAAAAGCAATGCTCTTGTTCTGAACCGGGTATACTCAGCCTATTACTTACTGTCCATACTGGACATGCTTAGCAACAGCGTGTCCATACTGGAACATAGCGTCCATACATGCGCGTACAAGGGCATAGCGTCAGCCGGCGAAATCTGCAGAGTCGCGACCCAGATTTATCGTCAACCATCTAGGCGCGGGGCCGGCGCACAAAGATGCACGGTCATCAAATTAGACGGACTTTAAGATCAATTAGATGTAAGAGAAAGTGTATAAATAGTGTTACAAAATGTAAATAAATTAATCGCAATCTAACGGTTGTTTGATTCACACCAAGGGGAGTGCAGTGGCGTGTCCTACGGGCGGCTGCACTTGGAGTCAAGAGGAGTGCAGTGGCGAGTTCCTACGGGCGGCTGCACTCGGAGTCAAGGGTCCACCACCGCCAGCAGTCAGGTCAACTAGGCGACCGGCCGTCGGACCTTCGAGGATCCAGACGGAGCCCATTCAGAGGCCTGCAGCGCAGGGGACAACGCCGTACCCAGCATATGTTTCCGCTGGGCGGGCGGGTTACCTACCTGTTCCTTCCACTGTGGCAAGAGCTACCTAGTACCGTCACCTTCTGTGATCGTGGCTTGAGTCTGAGTCACGGCAGTGGAGAATCGTGCCTATCCTTCATTCCTTCCCACTCCGCCTGGTACCGATAGGTCTCACGGTCCAGGTATCCCGTACCTATCTATATACAAGTATATATTGACTTCATATGGTACGTTAGGGAAGTAGGGACACGTAGGGAATGTTAGGGAGGTAGGACATATTTGAGTACAGAGTAGGTTCCCGAAACGACCAAACAGCCGTTGGAATAACCCATGTCCTAGCTCCGCTTGCTATCACAGTATAGCCAGGCTTTACGGCGACGGTAGTGGAGTTCCACGGTTGCGTTGGTGGGTTAGTCAGGCGTCGCACGAACCTAACCATTGGTTGTGAGGCGGCTGTACTAGCCGAAATCTCGTCAGGCTTTAGCTATTCAACGCAGTGAATGGCTAGCGCCTGAACACTTACTTAGCTACAAGGATAGGTACATTAGGAAAAGGATATAGGTACAATAATTAAAAAGTCCATTTCAAATTGTATATTAAAGAATTAAATCAACTTAAGCAAAAATATCCAATAAATTTCTGAGAGCTCTGTTTTCACTGGTGTTTGTAATATAATTATGTAGGTAGGTATGAAAAGGTTTTAGTTGGATCGATATTTTGTAGAATGTTTTGATTTATATTATTTAGAATATAGACTAATGACTAGTAGTTTGATTTTTAATTAATTCTTAAGCATTGTAAATGTTTGTAATATGGACACTGTCTGAAGTAAATAAAAATAAAAGCAATGCTCTTGTTCTGAACCGGGTGTACTCAGCCTATTACTTACTTAGCTACAAGGATAGGTACATTAGGAAAAGGATATAGGTACAATAATTAAAAAGTCCATTTCAAATTGTATATTAAATTAAATCAACTTAAGCAAAAATATCCAATAAATTTCTGAGAGCTATTAAATATTATCTGTGCTGTAATGTGAGATAAAGGATACGTAACCTCTGCGTTGTATGAAAAACTATTTATTATAAGGTATCTTTTATTTCCCATTACTTCTTCAATGTATGCTCCGAGTCACTATTTCATAGCGTGTATAGAACTGATTTGTGTTGTGTAACGCTGCTACTAGCTCATTATATAGGTAGTATTAAACATAAATATTAACGCGCCACCTCTGAAGATTCCTTGCTGAATATATTATTAGCTACAAAGTACATGACTATATAGTACCTAACTTCAAAGTATTTTTGTATGAAATAAAAGCATATTACTGTAGGCATACGTAAATAGGTTAGCAATCGTAAAGAATAGTCATTGTTGAGCTTCTGTCAGTATTGTGAAACTGAAACCAATAGTTTTTAAAGTCTTTAAAAAAAGTGTAGTTATTATAGCTTAAGAATTCTTTCGTTCTTCCATCCAAAAAGATTTCCAGATTTCCTGCAACATAATAAATTTTTACAATTAGGTACTAAAAAATTTTCGAATACCAAACATACGAAAATGATCACAAAAAAATGTACATTTCGAAACATACGAATCCTACCAGAAACATTTTCATATAAATATTGCCAAGACGGGATTATAACTTCCACTATCAAAAAGTCAGTATCAGATCTTATGTGGAGCTAAGCTTCTTCTCTACACGCTTATGAACTGTAAACCATAAACTACTGAACAAGTCCTAAGGGCGGGTGCGCGAGGGAGAAAGAACAGATTTTTTTCTCTTTCCCCATTGCAAGTTCGTTTTTATTAAATACTCACAAAATACCATACTCAATGGTACAAAAACAACTCACCGCCACGATAATGATATCTAACAGTAGTGTGACTCGGCGCTGTCCTTGAGTTATATAGCTACAGAGTTACGTGGCCTCTCAGAGCGAACCACGCGCTAGGACTGCCCGCCTTCAGTATTTTAATTTCATACTACTTACTCTTTACCTAGTTGATATATTAAATTTACTAGCTTTTACCCGCGTCTTCGCCCGCGTTATATTTTGATTTTGGCTCATGTTTATGTCGGCTGCGAAACCTAACCTAACCGACAAATACCAAAATACCTTAGAAGAATGCTTTTGTTGGTTAAGTTACGGTTGGAGTGTATATACAACCCCCCCGTGTATTCCCGCCTTGTCGTGGGGGAGGTCTGAGGCAGCTGAAAAGGTGGCGCTCGAAGTCTCCCTCTTCTTTGGGTCTTTTCCCCCAAGGAAGCTTAGAGGCTGGAACTCGAGGTTCAGCCGCTTTTAACTAAAGCAGCTGAGAGGATGGCCGGTAGGTTGCATGCCTTATGAGGAGTGTCGCAACTTAGGCGGGCTGCAGTGCCGCTCTTGCGACGCTGCATCCGAGGATTTTTTTTTTTATTATATCGCGAAATATCCCTGACATGATCAGGGGTCTTAATTACAAATGAATAAAAACCATACCTGAATTTCAATGTTTTTGGCTGTTTGCAGTTATAATAAACATTACAATGGTACAGCAAAGTTTATACCTACTTGTTCCTAATTATTGCTTTTTTACAAATATTTGTGCAAAAATTCGATAAAATTGTTTCTAAGGTTTTTACGTGTTAGATTAATTCCAATTTTTTGTTCTAAATCAAATCTCTGCTTTCCATAAACTGGGCATTTCAAGATTATGTGCAGTGGAGTCTCCTCTTTTGTGGGTTCACAGATGCACGATGGGCTTTCCCTCAACTTAAATCGATGTAAGTATTGGGAAAACCCACCTGCAGCCCCGTCAGCACTTGAGTTATGATTCCCACTGGTTCTATTTCTCTTACGATCCACCATGCCCCGTCAGCACTTGAGTTATGATTCCCACTGGTTCTATTTCTCTTACGATCCTGTATGCCGCCCTTGCATCCGGAAAATATGTTTTGGTTACCGCCGCTGTGTGTCCATCCTGATACCGCCGGTTCCACTCGTCAAGAGAGACCTTTCGGATTTCTCGCTTGACGAATGAAACGGGGCAGTTATCGTAAATAGGTCTGCACTTCGAGTGCAGTGCTGCTTCCTTTGCTAGCTGGTCAGCTCTCTCATTTCCCTCCATCCCCGCGTGCGCTCTAATCCAATAAAGTTTCACTATTTTATTTTGTGCGTATAGTAACTTTATGTTAGCTTTGAATTTACTGCTAAGGGATAGAGGGAAGATACGCCAACTACCGTTTCCAGTGCAGACCTGGAGTCACAAAAGATTTTTGCTTTTTCGGTAGCCTCAAGAAGTGCCAATAACTCGGCCTGGTACACAGAGCACCAATCGGCCAATTTCAGCTTGCGGGTACTGATCTCAGCGGCATCATCCCAAATGGATAATGCCGCCCCAACTTTCCCTTTAATTTTGCTGCCGTCTGTAAATATGTTAATTTTCTCGGTTAAGATTTTGCTCTAGTGCTGCTCCGTCTGCCAGGCATATGAACTCCAGCTCCTCCTGCTGCGCTGGGTGTGGCTTGTTTTCTGTCTCTCTATCTCCAGTTACTTGCTGGGAATAATGTTTCTTAGTTTCATAAAGCAAGGCTGCTTCCTGGACTCTGATATGACAGCCGAGGATTAGGGGCCGCGGTGGGATATATGGAACTGGTGGTGTGGGTGCCGCCACCTACCCTAACTTCCGCTAGGCCGTCAACGTGTTGGCAGACGCAGTGAGGCTGCAAGGGAAGAGAGGTGTCAGTATCGCGATGGCCGTTCTCACTGCCCTCTGCAGTTGAAGAGGCAGGCGCTGGGCTACTATGACTGACCCGCTGCACTGGGACCAGGGCGTTGGAATGCTGTCTGACGTTCAGTACTGGTTAGTCCCGAGTGGTGGATGACGATGTGTCTTGTGCTCCGAAACACTCCGTCATTATAGCGAGAGCGCAAGCTCCGTTATGGAGCCCGAGTCTGGGCTAGCGCTGTTGAGTGCCGCGAAGGAGTGCGATAAATGTAGGAACGTCCTAAACTTGCCATGACAGGTTATTTCTGGCGCTTAGACGGCTGCTACCGCAGCCCGCTCACTTAGTTTTTATCCTATCCTACGGGAACTGTTAAAGTTTTTGCGATAAAAAGTGGCCTATGTTACTTTTCGTCTTTCAAACTATATTCATGCAATAAGCCAAGGCAAGTTGTTCCGTTGCTGAGAAAAATTTATTGTTAAGTCCTACGGGAACCACAATTTTTTCGGGATGGAAAGTATCCTATGTCACTTTCCGTCTTCCAAACTATGCCCACCCTAAATATCAAGTGAATCCGTTGCTCCATTGCTGAGAAACAGTTATTGTCCTATCCCATGGGAATCACGAATTTTCTCGAGATAAAAAAGTATCATACTATCACTTTCTGTCTTTTAAACCATAGGTATCCATACCAAAAATCAGGTCAATCTTTTGCTCCGTTGCTGCGTCAAAGAGGAACAAACCAACAAACTTTTCGGATTGATAATATTAAAGTATGATGATTCTGTACCATAAAGGTAGAATAAAGAAACATGTTAAACCTCTAATGATAGAAGATTTAAAAATATTTTTAATGTCAGACAAAATGACGGCCTGGTATTAAACGTCATAGTAAACATGTAGCATGCAGAGGGAAAATAACATTTTATCCAATTTTAATGTCAGTTGTCATTTTCAATCCATACTTTATTTCCTCTTCAAGGGGATATAATGGTGGAAAAACAATTTGTCCCCTTGCCATGCTACTTGTGATTTATAAAAGTCTGCAGACAATGTCACCTGTCATCTAATTACGTTTGGCTGTGACGTTTCGTTAGTCCATATTAGCGTCATAGAGGAATTAATCACTTAGCGTCTTTGTGATAGTGGCGACAGTTTCGCTTTCGATGGTTTTTGTCCTGTCCTACAGGAACTATGCAATTTTTCGGGATAAAAAGTATCCTAAAGCTCCTTCCGCCTTTTAATCTATGTCCATGCCAAAAATCAAGTCAATCCGTTGCTCCGTTGGTGCGTGTAAGAGTAACAAACCAACAAACTTTTCGGATTTATAATATTAGTAAGGATTACAGAAAAGAAATTCGTTGTGAATGAAATAGGAAGCATTTAATAAAAATACATATTGTGTTATTTGATGTTTAAGGTTCCGTAATAAAACGAGGTACTTATAACTTAGCTGTGTCCGTCCGTCCTTCTATCCGTCCGGCCGAATATTAAAAAGGCTTACACATTTACCAACCAAATCGGATGAAATTGGAAATTCTTTGCACATAGCTCAGCGGTCAATTACCTCTGATCTATGTGTGTAGCTCAGAGGTCAACTATGTGAAAACATACTGGAGACGTTCTATACGTTCTGTCACGCGAGCTGTATCCTCCGTGTTTTAATCATAATTTACTAGCAAAATGTCAAGTACTAAGTTGGAAACTGCTTTAGGGGAATTGTCGAAGAAGGTAGCAGCTTTGACGACTGGAGTTTCAGCTCAATCGAACGTGATCGAGGCGCGAAAGAAGAAAATCAAAGATCAACAACAAACGATTGATAGTTGTGTTTCGACGATTAGTGAGTTAAAGAGGGTAATTGAAGAAATGCCCGCAAAAAATATCGATCTTTGGCTTGCAAGTCAGCCGAAGGTCGAGACGCAAATGCCGACTGTACCACCAACGGCGCCGAGTGCGAGCGGGATAGAAGACACCTCAGAGCCAACGACGTTACCGCCGCCGCCGCAAAGCAATATGATACAGCGCGAGGTTCGAGCTTTGAAACGTGCGAATAAGGTGAAATTAGAGTGGTCGAAACCCTCTAATTAAGGAACGGTCAGAGGAGTGGCAAGTCGTGGACGGTGAAGACCGGTCCACACTGGAGGAAATGGGCGAATAAGCACATTCCAAGCCATAGAAAAAAAGAAGAGCTTGCATGTTTGGTCATTGCAACCTGAAACTTCAGATAAAATGATTGCTGAGCATGCAAAAAACATATGTGATTCTGAAGATATTAAAATAGAGAAGGTTATCCCAAAAACTAAGAGGGATTACTCATCTTTTATGGTTGGAGTCCCAGAATCATTGCTTGATAAAGTAAATTGCGCTGATAGCTGGCCAGTAAACACGAGATTCAATTAATGGGTGTGGTTTCGAAACTTTCGAAAAACCGCATCGAACAATTAATACCAATACCAAAATGATTCACATGTATTTCCAGAATGTTCGTGGACTTAGAACAAAACTAGATGAGTTTTATTTAAATCTGATAGAATCGTCCTACGATCTATTTGCTATTACGGAATCGAGCCTGCATAGTACGAAACAGGATAGGGAACTGATTCCACCCGACTTCCAGATATTACGGTGTGATCGAGCTGATGGCCGTAAACATGGAGGCGTGTTTTTAGCCGCAGCGAAATCGTTGGAGTTGAAGCGCGTTTCAGTCGGCGACGTGGACGCCGCCTTATTTAAGATCGTGTGCGCGACGGTGCATCGGAGAAACAAGTTTTTATTTCTATGTTGTGTTGTTTACATTCCGCCTCAAAGTGTTTCTAAAGAGTATATGCATTTATTTGGTATATTGGAAAACGTGTGTAAAGTATGAGAACTCTATCGTGATTGGTGACTTTAATTTTTATTCTGCGCAATAAGAAATTCATAGCTATATGGAGTACGTGAAGTCATTCTGTGGATTTTGCCAGGAAAATAATATTCGTAATAGTAAAGATCCTACGTTGGACCTTATATTTACTACAATGTTAGCGGGCGACGTGGAGGTTTGTTTATCGGATGAACCACTAGTAGGTATTAATAAGCAACGAGATCTCACACCTCGACGAGGCGCAGGAGCGCCGACATGATCGGGACGACTTAACTTTTAATAAAAAAAGTTGGAACTTTTAAAAAGCTAATTTTCAGACCTTGTACGATAATATAGCACACATTAATTGGGACCAATTATATGAACTGGAAAACCCAGACCATGCTTTAACTTATTTGTATTCGACGGTAAATCAAATTATAGAAGAGTGTACTCCTAGGAGAGGCAAAATAATAGGAAACCATTCTAAGTACAACTATCCGGAGTGGTATTCTAAGGAGTTAATATCCAACATTGAGCTAAAATGGAAATACCATAAGTTATTTCATCTACACTAATGTTGTAACATTCTACTTATGTTTCCAATACTTGACTTATAATGACTACTGTTATAGCGCAGACAACAAAACACTCAATTTAAGCAATCTCACATGATGTTATAATATCCACATCGATATCGTAAAATCTCATTATAACATCGCGCGCTCGCTCCTGATTGGCCCTGCACGCGCAGCTGCGCTCTCATTGGTTAGATTTTAATGGCGCCAAGTTCACTGTGACAATACACGTACGCGTGAATTTAATGTTTCGCAATATGTTTTTTTTTATTTTTATTAGTGAAGATAAAGTAGTGTATGCAACTGCATATAACACGGGTATTAAAACACTCGTTACTATTATGAAACTCACTGCGCTCGTTTCATAAACTCACACTCGTGTTTTAATACCCTTCATTATATGACAGTTGCATAAACTACTATAAATGAACCGGGGCGAAATGTGATTATGAAACGTTTTCTCGCTACCGTTCGCTTGTTAAAAATAAATTGAAAACGGATTATGAAGTTTTTCAGAATAGATTGCAATTAAATTTTAAAAGTGATCCTAATTCTTTTTGGACTTTTATTAGGGGTGAGCAATCTAAACGCAAAAAACCACAGGTCACAAAAGATTTGAGTGAACAGGAATGTGCGGAATGTTTTGCTTCATATTTTAACTCGGTGTACAGCGAAAGGAGGCCTATGCTGGACTGGGAGGCGGCGGAGCGCGCGGCGGGCGCGCGCGCCGGCGCGGCCCGCGTGCACGTCGGCCAGCTGAGCGGGCGCGACGTGCGCGCGGCGCTGCGCCGCCTCAAGCCCAAGCGGTCGGTGGGTCCGGACGGTATACCGCCATACCTAGTCAAGGATTGTCGCGCTGTATTGGAGGAGCTTCTGCTGCACGTCTTTAATCTGTCTTCGAGAGGATCGCTACCCTAATGAATGGAAGGTTACGAGAGTGATTCCGGTGCCGAAAGGTTCAGGTTCCGATATTAACTGTACATCGTCCTGTCATGGTCCTGTCGGCGTTCGCGAAAGTGTTCGAGGCAACGTTACATAAATGCATTTATGAGCAAGTGAGGTCCCACCTGTCGGACGCCCAGCACGGTTTTCGGCCGCGTCGAGGTACGGGGAGTAACTTGCTCTCATTCATGGCGTACTCGACTCCAGTGGTAGATGCCGGAGGGCAAGTGGACTCTGCGCACTTCGACTTTCAAAAAGCATTCGATAAGGTAGATAACGACATCCTTCTAGAGAAATTCGCTGCCAAAGGTTACACCCCACAGCTACTAAAATTTTTCGCAAGTTATCTAGGCGAGCGCCGACAGTACGTCGACTACGCGGGTCATGAATCTGAACCATATTTTACGCTGTCGGGTATAAGTCAGGGCAGTAATATAGGTCCGTTGGAATTTATTTTTATGATTGACAACCTCCCCGAGGTGGTGCATAATGCGAAATGCTTGCTTTTTGCAGACGACCTTCAGTTGTTCATGTAGGTATCGGACAGATCGGATTGTGAGCGGCTTCAATGAGACATAGATAGAGTCGTGCAGTGTAGTGTCGATAATAAATTATGTTTTAACGCAAAAAAATGCGAGGTGATAAGCTACGGGCGCAAGGTGGCGCCTCTGCAGTACCCGTACGAGGTGGACGGCACGGTGTTGACGCGCTCGGCGCGCGTGCGGGACCTGGGCGTGCAGATGGTACCCGAGCTAACGTTTTGTTATCACATTTCTGATCTATGCGGGAAAGCATTCAGACACCTCGGTTTTATTCTGAGACAATGCAAAGGGTTCCGTAGTACGGGGGTAATAAGAATTTTATACAATGCGTTCGTTCGTACCCGGTTGGAAACGAGCGCCATCGTCTGGAATCCCCATGAAGAAAAATACAGTAGTATGGTGGAAAAAATCCAGAATAAATTTACGCGCTTCCTGTACTTAAAGGAATACGGTGTCTACCCATTCTATCCTCTGATGTACCCGACCCTGTTCGACCATGCCGATTACGAACAGGGTCGGGTACATCAGAGGATAGAATGTGTAGACACCGTACTGCTACTGCAAGCTGGGGGTGAGGCGGGACGTCGCGCTCTGCAAGTACATGTGGCGCGTGCTGCGCGGGGAGCTCGCCCACCCGGAGCTGCTGGCGGCGCTGCAGCTGTGTGTGCCGGACGAGGCCACCTCCAGGAGGCGCGAGTTCCCCACGTTTAGAGTGCCTAGCTATAAGACCAACTTCGTCAAGTACGCGTCCACGTCGCGCGCTCTAACATTGTTGAATAAAATCGCCAAAGAGATTGATATGTTTGGATGTAGTCTGGCAAATTTCACAGAAGTGGCACTGAAAACATGCGAAAAACCATAATTTCAACTATTTTTGTTCATGTTTTGTTTCTCATTTTGATTATTAGGTAATGATTGTACTTTTTATATTTGTGTCTCATATTTCACATGTTTGGTAAGGGCAGCATCAACTTGGTGTTAACTGTAATGTTGCAGTAACGTTTGATGAATAAATAAAAAAAAATAAAAAATCTTAGCCAATTGTGTTTTTCTAGCACTCAACTAACTCTCTCTAAAAATAGCTTTTTATCGTAATCATCATCACCATTTATGGAAGCCTATTGTAATACGTGTGTCTCAACACACACTTAATAACTTATTTGACTATGAAAATACTTATTATATAATTTGTAGGATATAGGAAAAAACGCTTTTTAGACCACTTTGCACAAAATTTCCCATCCAATTTTTTTTCTTTTTTAGGATCACTTACTGAGTATACAATCACAAAATACTTACAGATACAGGTAGATTCCAGGTAATTTAAAAAAGGCAATCTTTGGATTCTCCTGAAGAATAACCATAAACAGAGTCTATCGGACTTCAGTAGTGGCACAGACTTTTAAGTAGTTGCTTCATGTCGGCTTTGTCGTTCGACAGATTCTGCCAAACCGACTGTGCCGATCCGTTTATGTGTCTTTATCAACTCTTACTTACCAGTGTCAAGTTTCATGTAGAATCCCGCCAATTTAGTTGCAGACAAAACATACGCAATCGTTTCGTGAATACATGGGATACTGTTGGGTGCAAGAAAAGGAATAAGGCATGAATGTATTATTTTGGTATCCCTTTTGTCAATTCCTAGAAACAAAAGAAAAAAAGACATGTACCTATGTTTATATTATTACGGTAAGGTAACGCGTCAAGTGTTCTGGGGACCCATCGACTTGGCATTTTTGGGGATCTTCCCGTACGACTGTGGTCTGAACCTCAGAATAAGGACTAAAGCAACATGCTAAATTTTACTCAAATAAAAACTACGTTACAGCTGTTTTATTCATATCTGGTTATACAGCGTGATTCCAAATAGTGCAGATGTTTTTCGGAAGATAATGGATTTATTGTACATGTATGTGGATTCACTTTTTCAAACAAGCAATTTTGTGCTTTAAAAACAGCGATATTTTAGTTCAATGTTTAAAAATTACCATCCAGTTAGGAAAAGTATCAATCTGTTGATCAGCTGCTGGAGACAATTCTAAACACCACCCATGTAGAGTTTAACATGGTATCTCTCTCCCAGGCTTACTACATGAATTGCTCCTTATGATAGGAGTACCAACAATGCTGATGCGCAACCTTCAGCCCGCTAAATTGTGTCACATCTCGTGGTTACAGATGAAAAAAGCTTCAAAGCAATATGATAATAATCAGAATCTCACTCCCAAGTGCTGGATAATTGAGTGTGAGAAATATGTATACCTATATGTTAAATTGCCTCTAAGGCATTTTACTAAGTATTGTACCCAATTTATAATCGTGAAATGCGCGGGTAAAACCGCGGGGCGCAGCTAGTTTCAAATATTTCTTAATAATTCAGGTACCAACTGTCAGACACAATACAATCAAATTTCCTTGTGAGCACTAGGCTTTTGTTATTACTATTTCTACTAATATAAAATGGTTTAACTTAAAAAGTGTTTTTTTAAAAACCCTCTCTGAATCCACTCCGTAACAGTTCCTGCAGGCTGGTCTGTATAAGTACCCACTAAAAACTGAGTCTGGTGCCGGGGCACGCTTTTCCACTTCTCCTTGGTACCCAACAGCACTAGCCCAGACTCGGGCTGCATAACGGAGGTTTCACTTCTGTCACAATGACGATGTATCAGAGGACAAGACACATCGTCATCCACCACTCGGGACTAACTGGTCCTCGATTTGACCGTATTGGCCGTATTGGAGCAAAATTAGCCTCTTGCCCAACTGGTAGCAAGGTATTTTGGTCAATGGCTAAATCGGTCCAACTTTTACCTTACCTAGAAGTGACCTTTACTTCTACCTAGAAATGAGTGAAGACAAAAGTTGGACTGTCAATCAAAAAAGTAGGTTTCAATAGAGGTATATTGAAACCTGATGGCTCACTTGCTCAAAATGCTGAAGAGATAGCAAATTTAGCAGAGAATTCACGTCTTGAAACTTCGGATAAAATACCTTCCTCTCTACCTCGTTGTGATGCTACAATGGCTGACATTTGCATCCATGAAAACTCTCGCTTACTAGCCACTTCTTCAACTGCGCACAGAACCTCTTATATGGTAAATCAATCAACTCTTCAGGAAGGGAATCGAAAATTAAGGCCGCCATATAAATACAATTATTTCTGAACAGCTCGAGCCGAGGCTGTGGTAATTTAAGTCGAAGTCTAGGAGCAGATCTTTTATTAACATTATCATAGAGTTCAAATAACGATGGATTATTTCTTACAAATTTTGCCATCTCAAATACCTATATATAGACACGGAACAGTCAACAGATTGTTAGATTTAAATACAGGTTTACAGAGTCATCCCACTTCATTCCATACATAGCTCTTATACATTTCTTTTGACCAACAAAGACGCTATTAATGTCACAAGAATTTCCCCAAATTATAACACCGTATCGGAGAATAGAACAGACTTATGCATGATATACTTCCAAAACGGTCTTCATGGGAGTACATTGTCTCAAAGTTTTCAAAGCAAAAACAAAGCTATTCAGGCGATTTCGAAGAGAATCGACATGTCCTTTCCATGTCAGACTCGCGTCAATAGTAATCCCTAAAAAATTTATACTATTAACCTTGTTCAATAGTGTTATTGCCATGCGTGATATTTTAAACGGGGTAATTTCCTCTGAGATGTTTTAAGTTGAATTATTTTAGTTTTAGACATATTAATTTTTAAGTTTATTACATTTAAGCCAATCAATAACATCCGCCAAACAATTGTTCATAGGTGTTGATATCTTTACACTTTACAACTATAGTGGTGTCATCTGCAAATAATATACTGTCATGTTTGATAGATGCACCATTTTAGCACTCTATACAATACAAACCTGGCAATCCCTAATCTTTGGCCTATAGTATATACCTAAGTATTGTACATGGTGGCTTGAAAATTGTTTTCGGTTTTTCTTATTTTAACTTCATTAAAAACGAACTTGTACATATCAGAACAGTTTAGAAGCGTCATAAATTAACTCTGGTGAACATAACATTTTTAGCAATGCACTTGGGAGAAACTGAGTGTATTC